>OY992528.1:12164734-12764734 GCA_963921215.1 Scoparia ambigualis | reverse complement strand
AAAAAATAATAATAATAATTAAAAATTACAAAATTAAAATTCAAAAATTAATTAAATTATCATAAGCACATTAAAATCAAAAATTTAAAATACAAAATTTAAAATAGGTACGATAACTAATAATAAATAAAACGAAACAAATCAAATCAGCTTATACATAAGAAAGAGGGGACGCACTGATATGCAAATGCATCCACCTCCTCAACAGAGGGGAATCCCACCGCCCGACCAACACTTTCAGGATGCCGTTACTGCTCCCTCTAAGACGGCCCAACAGAGATGCACTTCTCTTTCTAACAATGGCATAGAAATCGTCTGCGTGTGCCTCAGCGAACATGGCAGATGCGCTACAAAACCGGGGCAGTCCCAACATAATCCTAAAAGCATTGTTGTACTGGACGCGCAGTGCGCTGTATGCCCGCTGCGTGAAGTTCCACCACAGGCTGCACGTGTAAAATGACTGACAGTAAGAATTGAACAGTGTCACCTTCACTGGTGCAGTACACCGCGCAAACCTGCGGGCCAACATGTTACACCGGACAGACAGCGCCCTGCGTTCCCTCTCAATATCCACATTGTCACATAGATCGTCAGCTACCCAGTGGCCCAGATACTTAAATTGTGTCACCAAGTTTAGTGGTGTGCCATAGAGTGTTACAGGAGGTACAGATTGGTATGTTTTAGCGCCCGCTTTAAAAATCATTATTTCGCTCTTTATAACATTGTATCTAAGCCCATGGGCATCTGCATATTTTTCACAGATGCGTAGGAGTTTTCTTAGGGCCGCAATCGATGGAGCCAGCAGAACCATATCGTCAGCGTAACTTATGTTATTTATACAAATCCCATCTACAGAACAGCCAACATTGGTGCCGCTAAGCTCACCGATCAGCCAGTTTATGTAAAGGTTGAAGAGACGGGGTGAGCTCAGCCCTCCTTGCCGCACACCACACTCCAACCCATACACATCCGACATCGCGCTTCCCCACCGCACACTATCCTGCTGATGGTTATACCAATATTTAAACAGTGATGTTACCTCTTGTGGCACGCGTGTTTCATTTCGGAGCTTCTGCCATAGCATATTATAATTTACAAGATCGAAAGCTTTCGATAAATCTAAGTAACAGGCATACACAGGCGTTTTGCGTGCAGTGTAATACTGAACAGTCTGCTTGAGACAGAAGATAGCACTTTCTGTGGAGAGGCCAGGCCTAAAGCCAAACTGGGCATCATGTAAGTTGACAAACTTTGCTAGCTGTTGATCAAGCAGACTGTCCAGCACCTTAGCTACTACTGTTGCCAGCGAGATAGGCCTATAGTTGGATACATCCGAGGGATGGCCAGTCTTATTTTTTACAATAGGTACAACCACGGTGCGCATCAAATTTTCAGGTAAGTAGCTATGACTTATACATAAATTAAAAAGCATAGAAAGAACTCTTGGTAAGTGTACACCTGCATGTCTCAAATGCTCAATGCTCAGGTCATCGTACCCGGGAGATTTACCTCGCTCCATCTTTGCAATGACATCAGCAACGTCTTTACACGAGAATCTAACACTTAAGTCCTCTGACAGAACCTCTTCATCGAGCAGCCGAGACACGGGCTCGAGCGGCGAGACCACTTTGAAGGACTGCTGGAACGCGCAAGCAATTTGGCGGGGCTCGCAAGCACCACCCACACTCACAGGGAGACTCGACCTGGGGTTCATTTTGTTAGTGTTTTTCCAAAAATTGCTAAAATCTTTATTAGCGTGATTTTCCGCTATGATATCCATTTTAATTTGAGCTGCATTGTTTTGGCAAAACTTTAACTTCCTTTTAAAGAGTTTTCTAGATTCAGTCATATCATTAAATATATTACCAGACCCAGGCCTTCCACATGACACCCATCTTTGAAAACAAAGTCGAGCCTGCCTGTGAGCGGCGCTAACATGTTTATTCCACCCAGTCACATATTTATGTTTATTCTGTTTACGTGGCTGGCAGCTATTTTTCGCCGCTATAGATAAAATATTTACGATGTCATTATACATTTTAATTAACAATAAATTATGATTTCTATTTTTACACATTTTATCAGCACAATTACTTAATTCTATAGGAAAATTAATACTTTTGAGATCAGAATTACATAAATTATTATATTGTGAGACTTGGTTTAAATCCCTAATCCCCCATTTTACACCATTTTGGCAAGGATTGTTGGAATTAATAATTTTGGGGAAAATAGTATTTAAATTACATTCAACTAATAGCGGCAAGTGATCAGACCAGTAGGTATCGTATAACACTGACACGTTTTCTATTAGGGGCCGCGCTGCACTTGTCACTACGCAATGATCAAGCCAACGGCGGCACCCGTGTGCCTCACTCAAAAATGTATAAGTAGTTAACGGCAACAGTTCCATGTCCACACAACACCACGATTGGTCAACACAAAATGAACGCAGTTCATTGAAAAACAGCTCACCTGGATGTGCGTTGAAGTCTCCAAGGATTACTACCGATTCCACATTAACACTTTCAATTTATTGCATTCAACTCACTCAGACACTCAGTGAACTCAGTTAGGTTTTCGTTACTATTAGTAGGCATGTACACTGACATCACAAGGAATGACCGATCGCTAAGCACTATATTGACGGCGACGAGACGATCACTACATATATGTATATATATATATATATATATTTAGCTTCAACTGAAGCGCTTATGGCTAGTTTATCAAATGCAGTGTTAGAACAGAGACATTTAGTGCAAAGTGGATTACAGAATATATTAGATTGGGCAGCAAAAGATACAACAAACATAAATGTAACTGATTTGTTTGAAGTTTTCCTTAATGTTTGGTCCCGGATCAGATTTATCAAAAAATTCTGAATTGTCAATGCTAATTATATGCGGAAAAAGAGCAGAATGCAATGAATGTAGACGTGATTGCATACTTAAAGAAATAGGAAATCCTAATCTCAGATCAACTTTACAGAACGTACCTCCTAGTTCTGAATATTTGTTTAGTAGAGAAGCTCTCCAGCCGGTTATTCAATCACTAGGCGGCTCACACGCATGGTTAAACACCCCGTCCTATTTAATAAAAAAGAAACCAAATAATAAAATTTGTTGTATCGGAAGGCAACAGAATTAAGATCATACAGCCAGTTATTGAAGTCTTAAAATAACATCTTTTTGCCTCTGGCGAGTACCTACGCGAACACCAAACACCATATTTTCTTCCCGATTGCACTTAAATAAGGCAAGTACGCTGTTAACACAATGAATGTGCAAAGATCGCCGTCTGATACGATGTTGATGGGCGGTAGCGAGAGAGCTAGCGGTTCCGAGCCAAACTTATCTACGTGCGGAGACGATAACTCTTTCATAAACATTAACTCAAGAAAACGTAAAGATCTCACTGAGATATATATTATAAAAATGATTTCTCCAATTTCCGATCAGATATAATGAAATTTCTAGAAGAATGTGGCAAAGCACAGAAAGAAAATTTAAGCAAAATAAAGAACGAAATATCTGAGATCAAAAATAAATAAAATCGATAAAATCAACCACCAATCAATTGTCACAAAAAATTTACCAATTGAATGACGAAATACAAAACATGCATTCGAATAACATCACTACTCAAGAAAAAATCAAAATTATCCAAGATGAGCTCGTACAATTAAGGCAGCAGCAGAACCATAACACTGAAAGTTCAGTAGCAAACCCGCCAAGCGTCTATCAAGAAAACCTCCTCCTTGAATTAAAGGATCGCTGTGAGCGAGAAAAGAACATTGTTATCGTGGGTATACCCGAGAAAATAGATAAAAATCTGAACTCGAGGTGAATGTATGACACTGAAGAAGTCATGAAATTAATGAGACTATTAAACACGGAGTGGCCCAAGTCAATTAAAACAATACGATTGGGAAAATATGTTGTCGACAAAAGCCGCCCCATCAAGGTATGCTTTAACAGTTCTGAAACTACAAGGTATTTATTACGGAATAAGAAAAAACTTCCAGACAACATACAAATGTACTCAGATCAAACTCCGATCCAAAAACGATTTTTAGAGAGTTTAAAAGACGCAATGAATAAGCGGCTCGAAAATGGCGAAAAAAACCTTATTATTAAATATATAAAGGGGAAACCTACAATTTAACCAATCAAAAAAACGTGTAACTACTTCATGCAGAATGAAAAATCTCCAAATAAAATATGTAGATTAAGTCACCAAATAGTAAACAAATACGAAGGTCTTCCCCTTCGCTCACAGTGTCTAAGATTTCTTTATGCAAATTTACGTAGCATTCGCAAAGCTGGTAAGTTCGATGAAATTATATGTATATTAAGATCGATACCGGTGACTACACATATTTTGATATTCTGTGAAACATGGATTACCTCTGAGGATGATGCAAAATTATATAACATACCTAACTATGAGCATGTTTACATTTATAGAAAAGACCGCAAAGGCGGGGGCGTATCAATATTAATTCACAATAGTACAAAATATGAAATAATAGAGGAGTCATCTGAGGACGGAAACCATTACCTGTGGATACACATAGATAGGTTATCATTAAATATTGGTGCAATCTATAAACCAGGAAAGACAAACATAGCCAATTTCCTACAAAATTACTCCTCGCAATTAGAACGGCGTGAAAGATCAATTGTGTTCGGCAACTTCAACATCGACCTGCTCAGCGCAGACAGTCACGTGGCCCAGTACCTGAACATTTAAAAGAAGCATGATACGAAATAATCAATAAAATTGACAAGAACTATAGTACTCGGCAAACCAGCACAACTAATACTATATTGGACCACATCTGCACAAACATAGAAAACCACACTTTTAATGTCTCCATAATTGAATCATCTTTATCTGATCACAAGCAGCGTTTTCTTGAAATTGGCCAGCGACCACCACATGTGAAGGAAAAAACTCACTACAAGGCGCTCGATTACGACAAACAACTCAGCAATGCTCTAGAAGCAGACTATAACAACTGCTTTAATGACTATACTTAACTAGAAAAATACATCACGGACCAGGTGCGGAAGAGCCAAATAGATAAAACTAAATATTTAAATCCACCACAAAAGGATTGGGTAAAAAGAATATTATTGACTCTATAAATGAACGTAACATGCTATGGCAGCAAACTAAAAACAACCCAACAGACGAAGACTTACAGAAGTTTGTTCTACAACGAAACATGGTGAAGACCTTAATCAGAACACACAAAGAGCAGTACTATCTGAAATTATTTCACAAAAATCAAAACCAACCAAAAAAAATATGGGAATTAATCTACAATTTAGCGTTAAATAAAGTCAAGACCAGCGATGCTCCCTCAAAACTAGTATCAGACTCAGGACTAGTCATCACAGATGGTAATGCGATTTGTGAATCATTTAATTCTTTCTTCTCGACAATAGGGTCAAATCTAGCTAACAAAATACCTAATACATACCATGAGAGCACAGAAAATACGCTAATGTATGATAGTAATTACATACACAATATAACGTTAAGTGAGTAAAAACCTTGTACCGCAACCAACATATTGAACATTATTGACAACTTAGATAGTAATACAAGTACAGGTTTAGATGGTATTAGTACCAAGGCAATAAGGTGCCTGAAAGAAGTACTTGTTGATAAGTTAACAGTCTGTATTAACGAGTGTTTGTTGCGCGGTATATTTCCTGATTCACTAAAGGTTGCAAAGGTTAGCCCAATTTATAAATCCGGGAAGAAATCTGATCGTAGTAATTAAAGGCCGGTGTCGGTACTACCTGTTGTTTCCAAAATTTTCGAGCGAGTTCTATACGACCGCTTAAACACGTACGTTACGGAAAAGAAATTACTTATAGAACAACAATACGGGTTTCGTCCTAAATCTGGCACTCTTAACGCTGCCGTAGACCTGGTTACCAAAATTAAAACTAATATCGATCAAAAGAACCGTGTATTGGGCATTTTCATTGACCTTAAAAAATGTTTTGATACCGTCAGTCTTAAGAAACTATTACTAAAACTAAAAAATATAGGTATTACGGGGACAGCACTCAACATGTTCACATCATATTTAGAAAATAGGCAGCAACTAGTAAGATTTGGTAATTACAATAGTAGCCCACGTCACGTGACCTACGGCATTCCGCAGGGTTCAATAATCGGACCATTACTTTTTTTAATTTATACAAATAATATAACTAATATAGGATTGGAAGGCCATGTAACTTTATACGCAGACGACACATGTTTATTTTATTTTGGAAACTCAATTAATGACATTGTAAAAACTGCTCAAAAAGATCTTGATGTGCTCAACGAATGGTTGAAATGTAATTTGCTAACAATAAATGCATCTAAAACATCCTATATGATATTTAGTCCTAAGAACAAACACATACCCAATTTTACACCTCTTACCATAAATGGCGAAGTAATACTACAATCCAACCGAGAAAAATATCTCGGGCTGTGGATAGACGACCGATTAACTTGGAAATGTCACATTCAGCACATGAAAACGCATTCCTACTAAGGTGCGCCATATAATTTACAACTCATTAGTAAAATCACACCTCGAATATCTTATTGAAATATGGGGATCAGCCACTGCAGCTCATCTAAATCCGTTACAAAGACTACAGAACAAAATGATCAAGGTGTTATACCGTTACAATTATCGAACTTCAACAGCAGCATACAAAGCAGTTATACGAAACTACTAAAATCCTTAATCTCAAGCAACTATATACGTACTACACTTGTATACTAATTAAGAATATAACATCTAATTCCATCTAGTCTAATATAACACTTCATAAAAAGGTAAATAAACACAATCTTAGAAACGCAAACAAACTTAAAATAACTTGTGCGCGCACTAATTATGGAAAAAAAACTATACTTTTTGAGGGAGTACAGCTGTATAATAACTTCCCTAATGATACGAGGGTCAAACTGAAAATTCTTAGAAAATCAAAAACTGAGCCAACTAGTAAGTTTTGAGGTTTATTATATCTTATCAAAATAGTGTCCGTTTACATCAATACATCGCTGCATCCGGTGGAACCACTGAGAAAAGCAATTTGCCCACTCCTCCTTAGGGGTCTCTTCAACGGCCTTTTGAAACGCAGCTACTGCTTCCTCGGCGTCCATAAAACGTTTTCCTCAAAGTTTTTCTTTTGTTTTTAGGAATAAATAAAAATCGCAATGTGCGAGGTCAGGGCTATACGGCGGGTGACCTAGTAATTCCGTGTCTGACGAGGTCAAATAGTCGATTGTTTGCCTGGCGGTGTGTGACGAGGCGTTGACGTGGTGAAGGAGGATCCTACTGCGAGCGCGTCTCCCGAACTTTTTCCAAGACAAGTGGCAAACAATTGTTGGTGTACCATTTGGCAGTTATAGTTTTTTGATCTTCTAAATCAATTGTCGCGTAATGGCCTGTCTTTCCGAAGAACGAAGCCACCATCTTTTTTCCCACGCTTTGACCTCTCTTCACTTTAGTTGGCTACTTATCGGAAGGAAACACCCACTGAGCAGACTGTCTTTTGGTTTCGGGATCATAACAGTAAATCCAGCTTTTGTCACCCGTAACTATGTCGAACACAGCATTCGAATCACCTCCGTTAAATCTTTGAAGCATTTCATGGCACCAATCAACACGACGGAGTTTTTGGGCCTCGGTCAAATTGTGAGGTATCCACCGGGCGCAAAGCTTCCTGACAGCTAAATGTTCGTGGAGGATTTTGTGCACTTGACTCATACCGATGCCTAAGCTTACCCGAATCTGCTGATTGGTCACTCATTTGTCAGTCTCTATCATACGCCGCACAACACTGATGTTATCTTCAGTCGTCGCTGTAGAAGGCCGTCCCTCACGCAGATCTTCGGTGAGATTAGTGCGACCACGCTTAAATTCATTGAACCAGTTGTAGACAGTGGCACGAGATGGGGCTTCATCGTGAAAGGCCAATCGAAGTCTATCGTAACTTTCTTGTTGACTTAATTGACATCGGAAGTCATAGAAAATCATTGCACGTAAATTTTCCCGGCTTAGATTCATGCTGACGTCACACAGGCAATTTTCAATTTGCCGCCAAATCGAAGACAAATGACAAACTAATGAAATTTAAACTGAATAATATTGACAAAGAGTTCCATTTACAAAATTAAAACTTTGTTTTTAATTATATTGTTTACAAGTGGCCAGTTCTAAACACTTTCAGTGTCACCCTCGTATAAAGGATTGCGATAGTAAAACATTGTTCAAAAGTAAATTTTAAAAAATTGTTTTTAATGTATAATGTATGCAAGTACCTACTTTGATGTTTCCGGCATTTGATGTGAAAAATGTCTGGCTTTTGTATGTCATCGAAGGCTGAGTTGAGTTGACACTTTTGTTTTTTATTTTCATTTTCATTTTTATATAATAAGCAAACTTTGTATTCTCATTTTATGTAAACATTTTTGTTTTTATAAGAATAAATTCTTTGAACCCAAATAATTCATTTGAGAGTAGTTCTTATAAAAAGCATAATAAACAGTCTTATCATAAAAATCATAATAAAAATAAAAGAAAATCAAAGTTTAGTAATTCTAAGAAGCCCTTTCGTCGCAACGACTGTCCTGAGCAGTCCAATGCCAGTTCTAAGCAGAATTGACAGTCAGACAGGGAGCTTCAAAGTTGGATGTCTGAAAGATCATGTCGGCACTTGGAAACAGCTAGGTTCAAATCAGTTTATTCTGAAAATTATAACAAGAGGGAGAATTCCAATCAAAATAAAACCCCCATTGCAGTTCCCTTACAAAGACATTAAAATCAGATTTGCAACAAAAGTTACTTCACAAATGACAAGTATAATAGAAGATCTCAGAGCAAAACATATATTAGAACAACCACCACTTCTGAATAGTCTCATCTCATAATGCCAACTTCGCAAAATGCCAACCGCTCGCAAAACCTGTAGGTCACGTGATAGGTTAGACATTTAAGACAATCGCGAAGCGCAGCGTAGCGATTGTCTTAAATTTCGAGGTTATTTTTTTTTATTAGACAACAGAAATCTTGGCATTCTGAGAAGTTGTTCATTTTGCGAGCGGTTGGCATTTTGCGAAGTTGGCATTATGAGATGAGACGTTCTGAATGCGGGCTTCCATTCAAGAATGTTTTAGTGAAAAAATCACATGGTGGAATGAGACCTATATTCGATCTTCGAAATCTCAATACACGTGTAGCGACAAGGCACTTTCATCTGATATCTCAGTCAGATGTAGTAGATTTTTTGCAGGACTGTGACTGGCTAGTGAAGGTAGACCTTCAGAACGCATATTTCCATCTGCCTATTGCAAAGGATCACAGACGTTTCCTCCGAGTGGTATACAACGGGGAAATACTACAACTGACTGCTTTACCATTTGGCCTATCTTCGGCACCGCAGATTTTCTCAGCGGTGTCAAATTGGGTTGCGGAAACCCATCGAACCCGAGGAATCCGTCTATTAATTTATTTAGACGACTACCTGTTATAGTCCACCAGTACCGTTCCCTTCTAGTCACTCAGGTTGCGGAAACACTGAGATTGCGGATTGAGGACTTTATGTCAATTACCCAAAGTCTGTTTTAGAGCCCACTCAGGAACTGGAATACCTGGGTATAGTTTGGAATACCCACAAAAACATAATGGCATTACCTCTAAAGAAGGTTCATAAAATAAGAACATTGATTTATCAAATAAAGGCAAAGAATCTAACTTGTACTCTATAAAAGAGGCACAGAGTTTGTTAGGCCTTCTGAACTTTGCGACTCTCACCATCCCCAGAGGACGACTTCACTGTCGGAGAATGCAACTTTTCCTAAGAAGGTTCAAGAAGATCCGACCAAGGGAAAAGAAGATATTGCCGCAGGCAGTTCACCAATACCTAAACTGGTGGCTAAAAGCTGTAGAGCACAATTCCATGACCTTACGCAAAAAGGAAGTAATACACTTCTTGACCTCTGTATTTTGTACCGTTTGTATCATGGGGAGTGTTCTGAAGAATTGTTCGGCTTGATCCCCGCCGCTGATTTCCTTCACCGTACAACACGCAAACGACTGTCATTCCATCCACATCACCTTAATGGATGGTGGTCCACTACTGTGCGTTTTTCAAGAAATTTCTTGCCTCGAACTACAGTGTTGTGGAACCAGCTCTCGGCTGCGGTATTTCCGGACTTAGAGATCTTCAAGAAACGAGCCTATTCCTTTCTTAAAGGCCGGTAACGCGTCTGCGATTCCTCTGGTTTTGCGGGTGTCCATGGGCGGCGGTGATTACTTTCCATCAGGTGACCCGCTTACTCGTTTGCCTCCTTCTGCTATATATAAAAAAAAAGATCACCGACGCAGCGGATGCGGGGTGGGGTGCTCAGTTGAACAACCAGCTTCTTTCAGGGAAATGGTTTCCCAGTCAAAAAATATGGCACTCCAACGTCAAGGAGATCTATGCCGTATATGGAGCAATACTGAGTCAACAAAAGATATTATATGGAGCTCACATTCTGATACAGTCAGACAACCAAACACTAGTGTCATATATCAGAAACGATGGCGGAACTCGGTCACTGGCTCTGCTGAACTTAACAGCAAAACTCTTAGAGTTGGCCGAAAAGCTGGAAATAACACCAGACATAGACTTGTTCGCTTCCAGGGCCACAGCAGTCGTTCCAAACTATATTACTCTAGACTCAAAAGATGGGTGCGCAATTTTTCGCGACGCCTTTAGTCGTCAATGGGACTGTCGGTTAGGATGGGTGTTTCCACCTCCCAGCCTAGTTCCGCAGGTGTTGGCACATCCGAAGCTTTCAAGGGGAACATACATTCTGATTGCGCCTCAGTGGCCCCAATGCTTTTGGCTCCCAGATCTTCGAGCCCGGTCTCTAGTGGAACCACTACCCTTAAAGGATCTGCGGAAGACCCTAATAGACCAGACGACGGGCAGATGCCCTCCACAAGTAGACAAAGTATCTCTTCTGGCTTGGAAAGTTGGGGGTGGACTGAACAATATTCCACTGGGCCACAAAAGAGAAAGATTTGTTGAAGCGTAGCTGGTGAGAATCAACTTTGTCTACATATAAAGCACCCATTAAGAGATGGATCTTGTGGTGCAATAATAATAGGATTGATCCTAGAGTGCCTACAGGTAATGATTTAGCCAGATTCTTGGCAAAGCTCTTTCTAGAGGACAAGCTGGTATAATGGCTAAATTATTGCACAAGTCTACTGTAGCTTCTTTCTGTGCCACATCATCTGAGAATTTGTCAAAGAACTTTTTTGTCCATCTAATTTTGAAAGCAATTTCTCTTGCCAAACCAAAAGTGCAGATTTCTCCTATTTTTGACATAAAGTTATTATTTGACCACACCACCCGTACATACATTTTTTGATGTATCCCGTAGAACTGCACTGATTCTGCTTCTTGCATCAGGACGTAGAATACATGACCTAAATCTATTAGACCTATCTCAAGAAAGCTTTTTTGAAGAATCTGATAAAATTACACTCTGGCCAAAATTTGGTCCTAAGACTGATTGTAGTACACATAGGCAGTCAGGTTGGGTCTTGAGTCAACACTCTGATAAAAATATATGTCCAGTAAGGCATATAAAAGAGCTTATCCAAATATCTCATGAGATAAGATTGCAAAGTAATGTTACAAGTTTATTTATTACTATAAATGGAATAGTCAAGCCTGCATCGAGAACAAATATTGCAGGTCGGATTATAAATATTTAAAAAAATATTAACATTGATGCACTACCTGGAGCTATTAGATCAGTAGTAGCCTCCAGATGTTGGCTAGATAGTAGGCCAGTAGAAGAAATCCT
This sequence comes from Scoparia ambigualis, assembly GCA_963921215.1. Classification (NCBI taxonomy): domain Eukaryota; kingdom Metazoa; phylum Arthropoda; class Insecta; order Lepidoptera; family Crambidae; genus Scoparia; species Scoparia ambigualis. The sequence goes on along the minus strand of OY992528.1, from coordinate 12,752,839 downwards.
TAAGAGAGGGAATGGGAAGAGTACCTATACAGACCTTTCAAAAGTATTACTGCCGAAAGGTTCAAAGGGCCGATGAAGACAATTCTTGTGCTGATTTATTATTTATAATTTTACAAGTACTTAATTTACAATTGTTATTTCTTAATTAATACTTACTTTATTTTGCCAATGACAGTGTTGGCATAATTGTTTTTGATTTTGTTAATTTTAAGTTGCAAGTTTCACAGAGACATGCATCTCATTTAAGAGTTACAACTAGTTTTACATAATTTATTATTGTTCGATTTTAAATAAAGTATTTTTTTAATTTTATGCCATTTGATTAATGATTATTTAATTTTGTCTGATTCTTACAACATAGCGTTTGTGCTTAACACCAGCAGATAACAAACAGATCTTCACCCTACACTGTGTTTTAGAAATACACATAATATAACTCTGTTTTGCATTACAACAAAACGGTTATTATGTGTTGGATAAAACACAGTGATGCAGCAAGGTCTTGCTGGTGATAGACTATGAAGATTTAAACAGGTTTCCACCAGTCACTCGCATATATAGTAGCGCCTCTGATGTCAATGAAAGGTAAACAACGAAAAAACCATGGACAATTTGGTAAGTTTTTTAATACCATAGACACATTTGGCAATGAATCATAGACTGCTTGTTCCCCCAATACATAATAATTGTTTTGTTATATTTTTTTACGTCTGAAACGGAGCAACACATGACATACATAAATAGGCACATACATACGTCTCGCCCGGTTCCCGGAGGGGTAGGCCCAGACCACAGCTTTCCATTTTCTCGATCATGACACTAACCGTGTTGCGTAGCGGTGAAAGAATACTACCACCCCCTCTCTTCCCTTGGGTGTCGTAAAAGGCGACTAACGGACTAAAGACTTCACATACATCCAACAGCTTAGAGCGGCGATGGGCTCACCACCTGTCACGCTGAGCACAAGTGCTATTTGTGAAAAGTGGACTATGCAGAGGACTGCTTTTGCGGTCCTCATTGCCTAGTCTCTGACTAAGCCTGGGATAATGGTCGTGATTATATGTATGTATGTATGATACAAGAAGTGTTTGTAATCAATCATAATGTGACGCGAGATTTTAAAAGTGGACGCAGCGCAGTGTAGGTTCTGCTTAAGAGGCCTATTACATCTCGACGGTGATTTTTGCGTAAAATGGCCAATTTTGGCGTTATGGATCTCAGAAACAAAAATATATTAACAATTATGACTTATTGAATAGTGTAGAATAGCTACTGGAATAGTGCGTAGCGGCCTCGTTTTTTGTAAATTTTGCTAAACTTTTTAATTAAACCCAAAATTGCAGCGAAACATTTTCATAAAGTGCGCGAAGGCACTTTTTTGAGCTCATCGATTGAACTACTGTTCTAAAGAAGTGAAATAAAAAAAATTATAATATTATTACTTATATAATCGAATAGTGCGTAGCGGCCTCGGAATTTTTTGATATCATTGATTTTATGTAGGAAAAATATCTTATTCTAAATCAAAAAACTTCAAACATTGCTATAAGTTAACTGTGAATATCTCCTATTTACGACAATATTATTGAGCAAAATTTATACCAGAATAATTGTAACTTCATAAGGAATAAAGATTTTATAATGAATTTATTATCCTACTTCGATAAAAACGATGAATACAACTGCAAAATTACTACAAATTGCAAAAATGGACATTTTACGCAAAAATTACATTCGAGATGAAATAGGCCTCTTAAGGCTGTTGAAATTCAGGATTCCAAATTAATAGACAAAAAATATCGGATATTCTCGTTTATTCCTAGAAGTCATGAGGTAAACAATACTAAATTACTTTTTTCATAGTCACCAATAGGTTCACAATCACAAACACAGTTTTACACAAAAAAAATATCCGCAATCAATACTACTTACGATGGCTGAAACAACGAAATCTATTGACACACTTATTTTTCCAAAATCATTTTATAATAATTCTTTAAAACACTCCCATTTTAATTTTATAATTACTTGGACAATACTGTATTCATTCGAGAAGAAATTATGTGTTTTTTAATAATGATTAATAAAATTAAAGCTAGGTACGTACACTACAATACATATAAATACGCAATTAAATTATTTGTAATAATCAAAACTGTTTGTGAGAAGAGAAAAAACAGAAGAAGAAAGAAAATAATAAAAGAAAAACACGTTGTACGTAAAATTAAATAACAAAACAAAAAGCATAACAACCAATAATGTAAGATTTATCCTTTTTATTGCAAATGTTTAAATTATGAGTGATTTTGATACAGCTAAAGTTAGTGGTAGATAGTTACTTATTGATAAAAAGAAGTGAAAATACCGGAAGTTTTTGAACTAAAAGAAGGCATGTGACTACTTTTTTTATGGCACGGACTATTTTAAAAGCTTCACTTGACATGAACGAAATAACAAAGCTGGAACAATGGTTTCACAAGACAAGTGAGACGATCGCCGCCTTCGTACAAGAAAACTCTAAAGTACATACAAGAAATATGCAATCTTAATGTAATAATATTAACTTTAATAGAAAATGTAAACAATAGTCGGTAGAATGACAATAGGAACAACGGGACAGTTGCTTACGCTACAAAAATACTGATTAAGATTAGGAATAGGAAAAAATGTTTTGGTCATGACACAAAAATGATAGTTACCACCATTTTCTATAACTAATTGGCTTCAAACGGTTGCCAGGAATATTAGAGGAATGCAAAAGGTTCTTTTAGAAGGACATTGTGACTAATACTGCTCAGTTAAGGAGAAATTTAGCAAATAAAACAATTATACTTACACAGTGTATGGCATATTTATGGCTACCTCATGAATCACAAACGTTAGCACTCAATTTTCTGTACATCTTAATCAATCCAATTGTATTTTTTACACATTATACTTTACCAATATCAGTTTAACAATTATAATTTTACTAACATACTGTTTTATATATAATAATCTAATCTTATTTACAATGTATTTTTTGTTTATAGAATTGACGTTTTATTAAATAAGTATTTTTAATTAAATATAATATGTTTTTTTTGTAATTCTAATGAATTCGTGCACTATTTTCTGATAATTATATTATATTTATAGTCAATCAACAGACATTGTACCATCAGAAAACATTACAGTAAATATCAATGTAAAATATTGTCACAATATTTATCCTCAGGCACAAACTGGTATACGAATCCCAAACATTATTATTGCCTTATTATTTTTTTAATTTCCATGAAATCTAAATTAATAATACTATTCGTAAAAATGTCTTTTCTCACGGGGAAGTAGATAATAAATATAAATATTTCTTAACTAACACCTAATATTGGTCGGGATTTAGGAAATACAAACACTTTTTTAAATTATTAACATGCACTTTATATTTTATAATTATATAAGTATACCGCAATTTTAAATTCAATTTGTTCTGAAAATAACTACTTTTTATAACTCTTTCTTCATATTTTTTTAGAAACAAACATTTCTCATTGTTAATATACAAATTTAACAACATTTTTGGCACTTTGATTCTTTTGCCACTTAGTCACCAAGTTTTAAATATTAAAGAACAGCTGTATGGGAAAGCAAGCCTTGTAAACGTATTTTCTAGACTAATGCTTTACCAAACATGTATATTTTATCCCAACAATTTCACTGAACACTGCATCACTATAATCAGATATTTGAAATTTTGAACTAATCTCTTCTGGTGTTTATTTCTCCATAATAGTCTTTTGAACTATTTAAATTAATCAATAGTTTTACGATGCGTCTACCATATTCGATCATAACTAGAGCATAAGGCACACTTGAGGGACACACATTACAAATTGTCATGGATTTTCTTTTGAGCGAGTTTGGCTAATACTTTTCATCGGACATTACAACACAGTCGTCTATAAATCACGATGCATTACGTAATTTGATAGAAAAGTTTAGAAATACTCCTTTTCACGTCACTTGGAAGAGTATTAGGTCCGTTTTGCATTAATCCAATTTGATTTTAATTCGCTCCACATGTACTTATTAAGGGTTTAAACGATCTATAGTGACACATAGATTTGATAAAAACATCACCTAAGGTCAAATACACTAAATCACTCTGAAACGATACATTTATTATCGAGCACACAGTCTTTTTTCCGCACATTAGATAATATACTATAGTACATATTTTCTCTCGTCAGTTAGTACCACTAGTCGATGGGCCGTGGTTTGCTTCCTGATGTTTGTACTTATGCGAGGTCATCTGGGAGAGACCTAGGACAGCAAATCCACACTGCAAACAGTGGTAATGGGTCTGTTTCTTGCTGTGAATACATTGTGGTTCGTAACCACACCCTGTGGACAAACAAACAGTTGACTTCAAATTCTTTGAAACAATATAATTCTAGTACACTGCAAACACCTCCCCCGATTTTGAGTTTAGTTTTATATCTTGCAACTACATTTTTCTATAGCGTGGTATATTACCTATGTAGAAAGTGTTCATTATAAATCAATATTTCGGAATATATAATAATTTAACGATCTTGAGCATCGAAATACGACACACTTTAGGACTCATTCGCAAATAAAACCTATTTTCTATAAAGATTGTTTCAAAACTTGAAAACTTTAACAGACATGCACATACCTTTGCTTGGTGGGAATTTCTCGAAGCCAGCAGCCTGGATGGAGTCAAGCTTCTGGTGCTGGCGGCGATGGGCGACGACTTTATTGGTATCAGTGCACACGAAGTCACACTTCAGACAGTGGAAATGGGACGCTTTGTTTTGACCTGTTCCTGTAATCATTAGAGGAATATCAAAATCACGCATTAGACCTTTGAGGGGATTGTTCTCACGCAACAAGGGACAGAACATAACTAAAAATGTTATTATCTATTTGTGTAATGCAAAAGGGAAAAACTACGATTAAATTTAGAAATTTAATAATGGCAACTTTAGGCTGGCGGATGAAATGCAAGATATAATTAATAAAGTCAGCAGCAATATGGATGATGCTAATAATGTTCGATAATTAAGATTTAAACTACAAGTCACTTCTAATAAAATTAAATAGTATAAAGTATTGTGTGATCAATCCCCTTAACAAATATAACATATTGAAAGAAACATAAATGATCCATACCAAATGTGGAAGCATGAGGGCAGTCTGGTCTCTGGCAATAGACGTTGGCTCGGTACTGCTGGAAGTCACCACCCATTAATGTGTCCAATCTATAATCACAATGGAAGATTAACAAATAAATCAACAAGAGAACAAGACAAGAAAGTTTATGATTTTATAAAGTAAAGAGAACAAGACGAAAAACTAGACCAGAAATTATTTAACTCCTCTTGTATAATAATACTGACGAAACGCTTAAAGGTACAAACTCAAAGGGTACTTAGCTATTAAACTTACAAAATAGTATCTTGTTATAATTTTTGCATATAATCAAATTGTTATTATAGATATGAATGTCACCTTTCATAATAATCAACCGTGACGGGTAGCGGTGAAAGAATACTACCCATACCTCTCTTCCCTTGAGTGTCGTAAAAAGCGACTAAAGGACTAAAGACTGCACATAGGTACATCCGACAGCATAGAGCGGATGGGCCCACCACGTGTCACGCTGAGCACATGTGCAGTTGCTATATGGTGAAAAGTGGACTATGGTAGAGGACTGCTTTGCGGTCCTCATTGCCTAGTCTCTGACTAACCCTTCAGGGATAATAGTCGCGATTATTTGTATGTATGAATGTTACCTTTCGTGTCTAGCTGTGTGCTGCACGAATCGTGTCTTATCGCAGAAGGAGTAGCCACAGTCTTTCCTTGTGCAATGGAAGTGGGTCTGATGTTCCCTGAAACAATTATAGTAGTACGTTAGGATAAACCAAAAAAGCATGAAGATATTATCTGCTGAAGTAATAGTATGGAGATGTATATGCTTATGTAGCCAAATTTAGAAGAAAAAGAATATTAATAGTGTCGGTGGCCGACCGGATAGATCTTCGAATATCTACCCGATGATCTCATGAGCCAAGCATCCCACTGCTAGCCACAAGCCTTCGCCACATGAACAACAGCAAATGGGCCATAACCCAAAACGCTGGCAAAAAGTGGGTTGATAAGCTTATAGCAGGTACTATTATGTTAACTGTGCTTATAGCTCGGGTTGCATACGAGAAATCGTGGCTTGCTATTAAATCTCCGGTCTCTTGATTCCGCAGTTCCTCATTGCCAAAATAGCTGTATCAGATAAGAAATCAGGCAAAATAAAGTGTTGTTGTTCCAAATATACAAATATAGACGTACCTATATCCACAATGCTGGTAAGCGCAGTCCTCGTTGAATCTGAACCGAAGGTATCCTTCGGGTATCGGTTCATCCTTTAGTACCCGCATGTGAGGCCCTCTAGTAGAATGCGTGCGTCTGCTGCAAAAGAACAAACATTTTGAGATGTCACTGAAAATAATAGCCATGACGAGAAAGCGTTGCGGGGACGATCAGAGAAAAGGCAGTCGAGACAGCGTTGAAGGGACGATCACACTTGACGTTTACAGTGCGAACTGGATCTCAGCGAAGGATTTGGTAGACTTTTGCATTGCTGAGCAAAACACGATTTATACACGTCACACACGTCGTCTTGATAAAAGTATCCAGAACTTGTGTTTGTGTCAATGTGATTTGTGTATGAGTGTGACTGAATTTTGTAAGTTTTATAAAGTTCCATGAGTTTTCTCATGGAACTTTATAAAACATTTTTAAATTTCTTTATTCTACAACGGGTAAGCGCTTGACCTTCATCTCATGATAAATGACGATAAGGCCGAAAGTAGAAGCACGCTTCACCCGGAATCCTCAACCTCTGAGGAGCTGGCTATCTTATCTCAAACTGTTGGAACACAACAATGCTAAAACATCGTTGTTATGGCGACAGACTTAGATAAGATAGTGGTAGCTAGCCAGACGGGCTTTTACAGCCTTACCACCAACCAAACCAAGTACACAAAGATGTATCCCTCCCCCCGCTAAGAATCGAACCCGGGACCTCTGGATCTAAGTCTGGCTTAGCGACTAGACCACAGAGGTGGTTAAACTGTTTTCTTATTATCGTCCAATTACATTAAAAGATAATTTGTTACAACTTACGATTTGGCGATGAGTTCAGCCTCTTTGTCCATTCCCGGTGGTAGCCCATGGCTTTGCAGAAGGCTCTGCTCCAGCAGTAGCTCTGGTGGATACAGCATCGTTGGGTACAGTGGGAAGGGAGAACCTCTGAAAGAAACCATAAAATTAGTATTTAAAGATATTGGTGAAGAGTTGAAGACTTTATGCTAAAGTTTCTTTATTATTGAAATTTTGCATTCATAATGCTCTAATGATATAGGATAAAATATTTACTAGAAAAAAAACTGGCTTGCAGCGTAAATCATCAATTACTGGAAAGAATTCAACGAGTCTTCTGGGATCTCGGCAAGCTAACCGATAAAGTTACAGGAGTGAACCTGCGATCCAAAGGCCAAGGTCATGGATCCGAACTCCATTCGAGCTTTCCTGAGACTGGTTGATTTTTTTTCTAGTAAACATTTTATCCTATATTTATGCTGAAGAACGAGTAATTACCATTGTTTATTTACTAACAAAGAATTGTGTTCTGTGCTTTGGAAGACGCGTAAAGCTGTTTGTTCCGGTTGCTGTCGTAAGATGACAATCGTTAAAGCCCACTAACTTGCATTGGGCCAGCGTTATGGGTCATGGCCCAATCTCCAGCAGTGCTGTTTTCCATGTAGCAAGGTCTACGCCCAATAATGGGAGGTTTATAGGCTGATAATAATGATGAACATCCGGTTGACTGTATACTACCAGACATGATAGAAATTAAATCATTAGTAGCCACCGGACCGACACCTAGTAGTCTACGTGACAGATAAAAACTTAAAAAAGAAAAATAGAGATATAGAAGATAAAAGAAACTCACCCTTGTGAAAACAAAGCGACCTGCGCCAATCCAGGTAGTCCTGCCAGCGATGCAGTGTATTGCTGTTGCATCTTCAACTGCTCTTGTAGACTTCCTTTGCGGCCCCCAGCGAGATATTGCTGAAGTAGGAGACTTTGGACCGCTTGAACCTGGAAAAATATTACATAAATAAATGACATTTTATGAGTTACAGTTACTTATAAGCATTACTAACAGTAACGACAGGAATTCTTTGCTTTAGTTCCAATGCTCTATATTGTAAATTATTTAAATCCCTACGAAATACTGTTTTTCTATATATATGGCTTTAAAATCTGTTAGAAGGAGTCTATATATTATGTCTTTTTCGGAATTATTCGAATATATTTCGGGATTATTTCTAATTAACTGAATAATATCACAAGTCCATGTGAGTGGAGTAAGAAGCAAATACATTTTACTTTCACTTTAAATACTTTCAAGAAAAAGTAGGACTTAATGACTGGTGTTTGCTTACTTGTTCAGCAGGGTTAGGTGGCCGCTGAATCGGCGACGGAGCCTGGCTGGTCGAAGCAGACGACGCCGTCGAAGGCAGAATAGAAATTTCAGGATATTCCCTTTCTAACGTCTCCTTAGTAGCTGCCAATCCAACCGGCCCAGGGTCCATAGTGTTGCTGTGTTTCTTCACCATGTGACTGAACAGCAGCTTCAAGTCAACATAAGCCTGACTACAGTGTGGGCAGTGGTAATGCAAGTTCATGCCTCCAGCGTTTTTGTTCAAAGGACAACACTGATCATGGCACGAAGGTGGAATTGTCGGTCCCGACATTTTTGACGCTTCATACTGCTTCTTCTGTTCGTAATCCATACGCATTTTCAGGTCCTTCGATGGAGACGCATCGTAAATGCTCCTTGGAGATGGAGATGAGGTGTTACTACGGAGATGAGAGGATGGATAAAAGGTACCGGCCGCTTTTACTACTGGAAAGAAAAGCGAATGATATAAGTCGGTTGTCACAATGTACGTACTTAATGAAAATTCACAACTTTCACATTAAGGAATAATAGTCTTTAATGACAGACCTAATTGCTTTCACAAAACAACACCCACCTGAAATGTTATCTTGCTCACGTTCAAACTCGCTCTTTATAGAGAAGTTTGTTGGAGTATATGATTCTGTAGGCTCTTTCATCGAGCTCACGCTGTCAACAGAACTACGTTCCTTCAAAGAATAGTCTTTGGCTTCCTCAAATGACTTCTCTTGTTCCTCACTCTTGATCACTGGTGTTCCTCTGCCATGCTTGTGAGTTGCCAGAGCCGAATATTGCGTCAATATTGCAGGGCAGTTATTACCCTGAGCACAATGGAAATGTGACCTTAGCTGATTCTTGAAACAGCTCTTGCCTCCGCATTGATCAAAAGACGTGAAATAATCGAACCCTTCCAATAAAGGACTGATCGAGTGTGATTCCCTCATATGAGTCTCCATAACTAAATGCGACTCTCCAGCGAAACTGCAGTTAAAGCAATGGAGATGGAGACGACTCATTCGTAGTTGACAACTGGGGTATGACTGACTGCAAGTGTCGAGGCAGGTGAACACTTCGAAGTGTTGAAATTTGATGCGCTAAAAACAAAAGATGATAAGATAATCGGAATTTGTATAAAATAGACATAGAGATATCTGTAATATTAAAGTTATTAGTATACTTACAGGGAACTCTTCGACAGTGGTTATCACAGATGGCTGTGCAATAGGAGGGAGCTGGTTGCTTTTAGGCAGTTTAAATGACGTAAAGATCGCTTGAGGAGTTATCTGAAACAGTTAATACAATTATAGGTAAATCAAGAATGCTGTATGGCAGTTCTAAAGTTATGTCAAGTTGTATAAGATTTGAACTTACGTTGTCAGTCCAAACTTCGACTACTCTATTCTTTGGTGGTCTTCCACGCTTCCTGCTAAACATTTCATCCAAAGAACTTGATGGGTTGACCTGTTGCGGCACGATACCAGGATTCGGTCCCAAATTGAGTTGCGCTTGAAGGTTAGGTGTCAACTGGGAACTCAAACTCGGTGCCATTTGAGCCAACTGTGCCAGATTCGGTGGAAGATTGGCCAAAGTCGGGACTTGCCCTAACTGAGCAGCCATATTCGGGTGTAATTGAGCAGAGAGTTGGGGCGTGAAGTTCGGAGCAAATCTCGCCGCTAGATTCGGGGACATAGGGCTCAATATTGCGTGCTGTCGGTGATGTTCGAGTCTCCTGAAAGGTTGCTCTTCCGATGACAAAATTACGGCTCCGCAGTTTTCCTGGAAAATTTATGGACTCTTTAAATAGGTGTATTACGTAAACGTGTTCTCTGTAATTTCTCGAAGCTCAACATCTAAAGCTATTGGTAGTTCAATTGGAAGAATTATGTGTGGTGGGGATTGCGAGAGGCGTGGATTCGATCAGTAATTTAGGCAGTCAGATTTAGTAAGTTTTCAAGTTTATGTTTTATGATTTTTAACTCCAAGTTTTTTTTTTACTAGTACAAACTGAAAAAGAGACGAATTGTTCAGGCACAGAGGAGAATGAAAGTAAGTCATTTTGTGGCAGGCCCCAAGTAATATGAGACCAGAACAGGAAGAAGAAGAATGTTAAACCTAACTTATCTAAGTAAAGCCTGCCGGGGTCTTCTTCTCGCAATAGCATATCGACCTATTAGGATATTTTCTGCAATAAACTGTGTGCCTACTAACCCAGGTGCAGTGGTAGTGGGTGATGTCTCTGATGTGCTGGCAGGCGGAGTTGCCGCACGGGCTGTTGCGCGAGTACGTCATGAAGTAGGCGTCCGTCACTTGGTTCTGTTGCTCGTGCTCCATCACGTGTTTCACCATTGTGGTGTGACAACTGCAATAAAGCAAGCTATTTTTAATAATGCACAATGCAGGCTAATTAATCGTATCGCCTAATTGTTTGTACACACGCCTGCGGATCAACCAATCCAAAACTGACAAATTTCTCCAATTGATTTGGCCCTTTATACCCTAGTGACAAAGTTTAAGATGGATTGAAGAAATTTGACGTTTGTAGTAGGTTGAATTGCTGGTTGTACAACTCAAAAAAGGCAAATTGAAATGTTGAATACATACATACATACCATATAATCACGACTATTATCCCCGAAGGGGATAAGACCTCAGAGACCGAGCAATGAGGACCGCAGTCCTCTGCCATAGTCCACTTTTCACCAAATAGCGACTGCACATGTGCTCAGCGTGACCGGTAGTGAGCCCATAGCCGCTCTATGCTGTTGGATGTATGTGTAGTCCTTAGTCCGTTAGTCGCGTTTTACGACACCCAAGGAAAGAGAGGGGGTGGTAGTATTCTCTCACCTATCTAAATATAGGCTATATATAAATGTAGGTTGCTTTTTCATTAATGCCATTATGTTATTTTTAAGGTTTATCGTCATCACCAGCCTATAAACGTCCCACTGCTGGGCACAGGCCTTCTCACAGCGAAAACAGCAATTGAGATTATACCATAAACAGTGACAAGCAGACTGTATTTACTTTAAATTCATGACGGGACATAACATGGAGCTCTTAGTGCTACCAAAATAGATACCGGTATTTTGTATTTACCGGTATTTCCCGAAAACTCTGATTTTTTTTCTATTTAGGACCAATGCAGCGGTTGGAAGCTTAGATTAAAATAAAAAGGGAAGATACGGCATGTGCCTACTTGTAGTCAATCAAAATATAGTCCTACTCAACTGACGCGCATTGATGTCCCGGTCGCTTCGCAGCAGACGAGTACGTACACGACCTATTCCGTCTGAAGTGAAATTGTGCCTTTAGGCCTAATTTTAGCTGCTCACTTTCTAGACGCTAATGCCGCATCTTCCTTTTTTGTTTTAATCTAAGGTTGGAAGTGTATAAAACTATACTTCATGTATGCATAATAGTTAAAAGTGTTCAAAGTATAGTAAATAGTCGTGAATCTATGTATGTTTAAACACTTCCAACCACTGGTACTGTGTAGAATAAGAAACCCCGAATGTATAAGGAAATACCGGTACATGCCAAATACCGGTGTCAAATTTGGTGGTATTAACAGCTCCATGTTTATCCCTGAATTTTAGGTAAATACAGTCTGCCTATTCTTATCACTGGCCATAAGCCATCAAGCCCTGGAACAATGCAGGTTGGTGAGTGAAGAAGCAATGGTGAGTTTTTGGGGTTAAGACACAAAAATGAAAATAGTTAAGATTTGTCATTTTATGGTACCTAGTAAGGTACTTGTAGTATTTTTTTTTTGATTATTTGTTTCTTGACCATGGATACTAGTCCTCAGTCGAAATAATAGAGTTCATTTATTATGCTTAGAAGATGATAATGAGTGATTTTAATAAGCTAAATGTTGTTCCCCCCAAATCCCTTGAGTTCCAGTAAAGATGTGGGACTTTACTGAATCTCACACGGACTTCTTGAGAGAATTTGAAAAGGGATGTTGCACTGTTTTGTTTTATTTGCCAACACTCATGCACGTTCACAAACACTTAACAGTAAATAATCCACCATTATTTCACATTAATATTCGACAAAACACAAATTTTAGAAAATAAGACAAAACTACAGACATGGCGCTTCACTTTCCCGCCAAGAAGTCCGTACTTGTAGTACGTCTCACAATGTGGCAATTTATCAATGTTTTTTTTAATAAAACTAAAAATACTGTTTATTGGAAGTTGTTTGTATTTCATTACCAAACCTAAAATCGCTGCAACATTTTGATAACGATGACAATCATTTTTATGAGCCGTGTTGTAAAAGGCGACTAACGGACTACACACACAAACAACAGCATAGAGCGGTGAAGGGCTCACCACCTATCACACTAAGCACATGTGCAGTTAAAACTTGGTGCAACGTAGACTATAAATAAATAAAGAGATAAATAAATAAAAAAACTTTCCTACACTCACACCAAAGGAAGCTTCTCTTGGGCTAGATAATTATCTAGCCCAAGAGAAGCTTCCTTATGAAACTCGTTAAATGGTTACTAGCCAACGGATAAACATACTTAAAATACTTAAATACATACTTATAATACATAGAAAACACCCAGACCCGAGACAATTTAGAAAAACCATAGTTACTAAATTGACCCGACCGGGGATCGAACTCGGGACCTCAGAGATGGCGACACCATGAAAACCGGCGACAAACCACTCGACCAAGCAGATCGTCATATGGAACTACTGCGGAAGTACTATGGAAGGGACTGCTTCTAAGGTCCCCATTGCCTAGGCTCTGTCTAACCCTATGGGGATAATAGTCGATGAAGTTCCCGGTACACCACTTTTCGGCGACATTCATCATCATCATCAGCCTATATACTTCCAACTGCTGGGCAAAGGCCTCCCGCGTGGAGGATATTGGGCCATAACCCACCACGCTGGTTGGTGGATTTTAACGACTGTCGTCTTACCACAACAACCGGAAGCAACGGCTTAACGTGCCTTCCGAAGCACGGAGCTCGAGATGTTTTTAATTTGGTCACCCATCTAACGACTCGGCATTGTGAAAGTTGCTTAGCGAGCAAGATCGCAACCCGAACGCGCTAGCCGTTGCGCCATCGAGCTCAACAATATTTGTAAATATTTTATTTTTACAAAATAAAATTTCGAATTTTTATCTGTGGATTACGAGTAGGGTTGCCACCCGTACTGTTAATTAGAGTATTGTACTCTTTTTCACGTATGCGTACTCTATAATCTACGACACCAATAGAGTACGCTAAAATACTCTATTTACGAAAAACTGATCGTTACTGGTTATGAGTACTTTCTTTCAGAGTTCACTGAGAGAGTCTTCTCTCTTATGAATGTAAAGGAATAGAGCTACCCTAAATTTAATAAAAAAAACGTTGTTCATATAATTTTAATCTAAATTATAATTGCAAAGAGGCTGTAAATATCTTCAAGAAAGACAAACATTTGTTCAATGTCGCAAAGAGCAACAAAAAATACGTTTTTAAGGACGAATAAATAATTACTCTTTTTTATGGTAAGTATGTACTCTATTTTTGTTCTAACAAAATAAAAAAAGTACTCTATTCGTCCTAAAAAAGGTGGCAACCCTAATTACGAGACCCTAAAGACGTGATTAAGCTTCGTGTGACGTCACATCTTACAAAATAAACAAAAACTGTCTGTCAGGTTTCAAAATAAATTTGTTTGTTTATTGACGTGCGACGTCACAGGGCAAAATCTCACGTGACCAACCGTTTTCACTAGAAATTTAAAAGTAATGTAGAAAAATATGGATTTTTACTATTAAATAAAGCTTTTTCGAGAAAAAAATAATTGTAACAGGTATAATGAGCGTTTGTAATTTTCAAAATACTTTTCCGAGAACGTTCAAGTAGTCAATTATAATCTCACCTATGTGCCATTTTGCATCCGTCAGCCAAGCAGTGGTAGTGTTTGTTCAAAGCGCTGCATTTCCCGCATTTGTCCTCAGCATTGTTACCGCCGTTGTAAGTTTCGATGTACTTGCGAGTGACCTCTTCAACAAGAGCGGGGTTCTGAAAGATAGGTATCATGATTGTTATTTTATTACTATTTGTAAGTTTAACGCTTGTTACAAAATAACTCGAACAAGTGTTGAAAAAATTTCACTAGCAGTGCTCGAACCTACCTGCATTACGTGAAACAAGGCATGATTTACTTAAAAGTATGGTAGGTACTTCATTTTTCTTTACACAAATATGCAATGAGATCTTTAAACCACAAATTAGGCATTTCAACTATTTCTTCTCTAACGTGGAGTTTGAATTTTGAATATAACATTGATCTATACTCGTTTATTTAAGATTACTTTAGAGCAATATTTTAGTCAGTCAGCGGTCACAAGGAGACTCATCAGTCTGTAGTAAAATAAAAAAATATTCACTAACAAAAGAAGTAGCGGTTTAAGTTTATAACATAAAAAAAAAATCTCCTTAGGTTATTGCCAGCTCTTCTTAGTTGAAGGCTCTTCCAAAATCAGAACCAGCGGTACATTCAGTTGTAGAGCAAAATAATAGTGTAAGTAATAGATATTTTATTAGCTTTGAAGTCAATAAATACCTGCAAAGGCTTATATTAAATAAACTATTTGGCTTTTACATCATCCGTAGTGATCAGTAGAGATACTTACGAAAGGATGTGAATAATCAGGGTCCAGCATGGAATTGGACAAGTCGTCGTCTCCATGAAGGTTGCTGCCCGGAGAGTACATGCTGAGGTCTGCGCCTTGTTGCATCAGAGCGCTCTGGATCACTGACGTCGGTAAACTAGATAAAACAAAAGAAAAGAAAAATTACAATGCAATTTATAAAGAGACAAATGAATTAAATTGTTTAAGACGTTCTTTCAATAAGGTGCTGTTGACGTTTACAGAGTTTATAGGTTTATTATAAATTCTGTCCAATTCCTTGGTAATTGCCTCTATTATTAGCAATCAAGACTTCTCTACATATCAGATGGGACCACGCTAACGAAATGCGTGTTGGTGATCACAAATCTGAGCTATGCATCAAAAATCCAGATCACTTTGCACTACTTGGGAATTTTACTTGAGACCTCGGGATATGTGCTTTGGTGAAAGAAAGAAAGAAAACACATTTATGGGAATCATTCTTACCCAAAGCTCATTTCTTGCTCCTTTCTCTCGTGCTTCCTCTTGTGAGTGAAGATCTGACTGCTGGAGTGTAACACGTAGTTGCAGTGGGGTCTAATGCAGTGGATGTGGTTGCAGGTCTTGCTGAACCTGCAGTCGCGGTAGGGGCATGCCTCGTTCTTCATGTACTTCTTGAAGCCGTCTTTGGAGAGAGCCTCATCTTTGATGTGGTAAGTCTTGTGCTTTTCTGGGAAAGAAAGGTAAGGTAAGGTTGAAAAATTGTCTTCTCATTAATTCTTGCTAATGTCATTTAAAGGAAGTTTAGCTGACACAAAAGCTTGAGAAAATGTCCTGTATTTTTGAAACAATAGTTTTTTAAACTAAATCTTTAAACAAGTATACGGCTTGTAAACCAGTCACACAAACAGAATGAATAGAAAAACTTCGATTTATCTTGGTTGTATGATCACCGACTATTCTTACTATTTCTATTTTTGCTTCTTATTGTATTGCCCGAGTAGTCTCCGAATAGTCTCCGACTAACTCTTTGGGAATAATAGTCGTGATTATATGTATGTGTGTATTGTAATGCATTTATGTGTCCGTTTAAAGAGTACTAGATATAGCGAAATTTGGCATAAGAACTCAATCATCAGATTCAGCTACATAACACCCTTGCTGTTACAAGCGTCCATTGGCTTCATTAGCCGCTTTCCATCAGCTTGTCTTCTCATTTGCTAACTAAGTAACATAACAAAATCTGGTCTGAACAACAGAACTATTTTTTTACCCATGTCAGCCTTATTCTTGAAGGTGTAAGTGCACCCAGGCCTCCTGCAGTGGAAGTGTGTAGTCCTCTGGCCAGCGAAGATGCAGTGGGGGGCGGAACAGCTCTCGGTGGCCCTGAACCGCTGGAAACCCTCCTGGAGGATGGCGCTGTCCTTGCGGTGGTAGTTGGCGTGCATCTGCACGTCTGACGTGGATATGTACACCTGGAAGGTGGTTAAATACATATATATCTTAATTATTGAAATTTTGCATTCACAATGCTATATAGATAACGGATAAAAAAAAATCTAGTAAAACATTTTATCCGTTAAATAGATATATTATTATGTTAGCCCGAAAATTGAAAATTTACCTGCCAATTCTTGTTAACTACCACTGACAATTTTGGCTTCTAGATTTTTTCACAATAAAGTTACAGAGGTTCGAAAATGGCAAGAATGACAAAAGGATGGTACTGCCGTGCCTTTTTTGTTTTTTTGCTCGACTTCAGCTGAAGTACTTTGAAAAAGTCTTCTGAGATTTTCGCAACTCGCTTCTAGGTTGAAGCACTACGCACTACGGTAGTACTATTACTTAATTCTGTGGTTGAAGGCTATGTTTTTAGTCATAGTTATTATTTTAGTAGTATTCGGTAGTTTAGTTATATCTTATTTTCAGTTCATGAAACATCAACTATTTTTTTGATCGCGCTATAAGTGCATGCCTACTTAGTAAGTTTGTTACTTAGAACGGAAGTTGATGAAATGTTTTAAAATTATATTATACAATTAGGAGTTGGAAGGTCAATACGACCTTAACCACATGCCGTACATTCATAATAGATTTTATGAACGCTGTCATTGTGACTCATCTTTATTCCGATAAAAAGTTTAATCTAATACATCGTCGAGGCATTAGACATTTAGGGTTACCATAAAAGTTCGAACAATAGCTGAATCATTCTATATTGTCTATGCACGCATGAAAATGGTATAAACCATATTTAACATAATTTTGAAAACAATTTACAATTTTTGAAATAATTGCCTAATGGTAGTATGTTAACGCGTAAAAAACTCACAAGTACAAATGATTTTTATATTAAACACATTTTGCCCGTCCTGGAATTGAACATGGAACCCAAACGCTTTTCCATTTGGATATAGACCTTTTGTAAGGTCATCTCGAGAATCTCTTCGAGAGTTCCCTAGAAGTGGTATAAAAAAATTACCTTATCGCAACCATCCTGGATGCAGTGGTAGTGGGTTTGACTCCGGTTGTGCGGGCAATCGCTGAACCTCTCCGAACAGTCGTCCAAAGGGGAGTATCTCATGAAGCCATGGGCGAGGGATTCGTCGCGTTTCTTATGCCACTGTTAAGAAAAAGGAAGTTGTAAAAATCTACACGTGGTTAAACGAGTATAATGTATGCATAACTTAACTATTTATTATGGAGTTTTCAATAGAGACAGTATTGAAAAAAGATCACGAGCGGTATCTGAATCTAATCCCTCTGATACGACCGATTCAGTTGCTCTACCAACTATGCTCGTGGCTCTGTCTACCTTGTGCGAATCAATTCTTATTTTCTAAGCAACTGACCCTCTTTCTATTTCTTTCTGTCAGTCAGATAAGATACATTAAGGTAGATGATGTCCAACATTGTTAACAACAGAGAGTGAGAAAAACAGGAGTGAAAGGGAGTTATTATGCAAAACCATAATCTCAACATTGGCCACATATGTGTTTTATGAAATATTAGCGGAACATAATTATGATATTGCAAGGTCTATGTATAATATTGGTTTGGCATCTATTAATTCTAATTCAAGTTTTGACTAGTAGTTTAGGATATGATAAGGCTGACATATTTTGTAATGCAAATGCTTCTAAAAAACAAGACAAAACAAAAGGATAGATATATATATACCTTGAAGTGCCTGATCATCTCTTCCTTCTTGCAGAAGACCCTGGCAGTACAGTCCATGCAGTGGAAGTGCTCCCGGTATCCCAAGTCTTTGCAGTACGATGAGCCGCATTCCAACGTCGAACTGTACCTAAAACAACAAAAATACATACATTATCATCATCATCATCAGCCTATAAACGTCCCACTGCTGGGCACAGGCCTTCCCACGTGGAGATCACATGGTGAGGTTAGGCCGTAACCCAACAAGCTGGCCCAACGCGGGTTGGTGGGTTTTAACAACGCCATCTTTCGACGACAACCGAGACCACCAAGCACATAGGAGCTCGCGATATTTTTTTAATTTCTTTACCCATCAAGCGACCCGGCATTGCGAAAGTTGCTTAGCGGGCAAGATCGCAAGCCGAACGCGCTAGCCTATCGCTAGCGCTATCAACCTCCTCCTCTGACTAACCCTTTAGGCATAATAATCGTGGAGTGTCCAAGGTGACCATGGGATCAAAAGCGCCCAACAGGATGACCACAT
Organism: Scoparia ambigualis; assembly: GCA_963921215.1. Lineage (NCBI taxonomy): Eukaryota > Metazoa > Arthropoda > Insecta > Lepidoptera > Crambidae > Scoparia > Scoparia ambigualis. Next base: position 12,733,970 of record OY992528.1, on the reverse strand, counting down.
ATGAAGTGGAAGGACGACATCAAGGAGTTGACCAGTATCAACTTCCGAAGCACATAGGAGCTCCCGATATTTTTTTAATTAGGTCACCCATGCAGCGACACGCCATTGCGAAAGTTACTTAGCGTGATAGGTGTGATACCCTGTATACATACACGTGAAATAGGGAAATTTATTTCGCGTCAACCGAAGAAGGCATACAATATACATTTCATTGTACTTTTATCTTGTACTATTTCTTTTCAAGTGAGCTAAAATGATAGCTCAATAAGAGGATGCGGGCTTCTGTTATCTATCATGTTTTATGAATCGTGAATAATGCTATTCGTATTGCATTATGGTCCCCTGATATATTATTGGTTTAAGATATTTACTTTCTTGAAAAGTTTTATCTTGATTTGGACTTGATTGTAAAATAACAACACTCGGAAAGTAAACTCTTGATTTATTATAGAAATGTAAACGATGTGTGCACACAAAGAAAGGCTGTTTTGAACTGTATTCAATAAAAAAAAACAAATTAAATACTACTCGCGTTGTGCAATACTGTTTTGCTTATGTTTCATTATTATAAAACTGCACTTTGTACAATTACAATACAATAACAATTCACTTTTTGTAAGAAAACATGCAAAAAATAAAAGGTACGACATGCAAGAATAAACGGTAAATGTAATTGGGACATAACCCACCACACTAGCACAATGTGAGTTGGTGGGTTTATTTACCATTAAAGGAGATAAAAGCCAAGAGCTTTCCAATTATTGATAAAAAAATAAGTCAGATAAAACTGTTTCAATTCAGATTCTTTCTTTAAGAGAGTTTACGCATTTCGGTTTTCCATACAAACTAAAATTTTTAAAAACCAATAAGCCAATTTTCATGAAGCTTTGCATGCTAAAAGTAAAACACAGGGATCTAAATACTTTGTTGAAAACATTTTTAAAAAACGTTTAAACAAAATCTTAAAAATGCTGTCTCCTTTCAAACTTGTAATACGTTGATGTTACTGTTCACTCCGAATTTCTTACAACTTGTTGGGAATCGAACCCGCCACCTCGAGGTTTAAGTCAGGTGATCTAAATGTTATGACATAGTCATTAAAAATTCTTTATTTTATTTTTTGCAAAAACATTTTTTTTGATTTTTTTATTCTGCAACGGAGAATCGCTTGGCCTTCATCTCACCTGATAGTAAGTGACGATAAGGCAGAAGGTGGAAGCGCGCTTCACTCGGAATCCTCAAACCACAGAGGAACAGGCGAAACTTCCAAACTTATACCTACGTAAAACATAATTATGAACTAAGCAACCTAAATTTACCTTTTGACATATCTAGAGTAATCAACGGTGGTCTGCAAAGAGCTCTTCCTCGCTTGATCCAAATGATTCAGCGCGGATAGCAGACCTAAACAAAAAAACACGTATATAAAAATAAAGCTATAACACAAAAAAACTGTATTATGCTAATATAGTCGGAACAATCACGTCTAACGATACATTGAGCGTTTCCATCTCCACCAAAGTTATTCTTTTGTTTAGAACAGCCAAATCACTTCCATGCATCATATTCTCCAAACAATATACTGTTTTCATCGTGCCCAAAATGTTTCGAACCCGCCGAGTCTGCATCAACAATGGCGCTCGCGTTAACGTTACCAACTCAGTTTCCAACTGTTTCTGCTTCAGAAAGAACTTAAAACGTCTGGCGGGTTGAGTAACCGGCCCCTCCCCGTATCAAGTTTTGGAGTATCAAATAAATTATTATGGTAATTAATCAATGTTTTCTCCTAGTCACTGCGGCGCTCCATTGTGAGTGATCGTTGACTTTGCGTCTAGTACACGGAGTCACGAAAGTGCTTTTGTGTCGGGAATCCTTTTTGTTCTAATTTCGATGTCTTCTAAGTAAGATAAATCGGAGATGACAGGTTTTTTGCATTGCAAGAATCAGCATAGCATAGGCTATGCATTTTAAATAACGCATCACATGAGTCAAATTTTTTTTTAAAGATAACATTGTATACTGCTTATACATAGACGAGTAATTGTATAATTCGTTACGTTTTAACCTATTTAATTTTCCTTGTATACATACAAACTACAAATTGACTAGTGGATTACGAATGTATGAGGATTTATTTTCACTTTTGTTATTTTTATTTGTATTGTGCTTTTATGTTTAGTGCTTAAACCTACATTTATTCTTACTTAGTAACTTTGGGCACTCGTTGTCTATAACTTAAGTAATTTAGTTGTGTTATTATTGTATGTAATGACTGTTTTGTGCCAAAATAAAGAGAAAAAAAAAATAAGAATATAGCTCGATCTCCCGACGAGTTATTAAATGACCTGAGTAGTGAAGACCGTTCTACTACCTGGCTACCGTATTACTACTAGGTAGTGGAATGTTTGTAAGTTGACAATAATAATAAAAGATGATTTATTTCGTATTGTTAACTTACGAACTTCAATTTCTTTAAATTCATCACAATTTCTTCCATCCCTAAAATCGAATAAGCCTAAGACTTGTGCGCCCGACATTACCCGTGAATAAAAACACACGTACCAGCACAACACGCTACATCTTATTGTATTGAAAAATTTAGATTATCCGCGTGTACAGTCCTCGGTATAAACTGTATTTGTCAGACGGCATTTCGTAACCCCACCTCTGCTTTTTTTACAAAATCGCTTTTGAAAGACGAATTAATACCTATACTTATGCAGATTAGCGTTCACAGCACAATGGATGTTAACATACGTCTTGATAATTTGGTATTACATAAGTCGTGCATGAACACTCGTGATTGTAATAGTAGGAGAGGTTTAGAGAGTTATTATTAATGAAGTAGAGAGATCACTCGTACCAAAAGTATGTTCGGCCGCGTTAATGGCTCACGATGTTTTTAAGCGATTGTGCGAAACCGATACCGAAATTAGTATTGTTAGACAACGATAAATCGGTATGATCGGGTTTATTACCTTTAATTTATGGAGATTGGAGATAAGGAACGAGAGCACTTGACGAAACGTGAAACCAGTTTGTTGGCGGCTCTTATTCTCACGAGGTTTTATTTACGGCTAGCATTTGATAGCTACCTCCTTTTTAAATGTTGGCAATTGTTTAGAATTGATAAAAAAGACACATTTTAACTACGCATTTAAAAGTTCCTAATTTAAAACTAAAACAATTGATCAAGTCTTTCGCATTGAAAACATAATTTCGAATTTAGAACGTACTCCTAAAGGAGATACGGATTTCATTGGCGATATACCTACAGATACAAAAAGGAAAGCAAAAGACAATGGATGTGAGGCTCGGACCGAATCAGATAATGTTCAACATAATATGCATTTATAATGCGACGGTGGTTTTTTAGGAAATTTCGTAAGATATTGTACCGGCTCATTCAGCCGAAACAATGGGGTCCTCATAATGGGTTTTTGAACTCGCTGAATGGAACCTTGTGATCGACGAAAGTTCCTTGCGTATGGGATTTATGATTCAGAGAAGTAGGGTGTGCGACTTCCTCTCTCTGATGTTTAGTAAACAATACAACTCTTGATCTAACGTTGAGCAATGGGTAATTTATTAGTAGTGGTTCCGATAAAATAAGTACAACTACATATTTTTTTTCAATTTCAAAGCTTGTCTTGTACGTAACGAGTGAGTCGACAACATCCGTATAAAAAGTTGCTTTCTTAAGTTTTTTATCGATATCCTCTGTTTTATTGATAATTACAACTAATCAAGCGAAATCGTTATAAATTGTTTTGACGGTAATTAACGGAAAGATTTAAGATAATTCAGTTTCTGATGTCGCCGTGCAGAGGACATTCTTATCACCTACAAGTGTATTTGCAAGAACATGAATCTGGGGTGAAATGCGCTTCGTAGATAGTGAAACAGAATTGTGAAGATATTTTTTTTAACATATTTTGGTTCCACTCTAGCCTACCTAACTTTAATTATTGTGATGTGAATGCCGTTTAAGCCTTTTCTTTATAAAAGAAATAAAAATCTACATGAAATAAAAAAAAAAGTATATTTGTTTACGCTCACACCAATTATCTAGACCAAAATTAGTAGGTATTCCTTTGAACTTCGCTAATATGGTAAGATAACGGATAAATATACATAAACTCAGAAAAAACACCAAGACCTGAAATTTAGAAAAAACAGTTTTTCTCTAAATTGACCCGACCGCGAATTGAACCTGGGACCACAGAGATGGCGCGATGCCAGACCCGGCGTTCTAACCAAAAATAAAAAAGTAAAATATTGCTTGTCTTTACTTTTGAGAGTAAATTGATTTATATTGCCTACTGTAACTGGAATAGGATGACCCACTGTTGCGGGATTACATACTTTTAACCAAACACCTTTTGCATATTACAATAATGATCTTAAAACAACCGGAGTTTAATTAAAGATCGAACTACATACTCTGATCTCTGAAAAGATTTTTTTTCAATAAATTTTGTTTTAGATTGAGTTTAGCTTTCTGATTCATTACTACTCCATCAGGCGTACACAGTAGTAGCACGGTAATATACCTAATTATCAGTTATATTATAAAACATTATTTAAATATTGAAAGCCACAATACGTAAACATCATTTATGTTCAAAAATTCACACATCCCAAATACATCATTGGTCACTTAAAGTATTTCCTGAGAACGCAGTAATCCTACCTACATCGGCCTTTAATTCTCACTTGTAAAATGTCAGTACGATTATATTGCTCTTTTTTCGGTACACATTTACAGTTCGTATCTAATTGAAATTAAATGTCACTCGAGATTTAGATAACTTGTTTCAAATGCCACGGTAACGTGCTACTGTTTGCTAGTTGGTCGTAAAACGAAACATCAACGAAAATATCTAATAAGTACTTACTAATAAACGTTTTGTAAAAATCAAAAAAGCAACCAAAGTACTAGTTAATAAGATTGAGAATGTATTACTCTATATACCATCCATCAAAATCGGAGCAACAGGCAATGTAAGGGTTCAATAACTGCATCGATCGCGGGCTTCAACACTCGTCTTCCATCTAAATTGACATTTACTCTGTGCAAGTATCTCTAAAATGTAAATGCGGTTACTACACACACCAATTCAAGTACATTGTGAACATTTACCGCTACATCAGACACAATACAAGCGATAATAGCGCTTACGACGTTGATATACGGAAAAAGTTAGCTTTCGACAATGGCATACGTTGTCGGCCGCTAGACATGTATGCCCAATGTAACTTGATATGTAATGCTGATTGCTTTATTAATGGTTTTTATTGAAATGAGGGCTCTGATCTCGCTGGTGCGCTCTATAGGAGGCTGTGTATCGCATTGAGGAGGTAATGAGGCGGGGCGATGGGTGTATGTACGGACAAAGATTTTAGCTATTGACACACACAACTTATAAAGTAACCACTTGGAATTCTTAAGCTTATTAACAAACTGTACACTCATTGAAGAGCTGTTTTGTTATAGCAATACTGATTCGTCATCACCGAAAACCGGCCAAATGTGAACAAACGTACAGCATGTGTTATCCTTAGAAAAAACCTCACCGAATAACATTACAGTCGTACAGATATGGACGTTCCTGCATATCTAATTGAGTTAAAATTGAATCTCATTCCTCATTTGTACCAACACCGAAACGAGATGAATCATATTTCTCCCATTCCATATTCATTGCGTCAATGTATGTGATGTCTAATATAAGTTTATCGTTGGAAATAAAATTAAGAGCGTCATAAAACCTCTATGACAAGGCGTTAAGACTTGGAATGTAACGAGAAATATTGTGGGTAAAGGCAAATTCCACTTTGTAAGTTTCGAACGTACTTTTTATTACAATATTTCGTTTTAAGATATACCGATAAGGAGCTACGTGTCTAGTTTTATTTTTCCATCGATCGATTAGGCATTGTTGCTACGAGATTGGGAATATGTTTTTAACGTTTTTCCTGTACAGATAGCATTGGATATTGTTATAACCATGTCTGGCGTGGGATTCTTTTGTTGTGGTGATTTTTAGCATCAGATAAAAAAGAGGTTTTGCCTATTTTTTCTTCTTTTTAAAACACGCACGCGTATGCACAAATTATTATAACTAGTAAGTATCTAGATTTCGATGACGACAATTTTGGACTTCCGCAAGGTGCACACGTCACTCTTGGGCCAGAGTTATTCCTCGTTTAGATTAATTACCACTTTGTTAACGGTAAATATTCGTGTAAGCCAATCTCCGAATCGCTTTCGGATATGTTCGAGAAGTAATTATACAATGTGTACAATGCCGTATGTGCATTAATTAATCGGCAATATGATTTGAGACGTTTACACGCCGCGCGGGCGGCCGTACCTCAGTCGGCGGATGAAAGAGCGCAGATAATTATGAACGTACGCATGCGTAGATCAAATCGGGATCCATCGATCGATAAGGGATCTAGATATGTTGCCGATCGTTCGTTAGTTACGTGTGATGGCGACTGGATGTTGTACCTATTCGGCGCGTTGTTTACGGCCCTCCAGTTGTGCGTACAGACGGGGCTTGTTTATGGTTTCATTCGTATTACATTGGCGAATCAATTTAAACATTTAATACGGTTGGTAGTTTTTTTTCCTACATACATATATATAATAACGAGTATTATACCCGAAGGGTAAGTCAGAGACTAGGGCAATGAGGGCAGCAAAAGCAGCCATAGTCCACTTTCCACCAAATAGCGAAATAACCGTGTCGCATAGCGGTGAAAGAATACTACCACCCCCTCTATTCCTTTGGGTGTCGTAAAAGGCGACTAACGGACTAAAAACTGCACAATTGCACATACTTACATCCAACAGCATAGAGCGGCGACGGGCTCACCACCCTGTCACGCTGAGCACACGTGCAGCCGCTATTTGGTGGTTTTTCCTGTTTTTATTTATTATGATAACGTTGGAGAGCTCTTAAAAGTTTCACAATCACATCTTACACATTTTGTAAATTAAGAATTGAAAGCAAACTACTTCATGTAGGACAGTGTAGGCTTAAAAAATACTTTATATTAAAATTTATAGTTCTATTCGTAATTGGTTCTTTATTTGAAGTAACAATCTGCATAATGTGTTAAACAAACACAAATACATTGATCGCCATCAAATTAAAGAGAATCTCTAAGGACATAGCAATTATCCCCAACATACAATAGGAGCGGAGCCTGTAAATCTTCGTCTTTGTTCAGACATCTCCGTCTGTCCCTCCCCCTGCGCTTGCGCCGATTGGAGTAAATGATTCCGCATGATCTTGTTTAGTTTTTGCTCTGTTTACTCTGTCTCACTTGATAGACGCGTTTTGTTCTCTTTTGTTGGTACACTTGGTACGGTCGGTAGTCAATTAGGGACTCGGATGAATGATAAAAATAATTTATATTGTGACGGTTATGGCTGCATGGATAGTATTCCCTTTGCATAATATTTATATACGAGAATGATAAAAGTTAAATTACTCTTGTTTTACTAGGGTTGTATATAATATTTTTAACATAACTTTTTACACCGATAAGTCAAAAATAAACAAACATTAAAATAAACAGTTTTAATAACAAAATGTGTCTCCTGATATATTAAAAACTGTAACATTTAAAAAGAAAAAGGCGCAATGATTGATAAGCCCGCGGCTACCTCGACATTGGCTGCGTATCGATTATCGATTAATGTGGCGATAATCGATACTTTTCTTCGTCTCACGTTCGATTCTTTTTACTCTTTGCGGGCAGGTGATCTCAATACTTTCGATTACTTTAGTTAATTCATTGCCATTATACGTTTTAAGAAGCAATGAGAGTGTATTTTATAACTTTAGTCGAAAAGTCAAGTGTTCATTATGAATACTAAACGTTGTATGATTACTTTAAATGGGTTTGCAGAAACTGACACACTTAATGATTCCATTACCGAAAAGGTTTACATTATAGTATAATTAATTACACTGGTATTATTATTAATAAGATGGGAAAAAAAGCCTTCACTCTTTTGCCAACACTTCTCAACAGAAAGGTCTCCCTAAATTTCGAGCTGGTGGTAGATTCACTAAATGTTTAGAAGTAACTAAATTTTAGTTAGGTAATTATTATTTTGACGTCAAGAAGTGCTCGTGAAGGCTTTAAAATTATTTAATAAAAATTGAATAAATGATTTGATTTGAAATAAAAACAATGACATTAAAAATATACTTACATACATTTTTTAAAATAGCGAATCTTGCTCCGTCAAAATACAATAAATTATAAAAAATACAATAAAATAGAATACAAAAGATTTGTCTGAATAAGCGATAAAAATAGAGATGCATGGAAGGATTTAGGGGAGGCCTTTGCTCAGCAATGGAACAATGTAGTCTGAATAAAAAAAGTACACAACATACACACATATAATCAAAGGGTTAGTCAGAGACTAGACAATGAGGACAGCAATAGTAGTCCTCTACCATAGTCCACTTTTCACTAAATAGCGACTGCACATCTGCTCAGCGTGACAGGTGGTGAGGTGATCGCTGCTCTATGCTGTTGGATCTATGTGCAGTCTTTAGTCCGTTAGTCGCCTTTTACGACACCCAAGGGAAGAGACCCCCTCTCTTCCCTAGGTTTCTTTCACCGCTACGCAACACGGTAAAAAACAGTCTGAATTGATTTATCACTTATATTAGAATGGTGACAATCGCTCGCCGTAAAGTATCAAACGCGTAACTCGAGTAGCGTTCCGAAAATCGAGAATAAAACTATCGAGAATCGTGTCACGTGCCAAATATAAAATCTACATAACAAACATCGTAGTATTGTAACTAGAGACGACAATGTAAAGTAATTTTATGCGCACGATTTGTGGCCGCAAGGCGCACATTCGCTTGGATTACCCACAATCACAGAGGCGTTTGCAGCCCATGTGCCGCAAATCACCCAAGCAGCAAAATTCTCCTATAATTGTTGACTTATAAGACTAAACATCTTATAACATACTTATAGACGCTTTGATTAAAATCACTGATCTTGTTAAAGCAGCTTAACGGACTATTTGCGCTACAAGCAGTTTCGATCCTATTACACAGTCTTAAAGACGTTTACGAGAACATCTTATTAGACTATTTACGCTACAAGCACTTTCGATCCTACTACGTAGTCTTATAAACGTTTACAGGATTACATTATATGATGCTTATAAGAACTTAATTCTTATAAGTGCATGCTATAAAAATAAATATTAAAGCTCCTATAAATGCATTTAACAAGACTATTTATTCTAGTTCACGTTTTGTTTTATGCTTCTATAAGATAAGTTAACCTGTAAACATTTTAGCTATAGCTACTATAGGTCGAAGATATTATAAGATTGATATGACTTTGTCGTGACTTCTAAAGGATTTCTAGCACCAAAGTTGCACGTCCTGCTACTATTATAGGTAAGATTCTACTTATATGTGACCTGTATTTGCTATTATTAGAGTGATCAGCTGTTGACATCAATTGAACAATATGGTGTCCAGGACTGTGATCCTATAATAACATTAACTTTGACTAAAATGCATTGTAAAGCTCCTGATAAATGCATTACAATATGGACCGCGATCCGATCTGATGACGGCTGTATTTACTAATAATTAATAAATTTACAAATAATAATTATGTTTACTTTTGAAGGCGCATAAACATATATTTATTATCATCAAATACTTTATCAATAAAATTTATTTCGCAAGTTAATTTTTTTTATATAACAGTGAAAACACAAAAAGTTATCAACCTTTATGATAATGAATAGTAATAAAGATTACCCTTTGCAATTCCAATATTATTTTATTTCGTTTGCGTTCACCATTAAAAATAAATGAAAAATAAATGCTCTAGTTATGACATCACAATTACCACTGTTGGATAAATTACACCGGTAGCGGCATACGCCAGATTGTTACAGGACTAATCACGCTGACTCAGTGCGTGTACCTGATCTTTATAGGACACAGTGATCTTGTAGAAGCACTCAATAAAATAGTAATAAAATCAATTTGCACTTTACCGGACTGTAACAAAATAACTATAGGTCGCAATAGTCCTGTAAAGTGCGCCTAAATGCGGTCCTGTAAACGTTAATAGGATTTCTATAGGACTAAAAAATATTTGGTCCTAGGATACTTACATGACCACATTTTGCTACTTGGGCAGTACACAAAAACTTGTTTCGCTGTGCGTCTCTAGTTATAATACCTCAATGATAATAAACGATTAGGATGCAGGCGGCTACGTCAAAAGGAGGTGCGAATGCCACGTGTAAGCTTTAGGATAAATAAGTGCTACGTCGTTTAAAACCGTTTTCGACTTATTGGTTTATATTTTTTTCTTTTTGAATGAACTCAAATTCTCTTAAACTCAAATACTAATTCCATTGTCTTTGAATAGTTTGGAGTTACATCAGTGGAATTCAGATTTTTTAAAAATTTCTTGTTACTTAACTACCAGCATCTTTACTTTTTTTAACACGAGGAGAGCATCTTTTGTAATTTTGTTGTTTTTAAGATTTTTCTTTCGTTTATATTATTAAATAAATTAATCAACTACCATCCATACAATTATAATCGTTTAAAAACAAATACCAAAATAAATCAATATTCACTATTAATAATATTTTATGTTAAATATTCGTCAAGTCCATCTACATTATAGTTATTAACCATTAATTAGTTATCCGCACACAAAGGATAGCGAAAGAAGAATGAGACTCCATCGCATATTACTTTTACCTTTTTCAAAGCAAAAATGGCCGATGCGGGGTCACATAATGCATTATAATTTTATACAAAGATACAAACTGCAACGGCCAAATGAATATGCAGAGGGTGTGCGTGTGTTAAGATTGAGTTATTGTGCTCGCGCGTGTGTGCTTCGGACCGAGTGGGGTAACAGACTAAGTACGTGCTGAGCGTTTGCGTAAAACTTGTAATAATTGATTATTCTAAAACTTCATAGAGTTACTAGACAAAAACATCGACTTAAAAATGAAACAAAGTAACAATTTGCGCAGCTTTCACGTAATTAAACGGATTAGGACAACATAGACACTGTAAAAGGGTTTTTTGTTGTTGTTCAACTAACTTTAATTGTCTCGATATAATAGAATCTAAGAAACTTGCATTAATAATACTAATGACACTACATCGCATACAATAAATATACACCCTTAATTTTTATTCGTTTTACTGAAATTAAGGGTGAGTTCCACCCATGAAACTGAACAACTTTCCCCAAGAAACCGATGTGCAAAAATGACAAATAATTTCGACCTCTTATACAAAACTGTCCGATCAGCTGACGACAAATAATATGAGAGTCCAAATTTTTTTGTCAATTGGTTTCTTGGGGAAAGTTGTTCAGTTTCATGGGTGGTACTCACCCTTAATGTCATTAAAACGATTAAAAATTAATACATAATATTATGAGAAGGTTACGCTTTTAGTAGGTACTGGTAGGTCCTTTATTTGATTAAAACAGAGTCCCTTTAGGGATAATAGTCGTGAGTCTATGTATGTATATTAAACAGTATTTTTCTTTTTAATAGCGAATTTGTGTTAGTTTCAGTTTATTCAAGTATAAGGAGTAGTGTTCTTTTTTAATATTTTCTGTAATAATACTATACAAAATTAAAGCAAACACCATTCTCTAAATATAATAAACGCATAATAGTTTCAACAATATTCGCTGGCAAAGGCACGCGTACACTGACACATCGGATTGGTTACACTGCATCCGCACAGGCTGTGACCGGTGACGCGCTAGTGTGCGTTTCGCACAAACATCCGAAGAAATGCATATTTTATGACGTCTGCGCATTCTGCGCGGTACCACAAAGAAATTATACGCGCATTAAATCCGTGGAGGTGTGATTTTTTTGTGTTTTAGTTTTTTTTCCTTCTCTTGTAGTTGTGGCCTTTATTGTGGATAGGCTAAAGAACGGCGCTCCAATCATTGATGTATTGCGATAGTGTTTGAGAGTTCTTTGATAAATATGACTAAGGAACGTCCCACTGCTGGGCCAGAGCATATCGGCTCAGGCCTTCCCACGTGAATTTGAGTTTGAGTTTTATTTTTACCCTAACACTGCGGGTTCTTGGATTTTTTTTGACCGTTTTTTGACACTAACTGTCAACGTCAAATTTGACAGAATCGAACATAGACTATGCGATATTTTGCGATAACAATACATAAGATGAACCACAGAACCGAAATAACCAAACTTGTTCATACTAAAGTAGGTAGTCTGTAAGTCTATGAAAACATGGTACAAAGTCAAGTGTGTTTTTGTAGGTGCGGTCGCATGAGAGTGAGACCGCTTGGCGTTTGAGGGGTTCCAGCGATTTCTTTAATTACAAGAGGCCAGAAGTGCCTTCTAAACCACGGATAACATCGAAACATTTAAATTTGGTATTTCAGAACTTTCACGTAGTGTATCCTAAAAGTTGTGAGGTCACAAAACAAAAGCGATATAAGTTGCGCCAACGATTTTTTCATCAAAACACATTGTTACAAAAATAAATAATAATAATGTCGTCTCTATGGCACTCCCTATGCTTTACAAGGGAGGATGCAAGCCCCAGGTTAATTAACAAAAGACTGTTGAGGCGAACGGCGCAGTCGTAAGTTCGATTCCCAGCTGATACAGTGTTTAGATTGCGCCGGATGTGTGTCGCGGATGAAATTAAAAAATGTTTATTGATTTGTTTGTAGTGAACCGACGTCGGTTGGATGGGGATATGCGGATAATGTATGATTGTGAGGACGTCTCACGGCTGTAGTTGTATGAGTGCTAACGACCGCCCGCGGCTTCGTCCGCGTAAATTCTTACCATGATTCCGAGGGAATTTCGGATATCTTGTCCCATCTCTTGCTTCGTCTTTTTTTTTATAAATGCGCTATTAGCACATCAATAATATATACCCGTAGCTAAAGCTTGTGATAAATTTATGTAAGTTTTTTTTAAAGTACTGTAATTATTATCATCAGCCTATCTTGAAATAAAACACTTTTTACGGATTAACTCGCGTTTAATTTTACTACATTATATAGTTTTCTTAGTTTCCTGACGTTTCGAACACGTTAAACATGTCCCGTGCTCACAGGGAGACTCTCTTCGTTTCCTGACGTTTAGAACCCTTTACAGAGTCCGTGGTCACAGGGAGAGTCCCTTCGTTTCCTAACGTTTCGAAACCCTTTAGAGGCCGTGGCCGTCAAAACATCAGGAAACTAAAAAACTATGTAATGTAGCAAAATTAAACGCGAGTTAATTCGTAAAAAGTGTTTCATTTCAATGTGTAGGTAGTGCTCGCATAAACCTTAGAATTAAACAATATCAGCCTATCTTGTTCCACTCCCTTCCTTTTTACTACTTTTTGCTTTCTGCCGCTACGGACAATCTTTTTCAAAGTGGACAAAGTTGACTTAGGGGTTCACACCATTAGTCTGACAGAGCTTTGTCGACAGCGACCTTTGCTCAGCGCGGTAGGACAGTTTATATTTTACAGTTAGTTAACGATATACTTTACAAATACCTACAATTTACTAGAATTCATCTGACTGTACTGTATTCTAACCCTTACTACTTACTTACTAACCTTGTACTAATTATAATACATACATATAATCACGACTATTATCCCCGAAGGGTTAGTCAAAGACAAAGCAACGAGGACCGCAAAAGCAGTCCTCTGCCTTATTCTAGTTTTCACCAAATAGCGACTGCACATGTGCTCAGCGTGACAGGTGGTGAGCCCATCGCCGCTCTATGTTGTTGTATGTATTTGCTGTCTTTTTTTTTGTTTATTATGGTTCACAAATGAAATGCAACGTAGCCTAGTAACATTAACAAAAACTTAGAAAGTATACATACATAACGTCCATTCTTAATAAAGTGAACATAGCATGCATTGTATGGACATGTTCGAAAATTATCTTAAAGAAATATAAATATTACTAAAGTAAAAAATTATTGACAAGTTATTCTATTTCATTGCCAGCTTAATGCTGGCCTTAGCCGAGGCCAAAGATCCGTGGCAGATGTCGAAAGAAGATCTAATACTGTTGTAAGTCGTGGTCATTCTGTACAGGGGTGAATGCTGACCAGCTACTGTCTTACACCGTGGGGTTACGAATGTTTTCCTGTTATGCAATCGACTGCTTGACCTGGGGATCACTAACCCGATTTCCTTAAGAATTTCTGGGCAGTTGACCAGCCCGCGGATCGTCTTAGATTAGTCCGTTAGTCGCCTTTTACAACACCCAAGGGAAGAGAGAGGGTGGTAGTATTCTTTAACCGTTACGCGACACGGTAAAAAAAAATAACTGGCCACTTACAAAACATGTCTATCACACCCAAACTCATACAGGTTTCAAATAGAGTGGTAAACACATAAAGATCTCTCTTAACGAAATCTAATTAGATTTGAATCGATACGATAGATTGTTAATCGATTACACGAATTGATCGAGAGCGTCTACCAAATTATAACATTCACTGCGACTTGAGAATTTACAATTGGTCAAGGGTGAGTCGCTTTGTTTTTTTTATTATTTTAGTACTGACGTGTGTTTCTTGGTGGCCTCGGTGCCGAGGTCTTAGATTTAATTCCCAGTTCGGGCAACGAGTGATTCTTTATGATTTTGTGAATTGAGATCACCTTAAACTTTATTTACACACACACACACACACAAACACACACACACCCACACACCCCCACACACACACACACACACACACAATTTTTGGTTTACTCACGTTCCGTAGCGTTTTAAAAAATGTATTTTAATTAAGAGCGACTCCCTTTGATTCAGGTGCAATAAGTACTCAAAAGAGGGAGTCGATCACTTGTGTGTCAAGTATTTTGGTAAAATAATAAACTAATATTGTTTTTTTTTTTATTTGAGTTGATGACATGTTTTCAATTTATAGAGGACTTTGTTCCAGTTTAGTATACTTTATAGTAGCCAAACGGGTAGATATTTGGATTAAACACGAGAAATCGTAGTTCAATCTTATGGCATGTTATGAGGATTTACACATTTCGGTTTCCCATACAATTTTCCAAGCCGGAAATTTTTAAAGACCAATAAGCCACTTTTAATGAAACTTTGCATGCTAAAGTAAAGGGATCTGAATAGCTTGTTGAAATCATTTTTTTAAAAAGGTTTATTTGGCTGAGTTATTGCGATTAAAAGTCCACTATAGAAAGTTTAAAATCGCAATAACTCAGTTAAATAAACGTTTTTTAGAATTGTTTTCAAAAAAACTATTGAGATCTCTATATTTTACTTCAGCATGCCGAGTATTATCAAAATTGTCTAGCTGGATTTTAAAAATTTCAACTTGGAAATTTGTATGGGAAACCGAAATGCGAAAACCCTCCTAACCATGTCGCGTAGCGGTGAAAGAATATTACCACCCCCTCTCTTTCCTTGGGTGTCATAAAAGGCGACTAACGGACTAAAGACAGCACATATATCCAACAGCATATAGCGGCGATGGGCTCACCACCTGTCACGCTGAGCACATGCGCAGTCGCTATTTGTTGAAAAGTGGACTATGGTAGAAGACTGATTTTGCTGTGCTCATCCATTGCCTAGTCTCTGACTAATCCTTCGAGGATAATAGTCGAGATATGTATGTAATTCTCATAGCTGAGTCAGACTATTTGCCGTGAACCTAACTACAGACTTGCAAATCTAACACGTAAGATTTAATTTTCGGGATGGGTTAAACGAATTAGTAGGTCATTTAGTAATTAGTTTGTATGCTGTTCCACAGCTGAGCCTTCATCATTGAAACAAGCAACGGATACACATTGGCCTAATTATAATACGGAACCCTAAAAAAATAACGTTATGTGTACGTAATCGGATATAATATTGATAAATATTCACAAAACACGCCATAAACAACGAAAACATCGAAGGAGCTGATTTTTAATTGCTATAATTAAGAGATTTTTAAAATAAATTACATCTCTATTGCCGGCGGCAAGCGACATAATAAAAGTTGTTAGAGGGAGACGCACGCATGCCTTTCTTTGATGTTAGAGCGAGACGCACGACACGGAATAAGATAATCGGCGATTTTATCTAACAATCGTTGTGTCACTTGATATTTATTTATGTGTCGTGTTGTAATAACATGGATATTACTTTTACAGTTTAGTAAGTCAAACTTTTATTAAAGATTTGGCATAGTTTAAAGGATTAATTTTATTAACTTCGTTAAGTAAGACACAAAATAATTCTACTGATATTATAAACGCGAAAGTTTGTAAGTATGGATGGATATTTGTTACTCTTTCACGTAAAAACTACTGAATGGATTTGGATGAAATTCGGCAAACAGATAGTTTATAATCTGGATTAACACATAGGATACTTTTTATTCCGATATTTCCAGGGGAACGGGAACCACGTGGGTGAAACCGCGAGCGGCCGCTAGTTAATAATAATTTTATGTTATTGTCATTTAAATGAGTAACTATCTGTTATAATTAGCTTTGTAATAGTGATAACTATTACAATAATAACCAAAAATGTATGAAAATATTGTTAAGAAAAGTCATTAGATAATACTGTCCCACTGCTGGACACTGGGCCTCAATAATGGATAGGTATACCAACAAGAAGACTTTTAAAAGTTGTAAACAATTTTTGTTTTATAATTTAAGCAATTAAAACTAAAAGTGAATTCCGATACAAAATATCAACATTTACGTTAAATGCAGTTGACAGTTGAAACGATAAGGCTTCAATGATAAGGGCATATCCATATTAGTGATATCTTTGGATCAGTTTCCTTTAAATTAGGTTTTTTCACGAGACTTGGGAATTAGAGTAAACAGGATACATACATTCTCACATCGAATTAGTGAATTAAACTTTAATGGTATGTTCACATCCTGAGTTTTAAAACTTATAGTTTAGTCTATAGTATAAGTAGGAACACACACTTTACCACAGAAGGGCAAAGGCCTCCATCATTGTCATCATCAGTCTTTGCTACTTTGCCTGAAAATTTAATAGTAGACATCCGGTTATCGGGCCCAGCGCTTAGTCAGTCGGCCAACAAAAGCGACGGAAGAATACTACCACCCCCTCTTTTCTCTTGGGGTGTCGTAAAAGGCGACTAACGGACTAAAGACTGCACATACATCCAACAACATAGAGCGGCGATGGGCTCACCACCTGTAACGCTGAGCACATGTGCAGTAGCTATTTGGTGAAAAGTGGACTATGGTAGAGGACTGCTTTTGCTGTCCTCATTGCCTAGTCTCTGACTACCCCTTCGGGGATAATAGTCGTGATTATATGTATGTATGTATATTTTTTACATTACGTACTGATAATTTAAAGATCTGTGTGTCCATAATGAGTCGTCATTATGATTGTCAACGTACAGTTGTGCAGTGGCATTAATACGCTGGCAAATATCATTTAGGATCGGGTTTATGTAAATCAGCTATATGTTATAACTATCGGCCGCTCGAGGTTTCACCCGCGTGGTTCTCGTTTGTGTAAGAATATCGGGATAAAAAAGTATCTTATGTGTTAATTCAGGTTATAAACTATCTGTATTCCGAATTTCATCCAAATCCATTTAGTAGTTTTTACGTGAAAGCGTAACAAACATCCATCCATACTTACAAACTTTCGCGTTTATAATATTAGTAGGATGGCGGACGGGTCTGCATGGGTATGATGCGTCGCAGAAACAGATGAGCACGAGTATATTGTTTATTGAAGACGACTTCCAAGGTAGAGTGGTTACCACGCCGCCGGGTTCTGCAACGCGCCATCTCTGAACCGGGTCAATTTGTAAAAAAAACGGTTTTTCTAATTCATTTCGGATCTTGGAGTTTTCTTTGTTTATGTATCTTTATTCGTTGTCTAGTTAACCATTAAAACATGTTTCAAATTGGATACCCTTGTAGGGCTGGGTGTTTGTAACTAATCAAGATTTAAGACTTTATATAAAATGTGAAGTAAATAAGCTCTGCCAGGTCATAATAAAAATTCAAACAATCGAAAAAACCAAAGTAATTTTGGGGGTCAAAGTTGCTCGCGTCCGTAGGTTTACCCTTGAGACCCTACACGTGATCCCTAGGTGGTGCTAAATGAGTGACACTGACTGAGTGGTAGAGCCACGCTGCGTTGCAGCACGCATTCGGCCGGCTCGCCCGGCGTAATACCACCCTCTCACGAATATTCGGCGTGAAATAATGGCACTTGGTGCTGTTGTGTTTCGTCCGACCAGTGAGGGTTCCGGAGGCCCCCGCCCATCCTGCCATTCCTATTCCTTCCTTAAACCTATTCCTCCCTTAAAGGCCGGCAACGCGCCTGCGATTCCTCTGGTTTTGCGGGTGTCCATGGGCGGCGGTGATTACTCTCCATCAGGTGACCCACCTGCTCGTTTGCCTCCCTCTTTTATAAAAAAAAAAGTTAATATCAACAGACAACAAAAATATCAAATGACCAACAAAACTACAAAATTAAATGATCTATCACAGCACCGTATCCGAAATCGATGGTACTCCGGAGCGGATACGCGCCGCTCGCGCTGTCGCAATCACAGTCGCACGACAATCAAACGACAAATAGACCACCGGACGACCAAACTACACTATTATGCAGTAAATGGGAAACGTTACTAGTTGTGGGCCCCCTCTATGAAGGGTATTCAGTGGAAAAGTGGATTCGTTTGATCGGTGCTTTGCTCGTCTGATTGATTGTGTTCGAATTCGAAAATTTCTTTATTGTGTGTAATGAGCTAGATAATACAGCTGTTACGGAAGTTGCTGCGCCACCGGTACGTTGTTCAGGGAGATGTAAGCTAAAAAGAATTACGGATTAAGATAGGTCAGGGATCCATAGGAGGCCTTTGTCCAACGTTGACGTGTTTCGGCTGATGATAATGATAGGCCAAAGATGACTGGCTATTTTATTTCTAACAGAGAAAAGCCAAAATGGTGTTAGCATTATTGTAAAATTCCTAATAGAGATGCTATGACATTAGTTTTCAAATAATTAGCGACTTTAAATGCTGAACGTACAAGTGCCACCAACTAAACCTACCAAATGTCCGACATTCATATCATACAATCAGGGGGGTTACTCTCGAACGCAAACTCAATCTTAATACAATTCCAATGCGATTAATATGTATCGATATTGGGATAAGTAAAGATAATTCCGGAACGCCATCTCGATAATAATTTGTTCAATCAATTTCCACGCAATTTAATTCCAATGTGCTATTGTCGCTTAAAAAAGTGCCATTTGACAATTTTTAGATTTGTGATTGGAAATTGATTAATGCAATTCTGTTTCAAGAGTAGCCTACCAGGACTATTATCCCCGAAGGGTTAGTCAGAAATTAGGCAATGAGGACCATAAATGCAGTCCACTACCACAGTCCTCCTTTCAACAACTGCACATGTGCTCAGCGTGATAATAGGTGGTGAGCCAGTAGTGGTAATTATTTTATGCAAAAACTGCTAAACAAAAACGGAAAATGTAAAATAAATACTTTGATGGCATCAGCCATCAAAGTATTCTTAAAATTGATGTTTTGTCAAAAACATCAATTTTTTGATTAAGTAAGGACGGTAGGTCTCATAGTGATATCTGTCGGAATAACCCTAGACTACCTCCCCTTAACGGCTCTGCCACTAATTTCCAGTCACCCTGTATAAGGGTAGGATTATGTCCGTAGTAATGTGATGTCTGTCAAAAATGGACCAAAGCTCGTACGAAAGTGCGAGCAAGATAGCATGACAACTAGCTATAGCGTAAACGAGACAGATAATGTTGTTGATGGCCTAAAGTAAGCCAATTAGCATAGTTTTCTGGTGCCAGTTTTGGCACATGTAACGTATCTACCGTAATCTGGGATGAAAAGCAACTGCGAGGTGTATTACATCATTTTTATGGAAAAAATAAACATCTAAAACAACGTTGTTTATCACGTTTATTCATAAAACGTGCCTTTGCATATTTATAGAAACCTTTGCATTTTTAAACGAACTTAATTAATTGAAAGTTAGCAATGCTTTCATTTGACAATAAAAATGTTGTACTTAATACAACCCGCAGTTGCTTTTCACCCCAGATTATAGTACCTCTTTTTATTGTAACATCATTGGTTGGATGTATATGCTGTCTTCAGTCCATGATGAAGTTAAGAGATGGGTTGGTACTTTATTTTAATAATAATAAGCCTAAGCCAGGTGGCTTAGGCTTATTATTATTTAAAATTACCACACAGCTTTTGACCGAACGTCAGACCTAAACTTATTAGCTCAGCTGCCGTAAAACCAGACACGAACGAAATTCAATTATTGTTTAAGTATTTATAAAACTAGTATTATTGTAGTAGTTATTAAAAAGGTGACACTGACTTTAAAGCTGGCCTCATACATCCGGAATGGCTCTCTGGATTCATAATCTAAATTCCGGCACCTTGCCTCAAACATATCTTAAAAATTCAGATTGATCAGTAGTCTCGTGATTCCCGGCACATGCAAACGTCTTTATGGAAGAGGAATTAGTAGTAATCGCAGTGCTTTTGGCTCTACATTATAAAAAAAGAAATGCAAACGCAAACACTGCCGCTCTATTAAAATGTATGGAAATGGGAATACGCGCGTTATGAAAATATTCCGATCCGGAATTCAGAATGCTCGTTAGTATCATTCTTACAGATCGATCTGAAAAAATCTGAATTTGTGTGGAACATACTGATATTGTATGGTATTCCGGTCTTTCTAAATTAATAATCTGAATTCGGATTATGAATCCAGAGAGCCATTCCGGATGTATGAGGTCAGCCTTATAAAGGTCATTGACTTTAAAAGTTTGAAGCTGTCAACATTAAAAAACAAACGACAATCGGTGCTCTAAACTCAAACTACAGACTCCATTCCACTATTCCCGCGTTACTAGCGGGAGAGCGGTACCCAGCGCCCGTCGCTCAATTGAGTAAATTTGCCCCTATTGAGCCAGATTAGAGTCGCCGAGGTTTGCACAATTACCGGCAGGGGCCGCCGGGAAGCTACCAACGAGATGTTACCTAAAACTGGCGCGAACTATTCAAGTGTATCAAGTGACGCGGCGCGGTAAAGTATATGTAACAGATCGTAGTTCGCGAGCTGTGATTTGTAACAGAAGTGTGATCGCCGGATTGCACGCTGGGATTTTGCGTAGTGGAAAATTTTATCGTTAGCGTCATTGAATGCCACTATTGGTAATTTTATCTATTAAATGCAGGAAATTTACTGAGTAGGGATTGTACCTCAATCACAATGGATGCGGTGGGATTCGGACCCTGGAAAACGCGGTATCTTTGTCAGATCCCTTTGAAGCGTTGTTCTAAGAATAATAAATAAGTATGTTATGTTTTAAAAAGACAAGTAGACAAAAAATTTGCGTGCAAAATCGCGAATGATTTCTCAGACAGTATAATAACGCATTTCCCAAAGGGAAACAAAGAAAGTAGAGACGACGGCGATGACTCTAGAGACGTTTAAGAACGCTAAAGGACTGTTATTGTGGTTGTTTAAACCTGACTAGCAGACCGCTAGCGACTTCGTCCGCGTGGACCCCGTACCCCGTGACGAATTTTGAAAATATTATATAGCCTATGTCAAACGGAGATAGTGTAGCTTTCCAACCAACGGTGAAAGAATTTTTCAAATCGGTCTAGTAGTTTCGGAGCCTATTAAATTCAAACAAACAAACAATCAAATCTTTCCTCTTTATAATATTAGTGTAGATTGTAGTAGGTATAGGTTTCAAAGAGTAACCCCGTCCCATATTTGAATCAAGATCTTTTACGGTAACATAGCAAACATCTACCTACAGACCTTGAAGTTTGTCAAAAGCATTTGTTTAATTATTATGCATTGCAATAGTTCCAAAAAGTTTCAATGATAATATTTTATAAGTTAAAAATATAAAACTGGTTGTCTTTGCTTATGTAACCAACCTTCATGATTGATCTCGGCTACGAAAAACTGATGTAACATTTGCTAAAAGAGCTTTTAAACGTATGTTTTGCTTGCAGTAGATAGAAAGATAGATAGAATATTCTTTATTGTACACTAAAAACAAAAAACACAGAAAATATAAAATATTACAATTTAAAAGAAGTATAAGAAGTATTTAGAGTTAAATATATTTCAAACCAATAAGCTAATTCTAAAAATGAATCTTAGATTAATTTACGACATTAAAAAAAGTTTATTTAACTAAAATGAGGTTCGAAATTTTCACAGGAGTTTTTAAATACCTAGGTACCTAGTATAAATCAAGAAGCTTTTTTTCAAATACTGTCTTTTAACTCCCTGGGTCTTTATATTTCCTTTAAGCATAAAAAACTTTCATTGGATTGGCTAATTGAATTGAAAAATGTCTCGAAAAACGAACTCTATAGTTTGTTTCGTATAACAAAATGTCTTACATTTTGGTTTCATAAGTTTAACAAATAATTTAGACAAAATTATAGACAATCCACGGAAGATCTAAGTATAGAACTAATAAAATAAAAAATATTAAACAGCGAAGTTTGTATGTGGTATGAAATATATGCAGCCTCTTAAATCATCAACACCACCAGAGAAATACCTCCAAACATTCTACATAATGAGTGAGTCGAACTAATGGAGCCAGCGTGACCAATCCACCATCACACCGTCCACAGTTCAACGTACAAACTACCAATATTTGTGTGGAATAGTTAATTAAAATAACCGATCACAGCATAAATTAGTGCGGTGTCAGTTTTCTCGCGCACTCGTTAAGAAACCACTGTTTTGTGGAGAAATTACCCGGTCTGCGCCTGCGCAGGCAGCGGTCTGTTTCTTCATGTCATTCAAATTCTGTTTGTGTTGTATGCATATGATTAATGGTACAGTTACATGTATGAGTTTTTGTTGACATAACTTTACGGAGTTTTTGAAAGGCAGATAATGGTGTTTCTTTATGACCGATGACTTTTGAAGCCATTAAGACAGATGAGGGGTCTAGCTTCAAAAAACCGCTAAATGAATATTTGCTAAAATTTTGTTTGAATATAAATACATACATACATTATCACGACTATTATCCCCGAAGGGTTAGTCAGAGACTAGGCAATGAGGACACCCCCTCTCCTTACATCACTAAGTTTTATTTGCACTGGCCACCCCGAGACAAAACCGTTAGGATGCAAGAAGTGCCACACGTCCCTGCGCCAGTAATAAACCAACTCGCGCAGGAGACCATCTGCGTTAGGTCTTGACGCCGAATCAGTGCCCGCCGAAGCGCGCTCTTCATTCGGAACTCATAAGACTAGCGTCTCCGGAGAGTTTCCCCTGTGAATACGTGTAGTTCACTGCCTATTGTACAGATAGGTAACTGGAGCTGTCAAGCACGCTCACTTCTCGTTGCACGAAGGGCACCCGAGCAGTGGCAACTGCAAGTTGTGTCAACTCTAAAGTCAACTTCCAACACCTATGTCGCGGAGTAGTAAGCACACTCACTTCTCGGAACACATCCGGGAGCCTAGCCAGTTCCTACGTCCTACGCGGCTGGCTGAACCGGAGGCTATGGCATCTAGGGGCCGCCTCTACTAGTTCTCCAGACTAGTACCAGAGATGCCGACAGCAATGTCGAATGAGAACCACCGGACAAGCTGCCAACTTAAAGGGAAACTCACGTTCCCCGCAGGACTTTTCGCTTCTGGCCCCACAGAGACCGCTACTAAGCACTCTCTGTGCACGAGTTTAGAAGCCCTGGCACACAATGCCAAGACAAACGAACATTCCCAAGCTCTACAGCTCACCACAAGCCACTACGAGTCCAACCCATGTCCGGAATCCCGCTGGAGGCGCCGGTAAAGGCACAACCAGCGGGGGGCGTGAACCGGAACCCCGTAATACCACTGAGCGTGATACAGCCGGACCCTTAGTTCCAGCCACGAAACCCTATCTATAGGGGTGAGTAGAGGGACAACGGCAAAGGCTAAGGGAATGCGGACAGCAAAAGCAGTCCTATACCATAGTCCACTTTTATACAAATAGCGACTGCACATGTACTTAGCGTGACAGGTGGTGAGCCCATCGCCGTTCTATGCTGTTGAATGTACGTGCAGTCTTTAGTCTGTTAGTCGCCTTTTATGACACCCAAGGGAAGAGAGGGGTAGTAGTATTCTTTTACCGCTACTCGACACGGTTGTTTGAATAGAAATCCTAGCAAATAACTCCACTCCACCTGATGTTAAGACGCGAAGACTACTAGTGCAGCGTTATTCAACTAATAACAGAAATAGAAAATTCTTGTAATTCGTTGGTAACAAATTTTGCGTTAAATTATATGGACTTAAGAGGGTTTAAGCATTTCGTTTTCCCATACAAACTTTCAAGTCAAATTTTTTTTAAACCGATAATCCAATTTTAATGAAACTTTGCATGCTGCAGTAAAAAAAAACAGGGATCTAAATAGTTTGTTGAAAACATTTTCAAAAAACGTTTATTATGCTGAGTTATTGCGATTTAAAGTCCACTATAGAAAGTTTAAAATTACAATAACTCAGTTAAATCAACGTTTTTAAAAAATGTTTTCAACTAACTATTTAGATCTTTGTTTTTTACTTTAGCATGCCAAGTTTCATTAATATTGACTTTTACTTGGTTTTTAAAAATTTCAACTTGGAAGTTTGTATGGGAAACCAAAATGCGTAAACCCGTAAAAATATTTGTAAATAGTCCTATTAATCTATCCAGAACATCTAACGGCCCGTCTACCGGCTACCTTGAAACAAAACTACCTAGGTAGGTACTAATATAAAATATTAACTGTTATAATATGTAATTCCTAACTTTATCTTACATTATTATACTGAAGCGAACACCAGTCTATTTAATATGATCCTAAAGTGACATTACTGACACACAAACACAGTTTTGGCGGTTACAACGCAATAAGTGCGCGCGTACACGACACCGCAATTACTAAGGAGCTGCGCGAACGTAGACACTTTATATTGACGACTCCATCAAAAGTAAAACACGGTTGCAGTGATTTCAGTTGCTGCTACCGAACACCAGGACAGGACAATATTCTTCATCATCATCATCATCATCAGCCTATAAACGTCCCACTGCTGGGCACTGGGCTCCCCTCCCTCATGGACAACATCACATGGAGTGGTTAGGCCAAAAACCACCAAGCTGGCTCAATGCAGATGGGTTTTAACGACTGTCATCTTTCGACGACAACCTGGACTAACAGCTTTAAGTGTCTTCCGAAGCACGGATAATATTGCAGGCTGGACAATACAGTATTACATTCTTATTTGGGGACCGCCTCTTTGGTATAGTGGCTAATCTACCTTTCTTAGACCTAGATGTTATAGATGCGGTAGCGGTCTCGTTTGGGACCCTTGTTCCCCTGGAACTTTCTGTGTAGGTTATATAGAACCCCACAATCGATTACGAGCAGATAACTTAGATTTAAGAACCTAGCTATGGGTTGCATTTGCTTTGTAAATGATGCTGTAGAAAATAAAAATAAACAATATCCCGGGTTCGATTCCCAGCGAAGGGTACATCTTTGTGTACTTGATTTGGTTGGTGGTAGGGCTTCTTAAGTCCACCTGGCTAGCTACCTCCATCTTATCTAAAGTCTGGCGCCATAACAACATTGTTAAAAGCATTGTTGTGTCCGACAGTTTCGAGATGATATAGCCCGTTTCTCAGTGTGAGCGCGCTTCCATCTTCAGGTGAGATGAAGGCCAAGTTCTCACAAGTAGTGAATAAAAAAAAAGTGAACTGTGGCAATGAAATGCATTTACGGTCCTCATTGCCTAGGCTCTAGCTGACTTACCCTTTGGGGTTTATAGTCGTTGGTGTACAAAAAAAAATATATTTAAAAAAAAACTTTTCTACACCCACGCCAATTACTTAGCCTAAGAGAAGCATCGTTATAAAACTCGTTGAAAGGTTACTAGACAACGGATAAACATACTTAAAATACTTAAATACATACTCATTATACATAGAAAACACCCAGAGCCAAGACAATTTAGAAAAACAATAATATCTAAAATGACCCGACCGCGGATCGAACTCGGGACTTCAGAGTTGGCGACACTATGAAAACCGGTGTACAAACCACTCGACCAAGGAAGTCGTCGTATGAATGTATTGTGTCCCGTGTCGGAATCAGAAAGTGTCTACGTTTGCGCGCCGCCTAAGGCTCGCGAGAGAATTTGAAATAATTTGCACGTCAACACCTAACGGGCTATAATGATTGTTATAAATGAGAAATGGGTATAAAAACAATTGTAATATCGACTTCCATGGTATTTGGTGTCGCTAGAGTATTAAACACAGAAAAAATTATGAAAGAAAAGAAAAAATACATAGGAACTGGTTTTATAATCGTTAGTTATCGGAACACGGTGGTAGCTAGACAGGCGGGCTTAAAAACTTGCCCTACCACCAACTAAACTTCAATGAACTAAAGTTCAATGACAAATGTAAGTAACACTCGCCGGAAATCAAATCCGTGAATTAACTACTAGACAACAGAGGCGGTTGGATTAAAAAAAAAAAAAAAAAAAAAAAAAAAAAAAAAAAAAAATTTGTTTACGCTCACACCAATTATCTAGACCAAGATGAGTATTCTTGTGAAACTCGTTTATATGGTAAGATAACGGATAAATATACATAAACATAGAAAAAACACCCAGACCCGAAATCAATTTAGAAAAACAGTTTTTCTCTAAATTGACCCGACCGGGGATCGAACCCGGGACCTCAGAGATGGCGACACCATGAAAACCGGTGTACAAACCACTCGACCAAGGAGGTCGTCAAGTCGCAAGAAATATACATAGTTATCATAATGTTAGTTGTAACTAGATATTTCGTAGAAACAAAAGTTCTAAAATAGCCCAACTTGTTAGATACCCAGAAGACATAAGAGTGAAACTTAAGTTACTCAAAATTTAGCGTCATGTGTGCTAGCCTAACTGAAACGGACACTAACAGCTCTAATTAGTGCACTACCGAGAAACATCTCGTTTAGCGTACATGAAAACGTCGCTAAATACCCACAGTTTGTCCTAGATCTGTTTGCAAGACGTCTTTTTAACAAATACTGTAAAAAATATCGACCTTTAAAGGGTTCTGGAAAAGCTCCAGGAAACATTTTTTGACAAAATACAACAAATTTACACTGTGATGAATTAGGAGACAATTTATTGACAAATAAGAGTGCTCATTTTTTAATTCTTCAATGAGTAAGCACTCAGGCTTTACACCTGGTGTAAGGTAATGATAAGGCCGATGGTGGTAGCACACTTCACCCGTATTCCTTAACTCCTGAGGAGCTGGCAGCAGCTTCCACCATTGAAGCATTAGTTTTCACTTGTATTCAAAGTCACCGGTGCGGTGCTTAATTTAGACCCTAAAGATACCCAGGTGATTATTTATAAATTCACCGATTGTTACTAATGCAAACAATTTTATAATATTTTCATAGTTAACTTAGTTATTTTTAATTTCAAGATCACATCTCGAGAGCACCCAGCATTGCGTACGTCAACAAACTTCATTTCAGTTACTACATTTTCTTATAAAAAGTCGTATAAAACCTCAATGTATTTCAATCAATGTAAATCGAAAATAACGATGCGTAGAGTATTCGATGTGGGAAATATTGTTTTCTTTTTGAGTTGATCCTGAAAAGGGCATAATATGACATACACCCGTTTACATCTTAGATGGGACGGAGGTCTTCATAAAAGGGTTTATGGAGTAAAAACTGGATATAGTAGTAATATTCCGTATTCCGCGCTCGTCTCACTTTGTTGATTTATACATTATCTTAGTTTTATAACAGATATTGCGACAGATGCAACGCCACGCTGAAATGGCTCTTATTGTTGGGCACATAAAAGTCAAATTATGTTTTATTTTTTAAAATCTGTGTTTTATCCTATGGTAATGTGTAATAATGATAATCAACCGTCCAGGAGTGTGTAAATAAAACAACGTATCTTTTCACAAGGTTTGAGGGAATATTTGTTGTCTTTAAAAATACTGATTTAACATTAATATCTATTTTTAGACTTAGAAAATCTTATCCATTTTCTTTCTCTAACTTATTTTGCAGTATTTCTTATTCAGTATCTTTCTCTAACTTAGACATAGCCTAAGTCGCATCAAGTCATTACAAAAAGGCATATATCACTACGGAAATAACAATGCCAAGCAGATATTGCTCTTATTTTATCACACATAGGGTTCAAGTGCTTGACGATTTGGATTCACGATGATTTTCACAAAATTGTTGTTATGTATTCTCAAATTATCTCCGTAGCGGTTGGAAGTGTACAATTTGGTTTTAAATCGATTAACCGCTATGTCGAGAACAGTTTTCCTATATTTCGGTTCGAATACGTAGCATGTCATGATCGCAATTATAATGATTACGTACTACAACACAGATGGATTTGTGAAATTACAATGTTAACACTTACCGCTGGCTTGTAATTTCCTCTCTTGGGAGTCTTCCGCGTCCATGGACGATTGTTTTTGGAAAAAACCCTGAAATAGAAACCACCATAAGACATATTCGCAAATACCGTACAATCATCAGTCTTAACATAGATTGGCCAATGACGCAATGATAGATATTTGACTAGCATTTTTTTAAACTATTACTTTAATAAGTGATTAACTGCCGTACTCAGAGACGTCAATAAAGTTCAAATGACAATGAAATGTCTTTCCTTTCCTATTTAACACTATGCTTAAGAAATACATTCTATTCTATTCTTAATTAATGGCTTCGCGTTTAGCATTAAGCCAATTTCTAGTGATATAGTTATATTTTTAAAATAAATTTAGTATTGTACGGTAGATTCAAATAAAATGGAGTCTCTCAACACGTGTTGTTGTTATAAGAACACGGGAGAAACTCTAAGAAATACATAAGAAAGTGACAGCAAGAGACTTAATTGTCATTGAAACTTAATTGACGTCTCTGAGTACGGCAGAAAGAAAAATTATATTTGTAACATAGATTTAAGCAATATTGTAACTAATAATCTATTGATTAAAATTAATAAATTAATAAATTATTTTTTAAGTTATACATTGTAACAACTTCGCTGCTGATTGGTCAAGCGCTCGTCTCGATATCCGGAGTTTCCGGGTTCAATTCCCGGGTAGGAAAAAGTGTGTTTTCGAATTTTTCGTTGTATATCCCGGGTTTGTGTTCACCAACACGCATTTGTCACGCTGAGCACATGTGCAGTCACTTTTGGTGAAAAGTGGACTATAGCAGAGGATTGCTTTTGCGGTCCTCATGGCCTAGTCTCTGACTAAACCTTTGGGGATAATAGTCGTTATTATATGGATGGATGGAACACGAATTTGGCAAGCGTGATAATTTTTTTTTTTAAATTGATGCAGAGGGATACTATAAAGGCTGTAATTTACTTTACTGCCATCATTACATATTATAAAGTAAAGACGCCGTTTTCCTCTGTATATGGCACCGCACTATTCTCCTAAACCACGCAATGGATTTTTATGCGGTTTTCACTAAAAGATAGAGCGTTAACTGAGGACACTTTTTGTTTATATTTCGTAGATATATTTTCTTAAATGGCTGAACTATGACGGTCTTTCTAAGTTAGAGTGGACGAAGGCGCGAGCGGGCCGCTAGTTAAGTGTATAGATTTATTGCAACTTGCATGCTGACCTGCATTTGTAAATTGGCTAAGTCTTCTAAATTCTTTCTCATCAGTAGATTTTGTTGTTCAAACTCTGATACGCTGTTGCCAGCGCTTGACGTAGTGGATTGTTCCTGTAAACATAAATGTATGTATTAAGCCGTCGTGTAAATGCTATTGTCAGCCTATAACCGTCCCACAGATGGGCTTAGACCTACCGACTTGACATTCATAGAGTCACGACTAGTAACCCCAAAAAGTTAGTTAGAGACTAGGTTATGAGGACCGTAGAAGCAGTCCATTGCCATAGTCCACGTTACACCAAATTACAACTGCACATGTGCTCAACATGATAGGTGGTGAGCACATCGTCGCTCTTCTATGCTGTTGGATATATACAGTGTGTTCGGGATAGGGCTAGCGATATTTTAAGGTCTTGTTATATAATCAATTTTGTGTAGGAAAGCATCCCCCCTTTGAGCATTTATGGCCTTCTGATAAAATGGCCGCTATTTAAAATATTCAGAATTTTGTTTTCTACAGCAACAGAAAAAAAATCCTGAAAATTTAAAATAGCGGCCATTTTATCAAAATACCATAAATGCTCAAAGGAGGGATGCTTTCCTGCACTAAATTGATTGTATAACATGACCTTAAAATATCGCTAGCCCTATCCCGAACACACTGTATAAAGTGACTGCTAGAAGCTGGAAGAAACTTCAAGGGCTGGTCAGGTCAAGTGTTTTAAACATGACCAAAATGACAATAAAGATGGCAGACTAACGTAGGTACTTATCGCTCAGCTGACGCGGACGGGTCAACAGACGGGCGGGTCAACGGCCGGCCGCTGCCCGCGCGTTGTAAATAATCGTTATTTAATAGTTAATTCTTTCATTTTATTTTTCTTATGTTATCGCTTTAAAATAAATTAGATACCTACTCAAAAACTATCAAATTAAAACTCATAAATTGAATTATTTCATTAAAAATAAAAAAATCACGAATTTCTTGTTTGTCCTTTTTGTCATGTCTAAAACACTTGACCTGACCAGAGCCCTTGAAGTTTCTTGGGGTTTCTAGCAGTCACCTTATATATATTTTTTTATAATAGAAGGAGGCAAACGAGCAGGCGGGTCACCTGATGGAGAGTAATCTCCGCCGCCTATGGACACCCGCAACACCAGAGGAATCGCAGATGCGTTGCCGGTCTTTAAGGAAGGAATAGGTTTTAGGAAGGAATAGGAATTGTGAGGGAGGGGGATGGGGGGAAGGGCCTCCGGAACCCTCACTGGCCGGACGAAACACAACAGCACAAAGTGCTATTATTTCACGCCGGATATATCATCATCAGCCTATAAACGTCCCACTGCTGGGCACAACTCTCCCACGTGGACAATAGCACGTGGGGATATTGGGCCATAACCCACCACGCTGGCCCATGCGGGTTGGTGAGTTTTAACGGCTGTCATCTTACGACAACAACCGGGACCAACGGCTTAACGTGTCTTCCGAAGCACGTAGGCGCTAAAGATGTTTTTAATTTGATCACCCATCCAGAGACCCGGCATTGCGAAAGTTGCTTAATGGACAAGATCGCAAACCGAGCGCGCTAACCGCTGCGGACTCCTCGTGCGCCATCGAGCTCCTTATTGTTGTGTTGGATGTAGGTATGCAGTCTTTAATGCGTTAGTCGCCTTTTAAGACACCCAAGGGAAGAGAGGGTTTAATAGTATTCCTTAGTGTGCTAACGCATAGTGAACAACAGCATAAGGGAATACGTATGAGACTTGTAAAAGTCATATCATTATGCGATCTAGCAAGCAGCTTGGAGGCGCAACGTCTTAGGGCGCTTTTTGGTTAGGACGCTATGGTAGCGCAACTAGTCGCCGCCACCAACAAAATGTATACGACTGTATGGAGAGTATCTCACCCGGTGACCGCTTGGTTGCGGTGCAGATGTATATGTCGCAGGGATATGATAAAAACAGAGATTTGGCCGATTCCCTAAGTGATTTGATCAAATCACGGAGGGTGTTAAAATAACAACACGATTTTATCAAATCCCTAAACAAATCTAGGGATTTGAACAAATACCATAACTGGTTCCGTGAAATTACCAAAAACCTGTGACCACCAGGAGTAGGGCAGCTAGTATTTCTGTAGTCTAATAAAAAACAATAACCTCGAAATTCAAGACAATCGCTACGTCGCGCTTCGCGATTGTCTTAAATTTCTAACCTATCACGTGACCTACAGGAGTAGGACAGTTTATGTTCTAGTGGTGTTCAAATCCCTAGATTTGTTAAGGAATATGAAATTTAATCGAATAATAAAACTGTGTTGTTATTTTAACATCCTCGTGATTTGATCAAATCACTTAGGGAATTGACCAAATCTCTGTTTTTATCATATGACTGCGACATATACATTTTGGTAGAGGCGGCGACTGGTGGCGCCACCATGGTGTCCTAATGAAATAGGGCCCTAAGAAGTTCGATTGCAGGTAATCAACTTTCGCAATGCCGGTTCACTGGTATGGTGACTAATGCATGGGTGACCAAATTAAAAATGTCTTGAGCTCCTCTGCGTTTCAGAAGGCACGTTAAACCTTTAGATCTAGCTGTGGTTGTAATATAGCAGTCATTAAGACCCAGTAGACCTAGAAGACCAGTCGTTAACCGTTTCGCGTAGCGGAGGAAGAATACTAAAACCCCCCTCTTCCCTTGGGTGTCGTAAAAGGCGACTAACGGACTAAAGACTATACATCCAACAGATCAAAGCGGTGATGGACTCACCACCTGTCACGCTGAACACATGTTGGACTACGGCAGAGGACTGCTTTTGCGTTCCTCATTGCCTAGTCTCTGACTAACCCTTCGGGGATAATAGTTATATCTATGTACGCTAAGACCCACAAATCCGTATTGGGCCTGCGTAGTATGTTAGCCCAATCACTCCACATGCTGTTGTCTACGTGGGAAGGTCTGTGGGACGTTTATAGGCTAACGATGACTTGTACAACCAGGTAATCATGTACTTATGGACAAATGAGCTTAAAACCTTGATGACTTCTTACCTGACCATCAGTGTCTCTTGAAACGCTTAAGTCCAAGGTCTGGTCTCCGTCGTCCGATCCACTTCCGTCTTCTTCTTGGCCCCGAGATCTGCCAAACAACCTCATAGATTGTTGGTTGATTATTTGCAATGCCCTTTGCCTAGATAAAGATAGATAAAGATAAAAAGATATTAATGATTTATTGCCTAACCCTGTTATTAATAAACGTTGATTAAAATTACACTTAAGATTAAATTGATGCTGTCTTTATCTGTCTTCTTTAACAAAAACGAGACAGCGTCACTTTAAACCGAGGTGTATTGGCCATTAAACATTTGATAAATATTTTTGAACACGAAAGTAAAATTTTATTTTGTTAATGATGAAAACCTTACCTTTGAGCTTCAATGTCGTTGTCAGGTGTCTTAGGCGGAGTAATATTGGTAGAACCCTCGTCTTCTGTAGCTGACGATGATCTTCTAAGACTCCTCTCAGTACCGTCTTCCATTCCTGAGTCATGTCGTCTTTTCAAGCTGAGAGGCAGCTGTGTGAATGGTTTACCTGGCGGTTAAGATGTTTGAGGCATAAGATGAGACATAACACAAATCACTACTAAATAAAAATAAATTTCTAACTACTACTACAAAAACAAATTAGACTACAAGTTACATACATACATATAATCACGACTATTATCTCCAAAGGGTTAGTCAGAGACTAGGCAATGAGGACAGGCGAGAGCAGTCATCTACCATAGTCCACTTTTCACCAAATAGCGTCTGCACATGCGCTCAGCGTGACAGGTGATGAGCCCAACGCCGCTCTATGCTGTTGGGTGTATGTGTAGTCTTTAGTCCGTTAGTCGCACTTTACGACACCTAAGGGAAGAGCGGGGGTGGTAGTATTCTTTCACCGCTACGCAACATGGTTAGTTACAAGTTAGTCTAGAAGTTAACGGAATAAAAGTTACCTTGAAGGGCTTCTAAAGCCCTAATTTGTCCACTGATAGCATCAGCAACTTCATTAGATGATAGACCATAAATCCCAAGTAATTCCTTCATCGTATTCATAGCGTAGTCCCGCAAGATTCTATTCGTAGTATTGGAAGTATCGCCATTCTGCTGAGCTTCAACAGTCTCCATAGGCTCTTGGCTTTCTCCTAATCTGTCGTTAGCATTAATATCTTGTCCCTTACTCTCATCATCAGATTCCGACTCCCTTCTTCTGGGAGGCGAGTTAGTCTTAATCAACTGCGATATAGCAAAAGGATTTTTGGCACAAAAAGTTTTGTTTTGTAAGCTACTAAAGTTTAATACGGTACGATCCCTTTCAGCCTCTTGGTTAATTTGTAAACTACGGATGTAGGAACGTTGATATGAATCAACCTTTTTGTCGTCCGGTAACCTATTTTGGTAATTAGAGTCTATGTTTTCATTTGAGTCCGTGCTCAGTCTCCTGCTGAGATCGACGGCGCCTCCTTTGAGAAGGCTGAAATTTTTCACGCCGATCTTAGCGTATTTGCTCTCTTTGTCATCTTCCGTATGTTCAGGTGTTGTTCTATCGTTTCCGTTAATTGGACTAGCTTCGCCATTGCCTCCATTCGAGTCGTCGGAGAATGTGGTAGCGTTAGGAGCACAGCGTGGTTTGAAATTCTTTCTCTTGTTCCTTTTGGGCATGTTGTAGTAAGACATATCTGTGCTATGCTCTTCCTGGTGATCTGTCTGCTCTGGCCACACTGCTGGTCCATGGTGCAGGTACAGGGGCTCTTCTGCTGCCGGCTGGAGTCGCTCATGGATCGATTCTTGGTGTGCGGCCATCGCGGTAGTCATTGCAGTATTTGGACTCTTTCGAGGGTCGCCTGAAACGAGTCCAACCTGCCAAAACAATAACCCGTTAGTTTTCAAGCAGTCGAATTTTAATTGAATACAATTTAGTGTCGATTCATAACAACAGTGATTCACTTTCGTTCGATTTAAACGTAACAATGTATCGAGGGGAGACAATAGTCCTTTGTTGACAAGATTAGCTGAATACTGTGGAATGTTTTGAATTTAATTTTTCTCTTCATTGTTTGGAAATATAAAAATCGTATTGTATTTTTAACATGTGCAACGGTGTATCTTATTACCGAGGTAGAAACTTCATGGGTCGATCATTTCCTATTTGGCTTCATAAATATTATAATCAGTCTTCGAAGTCAGCCGTTTAACGTTGATCATCTGAAACAAGAACAAAAGAGTATTATTTTTAATGTGCCTTTTTGTTTTCAACTTTGCGAGTGGAATGGTAATTGACTTTTATATTCGCTACTAAATTTTGTTTTCCTAAAATACATCAAAAGGAACAAAAACCATATGAGTATCTAGACACATCCACGCTCGAAACAATTTTGCGCGTCAAACAAAACTTTTGGTCAAAAACCCCGTTCCGTTTTCTAGCCGAAATGACGTAATACACTATAATTTAAAAATAATGATACGAACAGTGAAAAAAACGACCACGCCACGCCAACTAACACGCATCGATCAAGTGAGTCGGTACAAAATTAATTATATTCAACATATTATAAGATCTATTTTCGAGAAAACGAGATTGCTCCGAGCGAGGCGATAGAGAAAAAAAATTAACATGGTATTCATGTCGAAATTGGTAACGTAGTTTGGTTTACAATTACTTATTAAAGCTAATACAAAGATTCGGCCTTCGCCCCACAATGACTATCGGCGCTCGACTTTTCGACAATGTGGAGTCTCAAAAATGGTCCGTTACCTAACTTAGATGTCGAAATACTTAACCCAGTATTGGCATGACGAACTAGCAGGAAAACTTTAAAAAAAAGAGTTTACTTTGATAACTTGAGAATTGTTTACGTATATTTTCAGAGTGTTACAACTTTATAAAGTACCTTGTACCATGGTTAATAAAAACGTTAAAATATGTTTATTAAATGTTGGATAAGTTAGCTTTTTGAAATACATACCCACCCATGACTAAAAAAAAATTAAAAAAATATTTTCACCAAATTTTTTTAACCTCAATAACCTTTTATAAAACTAACCCTAAAATAGCCCAATCAACGAAAACTAAAAAAAAACTTAAAAAATTAACACACTTCTAGACCAGACAATTAGAAAGTTCCTTTAAAAAAAAATCATACAAAAGACGAAGGCCTTTACACGGGCGTACGGTTTTGGACGTCCGCCATCCGGCTCCGGTTCAAGCGAGTGATCTAATAAGCAATAAGAGCATGATCTGCGTCCGCGATGGAGTAAACGCGACAAAAACAGCTTTGACACAGTCCAATGGGCGGCCGGTAGCGTACAGTCGGGCTATATACACTTTAGAACTGCTTCGGCGTAACTTCAATGGAAGTGTACGAGATGAGCTTTGACAAACTACATTTTTATTTATTTTGGGGGTTAAAGTTACTCGCGTCCGTAGGTTTACCCTTGAGACCCTACACGTGACCCCTGGGTGGTGATAAATGAGTGACACTGACTGAGTGGTAGAACCACGCTGCGTTGCAGCACGCATTGGGCCGGCTCGCCCGGGGTAATACCACCCTATCACGAATATCCGGCGTGAAATAATGGCACTTGGTGCTGTTGTATTTCGTACGGCCAGTGAGAGTTCTGGAGGCCCCTTCCCCCTCCCCCTCTCTAGCCCCCGTCACAATTCCTCTATTCCTTCCTTAACCCTATTCCTTTCTTACTTAAAGGTCGGCAACGCATCTGCTACTCCTCTGGTTTTGCGGGTGTCCATGGGCGGCGGTGATTGCTCTCCGTCAGGTGACCCGCCTGCTCGTTTGCCTCCTTCTTATATAAAAAAATGAAACTTAACTCACGGCTTACGTACTTGAACATTAACTTATCAAGCTCCGAGCGACCCGATCAGGCCGCGACACAATTAAAAAGACTATTGTGTCTGTTTGCTCGGGGCTTGATAAGTTTAAATGGATAAGTTATAAAGTTTAGCAATTTCTGATGCAAAACTGTTTTTTTAATAACTCATATTTTATTGCGTAGGTCTGCGATTTGAACATACAACCTTTCATTATCTGGACTAAAAAGGTAAACAAATTTTTAAATTTTTATTTTTAATTATTTAAAAAGCTTCTATTTTTTTTTTAATAGTCTCTTTCTTTTTATCCGGGAAACAGGCGTGATGTAACGTTTGTAAAAATAAAGAAACGCGTGTATCATCGTCAATATAATCAGTTCTCCCAATGCCACTGAGCTCGATCTTCGGTTCTTCTTGTCTAATTGCCACCAGCCAAGCCACCTAACGAATATCGCCGCGCTAGCTGGAAAACGCCTTAGACTACGTTTGCCGGGTCGCGGGCTCTCATCCAGAAACGGATAATTATTCGTAGATTTGATACATCTATTAAGAATAAATTGACATGATTGTGTTTTTGACCGATTTGACTGTTTTTTTTGTGTTTGATGCTGAAGACAAGGGTTATATGAAAAAAAAAATTGGAAATTCGCCACGAATTTTATTATTAAAATTTATACACGAAGACATTTTATCGGTGATCAGGACATACCGATTCCGACTAAGTAAATGATGGCCATTACAATAATAATAGTAGTTATATGTTTTATGTAAATAAATTTAATTTTGTATTTTTAATTAGGTAACCTAGGCTTAGGCCTTTGCCCTGCAGTGGGACGACAACGGCTGAAATAATAAATAATAATACTTATTATTATTATTTTATTTAGGTAACCAAAACAATTAGAATGTATGGTCTTCCTACATTTTTATGAAGTGAAGGCACATTGTGGTGAAGGTTTGTTATCATCGCTGTACCTGTACGTTAATAAAGTGTCTTTATTTGTAACAATGAGAAGTAGGATGACCATGATTTTAATATTCATAGTAATTAACTTTACTTCACAGACAAAAAAAAATAAAAAATAGAACGCTGACATGTAAGTTTTATTATTATTGCAATGGCCATCATTTACTAAGTCGGAATCAGTAGGCCCTGATCACCGATAAAAAGTTTTCGTGTATAGGTATTAACCTACTGTTTGTTGTTTAACTGTGCCTTTTGTACCGTCTGTTCCTCTCATTACGTGTGGGCTGTTGCTCAGTTATAAAATATGGAATTTTTGACACGAGAAAACGGCTTAATCTTTGTCAGCGGCGAGCAGGCTTCGTCTGTTATTTTTAAATGACTTCCAAACTTCAAATGAGTGTGTTATTATGAAATTAGCCATCTTTGTTTCTTCAAGGCGAACTATTAGACCATTAAAATACAAACATATACTCACAACAGAGGCTTGGCACATTGTATTCACCATAAAATTAGTGCTGTTGGATATTGATGTATATGCAGTATTTAGTCCGTTAGTCGCCTTTTACATAGCTGCACATCGTACAACAACTTTTGGTGGAATGTGTCAGGGGTGAGAGCACAATTATTACCCCGTGATTTTAATGTTGGTAAATGTAATAGCATTCTCGCCTCGCCTTTGTCCGACGAGGAGGCGAGGATGCTGTATAGTTTGGTAAATGTGATTATTGGTAATAGGGTTTAAATTAGCTTACTGTATTGTAATGTCCTTAGGTGACTATTACTGCGTGACTAAACCCTTTTTTAAGATAAAGATAAAAAACTGCACATACAGC
This sequence comes from Scoparia ambigualis, assembly GCA_963921215.1. Taxonomy (NCBI): domain Eukaryota; kingdom Metazoa; phylum Arthropoda; class Insecta; order Lepidoptera; family Crambidae; genus Scoparia; species Scoparia ambigualis. The sequence goes on along the minus strand of OY992528.1, from coordinate 12,695,481 downwards.
CAACAGCATAGAGCATTAACCACCTGCCACGCTGAGCACATGTAAAGTTGTAATCTGGTAAATCGTGGACTGCTTCTGCGGTTTTCTTTGCCTAGTCCCTGACTAACTCGAAAAACTATGTTCGTATATATGTAATAACATTAACGACACGCACCGCAAATTATTGACCAATCAGGCAACAGCACGAGTGAGTACCGAACTTCGGTCGCTATCTAAACAGCCTTGGACAAATCTAAAGAATTTGGTTCAATGAAAACAAGCTATTGTTATATAGAGGCAAATAAAAACACTTATTGTTTCATTATTAGACATTTAATTGGAGTTTCGACAATTTTTTCGACTATGTTAAAGGTCATAAGTCTATTGGTAATTAAGTATAAGATTCTATGGTTATGTAACTTTGGAGATCCAATTTGAGATAACAAGTTTATCTAAAGATATTGAAAGCTTTAGATAGGGGCAGCCAAAATGACTGACTTAGTAATAATTATAGAATGAACGTTTAAAAGTATTAGGCTGAGCTTTGAAGACAATTGTTCTGGTTCTTTTTTTACTGTTACACAACTTCATTATAATGGTCGGTTGCGTGCAAAACTTGATATGGTGATTTGAGTTAATCTCTTCAACGTTAAAGACTTGAATGATTTGCTTTGGCGGATGTAATGAGGTCACTATTTGAACTTATCGAATTAGTTTTCCTTTAAGGGAAGTGGGAAACCAAAGACAATATGATTATGTCAAGTGTAAACGATAAAGATATTTAGATATATATATGTCGCAGTTATGTTAAAAACGGAGAATTGATCAATACCCTAAGGGATTTGATAAATCACGGAGTATGTTAAAATAACAACACGATTTTATCATTTCCCTAAACAAATCTAGGAATTTAAACAAATACCAGAACTGGTTCCGTGAAATGACAAAAAAGCACTTCTATGGTATTTTAAACGTCGTTTATTTGCAATACATGCATAATTATAATAATTAGTGTCGTACTGTACCATTGATCTCAAAAATCACCACTAGAACATAAATTGCCCTATTTCTGTAGGCCACGTGATAGATTAGAAATTTCAGGTTATTTTTTTATTAGACAACAGAAATAATAGCTGCCCTACTCCTGTAGGTCACATGTTTTTGGTCATTTCACGGAACCAGTTCTGGTATTTCTTCAAATCCCTAGATTTGTTAAGGGAAATGATAAAATCGTGTTGTTATTTTAACATCCTCCTTGATTTGATCAAATCACTTAGGGAATTGACCAAATCTCTGTTTTTATCATATCCCTGTGACATATGTCTAGATTCCGGACTATTATCCCTAAAGGGTTAGTCAGAGACCAGCAACGAGGACCGTTGAAGCAGACCCTGAAAAATTCCACGTTTCATCAAATTAAAAACTACACAATATAGCGTGATAGGTGGTGACGGTAAGCCCAAAGTCGCTCTATGCTGTTGGATGTATGTTTAGTCGTTAGTCCAAAGTTGTCTTTAACGACTTATGCTCATTTCAAAGATCTCAAAGTCTTTTTATACGTACAGAATCAGATAACCCCTTGTCTGTCACAAAGACTCCATTCGTAGAGGTTGTCAACAATTGAATTTCTATTGTTGCTGGTTTTACTACATCTGAGCTCTAAAGCTTGATCCCTTTTTAATCACATTTTGTTCGATCATCCTACTATCAAGACAGATAATTTGAATAATCAATTACAAAAAAATAATACATAACATCACTTCCGTTGTCCTTTAGCGTCCATCTTGCGCGGCCATGTTGGATCCCGATCAATATTAATAATGCGCCGGCGCATGTAATTGTGTCCGTTTTATTGTTATCGTCATATTATTATTGGATATTGTTCCGTTGGAGGCGAAGGCTGCGGCGCACAAGGCACTGCTCCGTTTATGGTGCCCGGCAACATGTTCAAAGTTTGGTAAAGGCAAACGTGTGCGACAAATAATTCATAAACATAAGTCATTCATAATAATAAGTAATACTAGCGGTAAGTACTTACTTAGAAACATCGTCATGCTTCAGCCATTTGGTACAAAATATCTATAAATTATACAACCCTTAATTTTTATTTGTTTTAATTAAATTAAGGGTGAGTTCCACATATGAAACTAAACAACTTTCCCCAAGAAACCTATGTGCAAAAATGACAAAAAAATGTTGACTTCCCATACTATTGTCGTCAGCTGATCGGACAGTTTAGTATGGGAGGACGAATTTTTTTGTCATTTTTGCACATAGATTTCTTGGGGAAAGTTGTTCAGTTTCATGGGTGGAACTCATCCTTAATATCATTAAAACGAATATTAAATTAAGGGTGTATACTTATAAAACCATAGTCAGTTATCGATCTTCCTAACAGGACAACCGCGTCCATTGTGTGGTTCAGGAGACGGCAGAGCCACAGCCAAAGGAAAACGGCGACTCACTTTATAATCCTACTAATATTATAAACGCGAAAGTTTGTAAGTATGGATGGATGTTTGTTACTCTTTCACGTAAAAACTACTTAATGGATTTGGATTAAATTCGGCATACAGATAGTTTATAACCTGGATTAACACATAGGATACTTTTTATCCCGATATTCCCACGGGAACGGGAACCACGCGGGTGAAACCGCGAGCGGCCGCTAGTATTCCTATATGTAATTGTAATGATAAATAAGAAAGAAGAACAGTGTCTGGTAGCGGTGAAAGAATACTAGCACCCCCTCTCTTCCCTTGGGTGTCGTAAAAGGCAACTTACAGACGAAAGACTGAATACATCCAACAATATAGAGCGGCGATGGCCTCACCACCTGTCTCGCTGAGCACATGTGCAGTCGCTATTTGGTGAAAAGTGGACTATGGTAGTGGAATGCTTTCCTCAGTCTCTGACTAACCCTTCGGGGATAATGGTTGTGATTATATGTATGTACTAGCGGCCGCTCACGGTTTCACCCGCGTGATTCCCGTTTTCCGTGCGAATATTGAGATAAAAAGTATCCTATGTGTTAATCCAGGTTATAAACTAATCCATTCAGTAGTTTTTACGTGAAAGAGTAACAAACATCCATCCATACGTTCCCGTGGGAATATCGGAATTAAAAGTATCCTATGTGTCCATCCAGGTTATAAACTATCTGTACGCCGAATTTCATCCAAATCCATTCAGTAGTTTTTACGTGAAAGAGTAACAAACATCGATCCATACGTTCCCGTGGGAATATCGGAATTAAAAGTATCCTATGTGTCAATCCAGGTTATAAACTATTTGTATGCCGAATTTCATCCAAATCCATTTATTATTATTTTTTGTGAAAGAGTCGCAAACATTCATCCATACTTACAAACTTTCGCGTTTATAATATTAGTAGGATGTATGTATTTTTCTATTTTTATCTTTGGCAGAGCTCTTAATATATAACCCATCAAGTGGGCCCAAAAGCGGCCAAAAGAACCATTATTGAAAGGCAATAAGAGTAATTTGGTGACTCATCCAAAACTCAAAATATATCTAAAGTATAGGTATTTTGCTAAACATTTGCATTCTCGACATAGCCCCTAAAAACATAGTTACATAATACCGTTGGTTGGCGAATACAAAAAAAGTACAAAAAATTATACGAACAGAATTGCCACATCTAGTTTCGATTTTTTACGATAATGTATCGTTTTTTTTCGGTTACTTCCTACAAGCTAAAGCCAGTTATTAAAATGTTGAGTTAAAATAATAAAAATGAGAAAACGCCCGAGGGCGTCGATAAATTTAAGAAAACTCGAGTTTTGTGAGAGTTTAAAATGATAACCTCGCCTACACACTATTACTCGTTCTAATTTGATTATGTTATCGGAAATCAGCGTATAGAGTAAATGTAACCAGTTTGGTGTTTAAAGTTGACCGCCTCTATGTAGAGGTACGAGTTTGTTTTTTATTTTTATTATTCTTTCAATTATATGACTGACTTATACGGCTTGCACTGGACAGCTTTGCTTTACGATTTCGAATTTATTTTGTTGTCATTTAGTACAACCGTTTTGCAGTTTCTAATTATTCTAATCTATCTAATCCTACTAATATTATAAACGCAAAAGTTTGTAAGTATGGATGGACGTTTGTTACTCTTTCACGTAAAAACTACTGAATGGATTTGGATGAAATTTGGCATACAGATAGTTTATAACCTGGATTAACACATAGGTTACTTTTTATCCCGATATTCCCACGGGGACGGGAACCACGCGGGTGAAACCGCGAGCGGCCGCTAGTCATCCATATTAATAGGAAAAGGAATGGAGAAAATAAACAATATAGAGATTTACTTTTAGAAACTTACATATACGAGTATCGTTCATGTACCTGTATAGACTCTATAAAATAAAACAAATTAAAGATTTTATTTTAAAAACTAAAGTCGTAAACGTCTGTAGGCATTGAGATAAACTATCAATGTCTGTAGGTATCGACGGCGTAAAACAAAAGAAAACGAAAAATTCCATTGTCATATCCACTATCAGTCCAATAAAGTTATTTCAAACGATTTTTATGCCAGATTTAACCGAAAAAGGTCTCAATCCACCATTCGGAAGTCGGGGAAATAACTCAAAGCTAACCCATTCGGAGTGGTCATTATGGGCCGTAAAGTCACCAATAAAAACGATTAGCGCTACATTTGAATATTCAAATATCGAACGCTTCCAAACTCTCAATGGGATAGTCGTTAGTTTGGGTTTAGAGCGCGTATAGAAGTGACGGATACGGTTTTGTTGAAAAATAGATTTTTTTATCTTTCATAGTAGCACATTTCAAATAATCAACCATTTTTTGTATTAGAATTAGCTATGACTATACTTTTAAGCTACAATAAACAGTCGTCATATACAGAAAATACTGATTTTATTGGCTTTTTTTTAATAGCTCGTAAAGTGATGTAAGTATTTTGTCAAGAATAATTTTATATCGGTCACTACTTCACTACGTTCGGAGAATGTTTATTAGAGAGTTTTGCTTGTATTGAAGAGCTTGATGTGGAGGGAATCTAAAACTAATAACACATTGAGGGCCGATTTTTCATTTGACAGATAAAACTTATTAGGTTGTAATGTATTATAAAACCATTTGGAAAATGTATTGTAATATCATGTCTTTTCTTTTTTACAGGTGACATTTAAAGATAATCGCATAATACTTTGTCAGATGGATACATTTTATCCGAGGAATGAAAAATCGGCCCTAATGCCTAGTTCGCACCTGTGTTAGTATTTTAGTCGAGTAGAAGTACATTGCTTTGCTTGTTTGCTTATTTGAAGTTAATTTTAAATTAGCAAAGTGACGTAGCAATATAAATCTACTCTACTAAATTACTAGCACAGGTGTGAACTAGGCATAAGTGTTAGATTGGCGCGTTTAGTTATCTACAGCCCACCGTAGGCGTCTACGAGATTCGTAGCTCTGCCCAACAGAAGCGGAAACGCGCGCACGCAACCTTTCTCGCCTATTAGCTTATTCGTTTTACTTTTTTTTATAGAGTAAAATTGTAAACGGATTCCTTTTTTAAATATTATCTTCATTTTTAATCATGACGTTGACTACAACAATAGTTAATTTCAACATTTTTTAAAGTAGGTAGGTATTAAAAACGTAACAATTTTTAAGAAAAAAATATACTTATCACATTTTTGGTTAGACTAAGTAAGTAACCATTCGCAGTCAGATCCAGAATTACCTTAGAATTAGAAGTAATGGTCAAAATATTTTTTAAATGACAATGTGTCATTTAAAGCATGCCCTAGCCCTAGGATGGATGACCAAATTCAAATATCTCAAAGTCCGCCCTCCATACTTTATGAAGTGACATGATCCCGCTTGTTACATTAAGATGGCTGTCGTTTACACCCATTATTCAGCAATGTTGAATCGACTTGATATTTCGCTATATGGGTGGGCCTATGTATGACCAGCTGTGGGACGTTTATGGGCTGATGATGATTATGTATAATTTGTATACATTCCAACTATCAACTAATTTCCGTAAGGTCAACAAATTTAACCCAACTTATACAAACTATTAAAAACATCTTAATGCCCCACAATTAACATTCGAACGTAATAACGGCCATTAGAATCTTTCATCTACATCTAATTGGCTAACTGTACGGAGAGAAATTAATCTTACAAAAGCTTCACAAAATAACGTTTGCGTACAGCGGCGGCGCCACTGTCTATTCCAAACTACGCAAACCGTATGAAAAGTTCGCAGTGTACACATTTCGCCGCAATTGAATTAAAGTAGTAGAGTGTCCACCAAAAAGGTCGGAACACGAAAACCAGTAGTTGTCTGTTTGTTATCGCGCGTAAAAAACCTTTCTAGTGTAAAAAATCGACGTTCCAAATTCAAAACGGCGGCCGGGCCGTTCCAAATTCGAATTATGATTTAAAACGTGTTCCGGAGAAACTGGATGTTTCTAAAAACGTACGTCTAGCGACCGCCCGTCATTATACGTACGGGTAATGAGCGTCTCACACGGGAGTGGTGAGGACGTTTCAAAATTTAAACAAAATATGCTATGTAGGTACGCGTACACTCGTTCAGGATTACCGACTAGCAAATAAGATAAACCAAATATGTTTTTGTACAAAGGCATTGACCGTAATCTGTTTAGTGTACCTATTAAAATAAATAAGTATATTATTTCTTTGTCTTAATTTTTTTTAGGTTTTTAACTGAGAAATCGGTATGCATCGTAAAATAGTTCGAGTAATATGTCTATGACTTTATTATAATTAGCATACATACATACATAATAATCACGACTATTATCCCCGAAGGGTTAGTCAGAGACTAGGCAAAGGGGACCGCAAAAGCAGTGCATAATCCACTTTTCACCAAATAGCGACTGCACATGTGTTCAGCATGACACGTGGTGAGCCCTTCGCCGCTCTAAGCCGTTAGATGTATGATGTCTTTAGTCCGTTAGTCGCTCTTTTATGACACCCAAGGGAAGAGAGGGGGTGGTAGTTGGTAGTATTCTTTCACCGCTACGCGACACGGTTATATGTAGATTGTATAATAATAACAAAATTACAATAAAATATTTACCTAATAATATGAAATTAAACTCATCGTATTCATTTAAAAAGTAAAATATACTAAATTAAATTAGGGTGACTATTAAAGTAAATTGTATCTGTTTTAATAAATTGCTATATTTTTAATAAAAAAAAATTGTTAGTTCAAGACGAGTTAAAATATACCTACACAGTCCATTTACTCAGCAACTCGTAACAAAACAAGTTTAAAACCAAACTCATCGAATTAGAATTAATATTGATATGTCCGCTCCACTCGCTAGCCAATGAAGATAGTGTACTTTATAATAATATAATGTTTCAAATATTTCAAGGCTAACCGTTCTCAGCTGTCAATCATAATAAGCTATCTATCTTTGTCTGATTTACATGTACAATAGTAGGTTTGTCTCTCTCATGCATACGCTCAATCGGCCGCCTCGAGTTCTTTATTTGAAAATTTGATTTTAAATGTGGAATGAATAAGCATTATCTTAAGGAATCCGTTCTTATATTATTTGAATTTTAATTGTTTTTTTCGTGTCGACTACACAGCCACTACCGGCCAGCCTTTTTTGGGATTAAATCATTTTCGATCAGGATTTTTGTTTCACTCAAAAAAAAATTATTAGAAATAAAACTTCTGTTCTTTTCTAGTAAATTATGTTTTTCTTTTTCACCCATTCTGATTCGGTTTCGAGACAGATTACGTTCACGAGTTATCATTTTGTTTTGGTCTTTACTACATTATTGTCTTTAGCGTATTGAAGGGAGATGCATGTTGTTTATGATATTTGATATTCGAGTGTGTTAACGCTAAAGGAATTTGTGTAAGAATGTGTCGACATTGTTATTGTAAGACAACGCTGTGCATTTTTAGACGCGCGTCCAATGTGCAGAATCAGCGTCTGGACGCGCCCACGTTAGACTAATTGCTTTTAAGCTATTTAATTGTTTTAATACAATGTTAGTAACCACTACTAGGTATAAGATAGATAGGAAACGATTACAATTTCTTGGAACTATGTTATCTTTCAAATTAAATAGTAACGTCAAGTTGGGTAACTTGATAGGTGATCAAATTGAAATACCTAAAGCTCAGTTCTTCGGAAGGCACGTGAAGCCTTTAGTCCCGATTGTTGTTGTAAGACGGCAGTGATATTGTCCATGTGAGAAAGCCTTTATAGGCTATTTACTTTTTATATACTATTGTCTTGTTGCCATCATAGTCTTTTAAGTTACAATTTACGTTTAACTATTAAAAAATGAGCTGCCGCCAAGACGACCGCAACAAACCCCTCGGAATTCACATTACCAGCCGGGCCTACGCACAAATCCGCGAATCGACCCACTGAGGTAACTCAACACGCCATTACGATAATGTTGCGAACGCAAAAGCTTTATTAAACATTAAACATACATAGCTTAAAAGTATTCAAGTATTGTAACTAGAGACGACATCGCTAAGCAATTTTTCGAGCACCGATTTGCGGCTGAATCGTTAAAATCAATAGCAATCATTGAGGCGTTTGCAGCCCGGCCGCAACTGAGTGGGCAAAAACTTGCTTTGTTGTTTCGTCTCTAGTTATAATACCTCAATGGTTTAAAAGGACCTCAGTTTCTTCTCAGAATCATTCCCCATATCAAAACATGACTGGCCAACTATAAATTTGCAACCGTCATTTGTAATTATCAACCTTATTACGGTGCCAATAGAGTTTATAAACGCATCGGTGTGCGTGAACGCGCAATGTCATAATAAAAGATTTGAATAAATGGAAACATTTGAAATCGGAACGGGTGCGGTGCAAGAAAGTGATTGCCGTTAAAATTGAAGTCTTCGGTTTTTAATTACGTAGTACGTAAGGTTCATATTGCTATGACAATTATTTTGTCAGTTGCATTATTGAGAATGGTGAATGCGTGTTGCTAAGTTCTGTTTTTATGGTCCCTCTGAAATGTTGGAACCTTGAGCTTGATTTTGTTTGTTGTATGAACTGTTTGGTGGATTGTATACGATGTATGTAACCTTTTTGGATTTGTAACACATAGTCAACGCAACGTTTTTAAAGCCGACTTGTACAGTTTTTTTTAAAGATTATTATTAAGAGGAAACACTACGTCGACGTGGCATGCAAAATTCTCATACAAAACACAGAAAAACATCGTTTCGTAGTCATTATTAACTCAATGTTCGTAGTCCCCTGTTTCCTCCTTCAGAACTGGACCAATTTTGATTACTTTTTCAGCATCGGTTAAAGAATAGTAGATTATTAACCAAGGGGATAAAGCAGTGTCTTCTGTCGCGGGTGACGATTTAAATCGCGAGCGTAACAAAGGACTCTAGGTTTACTCCCGAGCGTAGCGAAGGTGTTAAAAACTTAAATCACGAGCGAAGCGAGGGATTTAAGACGAGTCCTGAGTGTAGCGAGGGATTTAAGTTCACCCAAGACTAAGGACAGCTTTATCACCGAGGAAAATACTCTACTTTTCGTACCATTTGCGAAAAAATTAACACAATAATAAGAGAAAAAAAATGTTTTAATAAATTCCTAGACTAGAATATTTTTTTGTCGGAAAAGCAAAGGCATCACGCGCATACGGCCTCGTCGGTTTTCGTAATTTTATTAATAATCATAACTGCATAATAAATGCGTATTCCTTTTTCAAGAAGATGTTTATTGCTTTTACAAACTCAATGGTGTAAACACAGATGTAGTTTAGTATAAATTTCGGTAAGTATTCCAAATTTAAATTACATTCTCCCCCTAGAGGATGAATGAAATTCAGTACAATTGGCTTTCCCTGTTTTTAACAGATTAAAAATGACTATTGTTATGTTCGCTTTTTGTGGCATAGAATGTCACTTTTTTGAGCAAGTGGTACGAAAAGAGATTTTCTATGTCTGTATGTTTGATTTTTTTGCATTACTACTAGCGGCCCGACCGCGCCTTCGTCCACGCTAACTTAAAAGAACCGTCACACTTCAGCCATTTAAAAAAATATATCTACAAAATATAAACAAAAACCATCATCAGTTAACGCTCTATCTTTTAGTGAAAACTGCATAAAAATCCATTGCGTGGTTCAGAAGAATAGTGCGGTGCCACAGACAGAACAAAACGAGAACTTTACTTTTATGTAATGATAAATTGCTTAATACTAATAGTTTTATTAAAATTGGTTTAATTTTTTTTGTAAAAAAAATTAATTACAGCCTGCGTATACTGTCCCACAGCTGGGCAATGGCCTCCATGCAATCAAGCCATCGCTACTATAGATGGGTATTGGCTTAATTACCACGCTTGCCCAATGCGGGTCGATGATCACAAACCCGGGCGCAGCATCCAAAAAATCCGAAAACACACTTTGCCCGACCCGGGAATTGAACCCGGGACCTCCGCACATCGAGCCGAGCGCTTGGCCACTCGGCTACCGAAGCGTTTGGTTGGAAATGTTGGAATGGTTTGTAACTAAGAAATGGAAGGGCTGTGTCAGGGTTGCCACCTTTTTTTAGGACGAATATAGTATTTTTTAATTTTGTTAGAACAAAAATAAAGTACACCATCAAAAAGAATTTTCATATTATTTGTCCTTAAAAAGGTATTTTTTGTTGCTCTTTGCGACATTTAACAAATATTTGTATTTTACGTAAATAGAGTATTTTAGCGTGGTACTTTATTGGTGTCGTAGATAATAAAGTACGCCTACATGAAAAAGAGGACATACTCCTTTTTACAGTAGGTACGGGTGGCAACCATAGCTGTGTGTAGCCATAATAGAACACTGCTAACCTATCTCTTCCCTTGGGTATCGTAAAAGGCGACTAACAGACTAAATATTGCACATACACATACATTAAGCATCCAACAGCAAGGATTGGCGATGGGCTCACCACCAGTAACGCTGAGCCATGTACTCAGCGTTACAGGTGGTGAGCCTGCAATTGTAATTTGGTGAATTGGAACTATGGCAGATGACTGCTTCTGCCGCCCTCATTGTCTCTGACTAACCCTTAAGAGATAATAGGCGTGAGTGTTTGTATGTAATTAAATAAAACAACAACTCATCATTGTCGTTCGACCAATTTAAATTTTCCACTTGCCAATCGCCATTTTCCTGTCTGCGAAGGGCAGACCAGCGGACATGTTAAAATGCGTTTGTCTATTGCATTTTGCGCGCGGAATGAGTAATGAAACAACAGTCCTATTGTATAATACAATTATTGTCGACTTATGTATTTAAATTTATTAACATAATCGCTACTGATATTGTTGACAGCCTGCAGATTATCGTATTGAAACGTAGCGACCGAATGCAGACACAAAACACTTGCAAAAAGTCTTACAAACAGTGGACGTTAGTGTTTCTTACATAAATAACAGTATTAACCGTTACAAACTTTGTACATGATTGTCAAATAGAACACTTTTGAAACGTTTATATTTAAATTTGACGATTTAAAATAATTGGGTGATTAAGTAAAATAAACACAACTAGATCCGTATATAAATTTTATATCAAATCAAAATGCAAGTTGTAATAAAAAGACGTTGAGCTCAAAAAGTTTATAATTGACACAAAAAAAAACCATTTACAACAATATTAAAAGTTTAACATTACATCCTTTTTCTCAGATCACGGTACTAACAAAATTACCGGCCAGCTTTCTAACAAGTCAAATGCAAACCAACATTAAAATTACGTGAACGGCACGGAAACATTAACATTAAACTTGTATTACTTCAAAAACTGGGACAATAGCTCGCCTCGGCCCACGTTAATTGAAAAATAATAATTGAATTCAAATTAAGAATACCAAATCGGAATATAATGCGTTCCATATTTAAAATTCGCGCGGCAGCGGCGGTGGCGAGCCTACGCTCAGTTCTTTTTTTAAAATTGAAATTTGAATTTGGAATCGTGTGTGCTCTATTGTGTAGCAAATGGAATTCATTGTTAATAAGTTGCGTACATTGTTACCTATGGAACATAGCCAGTTTAGAGAGAACCACCGAGTCCATTGTACTAGACAGGAATAAGTGTCTTTCAGTTTAGGAAAATTTTCGGAACGGAGCTGCCGCAAATGATAGTTCGCGTTGCAAAATATTGAATAGAGATCTTTTTAGATAAATCTGTTTGCCATGTCGACTTTATTTACGTAAATATATCGGTTAACGGTTACCCAATTGTGACCTAGAAAACGCATACTATGCAACTACAACGTATATTACAGGTATTCAATTAAAATACCACTTTCATTATGAAGGTTTGCGTCGTTAAAATTTATTATCGCTATGTAGAAACAACTGTCGTATATCCGGTTCCGCTTATTGGTTGAAACAAAACATTTGAAGTTCAACGGACTCGACGAGATAATTAGCGGATTAGAAACTCCTTTCTGAGCGGAATAAAAAAGTGTTGCCAACACTAAGAAATTACATATTTTTTTCTAAAGTTCAAATTGAACGAATGACCGATCACAGATCGAGTTTAGAGTTTACCACACACAACAACAGATGAAGAAATTCCGAGCGGGTTCCAAGATTACAATTTGGACCGGCTAGATAATTCTGTATTAGCATACAAAGGAGAATTACCGTCTTGCCTCGCGTCCCTGTGTCATAGAACTTATATTATAGGCCACGCCTTGTAGCTGTCATGTGTAGCCTAATTAGGTATGAAGCAATTGCATGAATGAGTTTTGTGAAAAATTTCACATTGTTATTATACTCGTAGGTATACTTATGTGAAAGTAGCATCGGTATTGTAGATATTCGTTCTACTATTAATTGAATGGAATTAATTTGTTTATTGTACACAAAATGTATAGGGATAACAAAACATTTTGATCTCTTACTGAGGGCGGCCTTATCGGTAAACTCGATAAGATCCAGGTAACAGATTGAAGGCAATAATAAATTGAATTAAGGAGAAGATAATCTGCATTTTATTATTATGTATTTTACAACTGGGAAGCGAATGTCATTCACTCATTCGCTTAATAGGAAGTGACGATAGGGCCGAAGTTTTTTTATTATTATTATTCTACAACGGGGAAGCGCTTGGCCTTCATCTCATTTGATGGTAAGTGAAGATAAGGCCGAAGGTGGAATCGCGCTTCACCCGGAATCCTCAACCACTGAGGAACTGGCTATCTTATCTCAAACTGTCGGAACTCAACAATGCTATAAACATCGTTGTTATGGCGACAGACTTAGATAAGATGGTGGTAGCTAGCCAGGCGGACTCAACAGCCTACCACCAACCAAACCGAGCACACAAAGATGTTCCCCCCGCTGGGAATCGAACCCGGGACCTCTGGGCCTGAATCCGGTGGCTTAGCCACTAGACCAAAGAGTCGATTAAAGTCGATAGCGGCAGTAGGTTTACCCTTGAGACCCTACACGCGACCCTGGCTGGTGCTAAATGAGTGACACTGTCTGAGTGGTAGAGCCACGCACCCTCTCACGAAATGTCGGCGTGAAACAATAGTGTCGCGTAACGGTGAAAGAATACTACTCTCTTCCCTTGGGTGTCGTAAAAGGCGACTAACGACCCCTCAAACCCCAAGCGGTCGCATGAGACCGCACCCACAAAAACACACTTGACTTTATACCGTGTTATCATAGACTTACCAACTACTTTATTATGAACAAGTTTGATTATTTTGGTTATGTGGTACATTTTATGCATCGTGATTACAAAATATCGCATAGTCTATGCTCGATCTGTCAAATTCGACGTTGACAGTTGCGCCAATTTTTGTGTCAGAAAATTTCCACGAGTGAGTGGTTAAAGACTGCACATACATCGAACAGCAGAAAGCGGCGATGGGCTCACATATTTGGTGAAAAGTGGATTGTGGTAGAGGACGGCTTTTGCGGTCCTCATTGGCTAGTGTCTGACTAACCCTTCGGGGATAATAGTCGTGATTATAGATAGATAGATAGATAATACTTTTATTGGAACATAATAACACAAACATTTACATAAAAGAGCAAACAAAAAAAAAGCAATGTTACAATTTGGCGGTCTTATCGCTAAAAGATTTCTGCCAGACAACCAGTCGGATGGAGAGAACTATAATACACTTTTAGATCGGAGGTGCAAACATTGAAAACATATTTAGTTACTTACACAACAAAAAGCTAAAAAAAATAAAAAAAAAATAGGACAACTTTATAAAATAAATACACAATAGTGTTATATTGTATTAATTTATTATAAATGTATTAATTATATGTATGTATGTAACAATAGTAATCGTTGCTGTTGTCTTCGGCCGGTGAGTGAAACTACCGGAGGCCCATCACAATTCCTACTCCTTTCTCAAGGCGACGTCAAAGTCAAAGTCAAAATATATTTATTTAATATACTCAATTAATAAGTACTTTGAATCGTCCAAATCTTTTTTAACCTACCACCCATTCAGGACATAATTTTTTAACTGCGGCAAAGAATGTAGAACGAAAAGAATGAAAAAAAAAGAATATGTCGTTACCAGTTCAATACAAAATATAAATTAAAAAAATAATAAATGATGCAATACAAAACTACAATACAATGTAGTATCAATTAAATGAAGACAATTAGAAATAGCTGTTGGAGTGCGTGGAGCATTTCAGATGCAAGCCGTTTTGTCTTCTGTGTGATCGGACACTTTATAACATTGCTTTATAATAAGCTTTTGTATAAAACTTTTCTTTAAAGCTTTCTTTTTTTCTGTATAAAGATTTTTTCGGGGATAACTCGACGGTGCGTGCAGCGTACTGAGAAAGCGCGGCCGTGTAACACAGACAAGAAAGTTTAAAGAAAATATCATATTTTAATATAAAATACATTTTCTATGGCTATATTTTTGCTATATGTTAAATAAATAAATAAATAAATTTTGTTTACGCTCACACCAATTATCTAGACCAAGATGAGTATTCTTGTGAAACTCGTTTATATGGTAAGATAACGGATAAATATACACAAACATAGAAAAAACACCCAGACCCGAAATCAATTGAGAAAAACAGTTTTTCTCTAAATTGACCCGACCGGGGATCGAACCCGGGACCTCAGAGATGGCGACACCATGAAAACCGGTGTACAAACCACTCGACCAAGGAGGTCGTTCTGTTGTCATGTAAACGTAATTTAAAACTCAAATAAAAAGATAAATATTTAAAGACTCCTGATTATATAGAATGGGTTTTTTACTATGTCCCACTATCGACGAAAGAATCTCGCTTTTTTTCAATAAAAAAGTTTTAAATTCCCTTTTTAAAATTTAATTAAATATCGGTGAAAGGTGGTCTACCGGAAACTTCGTTGTCTGTACCTATGTATGCGTATAGTCTATCATTTGAGTAGAGTAAGATGACGCGAATAGTTTTAGTCGCCTCCCATCTCCCATTTACATTAGCAAACTAAAAATGTAACACGACCCCGCGACCGTTAACTATCAAAACTGCTGAATATGGATGCGACCAATCACCAGGAAGACATTTGTATGGCTTTACTTCGAAGTAAGTCATTAAATTCCTAACACTTTCTCATTTGGATTCATAAATTTCCGGTGTTAGTGAATTGCGATTGTCACTACGGTCACGTTTGACCGATTGCACGCACACATACGCAGACATACAAACGCATACATACATGCACACGTACTCCATACGTTCATTCTTAAAGTAGTATCGCCGCGCTGTATGATGTGAATGCATGAGTTTTAGGTGACAATATTTTATGGCAAGTAGGACGACAATTTATCGGTAGCTAACCTATTCGGACACACGCTTTTGTTTTATTTAAAAATAATAAAGATGTGTACGTGTTCGATATTTGAATGCATTCACAAAGATCGAAGATCAACCGTCAAAATTAAAATGTCATCGTTGATTATTTTAACGGTTACAGAAGAAAAAGTTATGAATGAATGAACGAACGAACCGAGTGTTAGAAACTATAAAATTTCTACCAAATATCAAATTTCACAACAAATTAAAGATTTTTAACGACCTTAAAACGGTCATAAATTATTAAATTATAAAACTTATCATTTTGAGTAAACGTATCCGTAATGTTATTAAGTGTGATGAAACATTCGGAATAAGCAGTCCGCCGGACGGATATCACGGTTATAAAAAACGCGCCCAATAATCTGATGGTGACGTGACAGCGCGCGTGCTGGGCGCATTAAATATACGCTGTCTATGGTTTTATATAAGCGGTTTTACTTTATGACAGTGTACAGAAATTAGAATTAAGCAATAATATTAGGGGTAAAGTAATAAAAAAATATGGTGTATTCCGTCACTGGCAGAAGATCAAAAATTTATTACTGTGAATGTAACAAACTTTTGTTCGGTTGTTTGAGCTTACGTTCATACTACGTCATACACTCCTTCACCGTTCGGTGGCGGAGAGTTCCCGCATCACCGGGTACGCGCAAATTAGTATACATACACATTCTTTATCGAAACCCCTCAAACCCCAAGCGGTCTCATGCGACCGCACCTACAAAAATACACTTGACTTTGTAGCGTGTGTTCATAGACATACAGACTACTTTAGTATGAACAAGTTTGATTATTTCGGTTCTGTGGTACATTTTATCATAGACTAATAATATATCGTCCTTGATTTTATGCACTGTGACCGCAAAATATCGCATAGTCTATGCTCGATTCTGTCAAATTTGACGTTGACAGTTGCGCCAATTTTTGTGTCCTGCAGTCCTCAGGTGAAAAAAGAGAAAAGCTCAAGAAAGTGATAATGTTGAAAAAAACAAATAAGTAAGTACCTACTACTTATCTTTATTATTGATTTTTTTTGCATTCCCAATGCTAAGTAAGTACTTATATAGAAATAGGATAAAATGTTTACTAGGAAAAAAACAACCAGTCTCAGGAAAGCTCGAACGGGAATTCCCATTCGAGCTTTCCTGAGACTGGTCGTTTTTCTAAAATAAATAGGTACTGACTACTAAATTTTTTCAAGTATGTATCTTTAAGTACATTTTGAGTGTTATAATATTGATCTTAATACTAAGGTACAATGTTGTAAATTAACACGGCACTGCGATTTGATTTGATTTGATTTATAAAAAAATAAAGTCAAAAGCGTTGACAAATTTCGTCAGGACTAAGGTCTAACCTCTACATACATTTTTTTCAACGTTTCCTTATCTAATAAATAATGATATTGCAATTGATATAAAATCTGACATTAATAGAATCTGGCATTTCTAGAATTAGGCATTATTAGAATCTGGCGTTTCTGGAATCTGGCATATTTTGTAGAATCTGCCGTTTGTAGAATATGGCAATCATAGAATCTGGCGTTTTAAACCTGTCTGATATTTCCAGAATTTGGCATTTATCGACTATACCCGCGTAGATAGTGTGCAAGCGAATATCGCCGAAAAGTAGTCGACCAGGTACTTCCTCGAGCGACTGTACCTCGGTGACGTCATCATCGGCACGGACCAAACAATCTCTCAAAGTGGACAGTTTCGGATCACCGCAAGATTAACGATCCCACTAACTGTATAATAATAATGTACGCCGCTCGCATAACGCAATTCACACAAATCACCGTTTTAAAGCGTTTCAGCGATAAACAATTTGTCTTTTCAACTTTTACACACCTTTTGGTGAATGGTGTGAATGAAGAATGAACTGTCACGAGCTTTGTTGTACGAACAAGTTTTTGTTTTGGTTGTTTCGCATTTGTTTGTTGGTTTTTAGAAAATAGATGATAGTATAATTTTATCAATTTTTAGGGTTCCGTAGCCAAAAGGCAAAAAACGGAACCCTTATGGATTTGTCATGTCTGTCTGTCCGTCCGTATGTCACAGCCACTTTTTCCGAAACTATAAGAACTATACTGTTTAAACTTGGTAAGTAGATGTATTCTGTGAACCGCATTAAGATTTTCACACACAAATAGAAAAAAAACAATAAATTTTGGGGGTTCATCATACTTAGAACTGAAACTCAAAATTATTTTTTTTCATCTAAACTGAATAATTAATTTAAAAAACACTGTAGTAAAATGTGTGTGCCCCCCCCCCCCTCTCCTGTAACTTCTAAAATGATAAAACTAAAAAAAATATATGATGATTACCATGCAAACTTCCAACGAAAATTGGTTTTAACGAGATCTAGTAAGTAGTTTTTTTTAATACGTTATAAATTAGGCTGTGGATAGAGTGCCGCTAGCGGCATTCTAGTACGGTCGGTTACGATGCCGTCATTACGGCATCCTAGTACAAAGTGTAGGCAGTGAATAGAGTGCCACAAGCGGCAACATAGTACGATCGGTTACGATGCCGTAAATTGACGGCATCCTAGTACGAAGCGTATAGAGTGCCACAAGCGGCATTCTATCTCAATCGGTTAGGGAACCGTAACATATTTTTTATTTGTCGTAATGTTCAGACGACATAATATTCAAAAGATATTTTTGCATGGAGTTAGATTTCTGTTGTCTAATTAAAAAAATAACCTCGAAATTTAAGACAATCGCTACGCTGCGCTTCGCGATTGTCTTAAATTTCTAACCTATCACGTGTCCTACAGGAGTAGGGCAGCTAGTATTTCTGTTGTCTAACAAAAACTTTACGGCAGCTTAGGCGGCGTCACTATTATACCGCAAAACTTATGGTTCCCTAACCGATGGAGATACAGTGCCGCTAGCAGCACTCTATACACTTCCTATAAATTAATTAATTTAAAAAAAATGTTACATGCTGCTATGTATGTATGCTTAAGGGAAAGCCTATGTCCAGCTGGGGGACGTTTACAAGTTGATGATGATCTATTTCTCATAAAAGCAAAAAAATAAACATATTGAAATAAAACACTTCATACTGATTTATTAGCGTTACTTTACATGCTACAACCGTTTTCACTTTATGTCAGTTGACAATTTGACACACGTATCTCATGATTCCGCGGGAATTTTTTAACCTTTAACAGAATTTGTTTTTACAAGAAGACTGACGGATGACCAAAACTACAGTCTCTCTGCGTCGCGTCTTCGATTGGTTTATCAAAACTAAACATTAAAATATAGCAAGGTTATATAATTTTATTACACCTAGGTAGGTACTGTACGTATTTGTGCGTATTAAAATCCGTTGACTGTAATTTTAAAACAAAATAATAGACCTACAGAATTACAGATTGACGGCGCAACATTGTGTTCTACAAACAAAACGTTGTGGGCCGAAGAAAATAATCCCTTTGCATCATAAAGGAACATCATAGACAATCCACGTTTCCCAGAACACGAGCACAAGCTTCCGGCTGTAAGTTTATAAAGTCGATTTTCAAGAATTAAAAACACGAAATGGAATATCAATAACAGACGCGTCTCGGTAAACAGAGCTGTTATTATAACAAGAGAGAAATAAAGATTATTACAGTCAAGCGTGACGGATGGCGCGAACAAAACGTTCAGTATCTTTATAAATGTGTTTTTATGCTAATCTAATTGAGTTTTTTACACGATAGGACAAAGAACAAGACAAACACAAAAATAAAATCAATATAAAAATTACAAATAGGGACTTTTAAAGCTATGTGTCGTCTAACCTAAAGGCTACCACGGCATGCAAAGGTTTTTATATATTGTGATCGAAGAAACCAAGGCATCTTTTTAGACTGCCTCAATGGTCTTGTAGCACCAACTGGCTCAGCTCAGATTCCGAGGTCCCGGGTTCAATTCGCAGAAATAGAATAGTGAATACATTTCCATGGGTTTACTTCTTGTGACTACCATCTTATCGAAGTCCAATTTCATAACACCACGTTAGTAATAGGTATTGTTGTGATTTGACAGATATATTTATAATAGTTATAGCTAAATACAGTATTCTATTCTATTGTACTCTAAAATATGAGCTATTTTTGGGACGAAATCTAGAGTGATTACCTTTTTACCAGACCTGGTAGAAGAGTCTTATTCTTCTTAAATATACCCACATGATTCCTTCATTATAGAGTACTTAAACCTTTTACAAACCATAGACAAAAATCATCAGAATGATCCCTAAGTTGGAAAAGGTCATCGCCCCACGAGTGTTCCCAGCCACTTGACTGTTTTATAGAGAAAACACTTCAAAACGCATATTACTATTTCCATACATTAATTACTGTGGCACCCACACACACAAACGCACAACCGAGTAATTATAAGATAAACATATGGCTTTTAGAACACTTCGGTTAGGGCGATGGTACAGACGCCACACTTAAACCTAACACAAAATGTCAAATTTCTTCAATAAATTTTGAACTTTAACTTTTAAGAATAAGAATTAATATCGATCGAAGATCATGACAGTTTTGTGACTGTCGGCGTGTGTACTCAAATATTGGGTTACTTCTTGTCTTAAACCCTCTGAGTAATCAAATGGTTCTACAATGCATTCGTATTGGCTCACTGGTGTAGCTGTTACAATCGTTACTGTTAAGCATATTTCGCAATGTTATGGCTCGGGATGGGTGATAAGTTTTTTCCGTTCCGTTGTCCGTGTTGTTGTCTTAAAATGGTTGGCCAAAGTAAGGTGTAAATTTCCAATATTCCCATAAAGATACTATCAATTTGGGAAATCCTGGGGTCCTACTATAATCTCTTAGAGCAGTATCATTACATATTATAAAGTAAAGTCGTCGTTTTCCTCTGTCTGTAGCACCGCACTATTCTCCTAAACCACGCAATGGATTTTTATGCGGTTTTCACTAAAAGATAGAGCGTTAACTGATGATGGTTTTTGTTTATATTTTGTAGATATATTTTTTTAAATGGCTGAAATATGACGGTATTCACCTCTTCTAAAATTTTACTTAAGTATATTTAAGCGTCAATAAAACGCTAAAATATATAAAAAACATTAGTTTATAAACACAGCTTCATCTTAACCAAATGTGCAAATATTTGTAAAAATATTTCTTTCGGATCTCAGAGGTAAAAACTTCTAAGATTTGAAGCAATGTTGACTAAAAAACATAAGCATAAAGCACTGACAAATTTCCACGGCTGAAAATCAGTCTCGGTAGCAAAGTGGTTAAGGCAGCCGCCCGGAATGCGAAAGGTGCGTGGTTCGATTCCCGCCTGAGGTTGTCGTCTTTTTTCAGTGTTTAAAAATTTTATGTCTTTAATTTTATATCTTACGTTTTGTCTCCTTTTTTATTAAATTACTGGTCAGCACTTGCCTTTTTTCTTATATAATATTAAGAGATGGAAGCGCACTTCACCCGGAATCCTTAGAACTACTGAGGAATCTACTTCAGAAATATTTCAGCCTTCTTTGTCCACACAGAAGCTTAGGCTGGTGTGATGTTAACAATTCATAAGTCAATCAGGACTTCTTATTTTCTATACACAAATTATAAATCAAAATATAGATTGTCATGCTCAAGGTATGCAGTAAAAAGTTGATCATTACAAACGAGTTTGATCTTAGAAAATGTTTGTCGCATACGGATTCCGAACCCGCAACTGATTGAAATCGGACGTCACGAGCCGTTCGAAATTCGAAAATTGTAATGATTGATTGTCAGCCAATGACAATCGCGCACATATTCAAATTTGAAATTTAAATGTGGAACGGGTTTTTTTTCCGCTACGCGACGCGTGCTGCCAGTAACATTTCCATAGACTATGATACAATAAGCAATTATATTTTTAAAATGGCTTTTCATTCGAAACTCCATGTTGGGGCTGCTTTGTTATTCAATAAAGGTTAGGTACCTATTCAATGCCTATAATAGATTTCGATACATACTTTGTATTTGCACATACGTATCTAGTATCTACCTACGTGTCAAATTCAATGACAATAATGTTTTTTTTAGGATAGGTATGGTGTGGGTTTTGTTTCCACCGTACTCGGCGTAATATCCTATCTTTAAAAACCAATCTAAATAATGAAATCACCGTTCCTAGTTTAAATGCTTCAAAAACTAATATTTAGTTCCTAAATCACACTTTCATTGTCTTCTAAATCTACAACTTCACTTAAAATCCCATCTGCGTGAACAAACGAGTAAATACTAATAGACTTGTCGAACGGACATTTACATCTCAGTAGCAGAACACTGTGTACCACAGACAAGTTGACATCCGACCATAGGTATCGAGAAAAACAAATAGTTGCTGTGTGAAGCGCACTCGATTGTCGATGGTGTTGTTCTTAAATTCGAAATTCGAATATTTATTTCCGTTTACGAGTGTGGCGACAAAAGGCAAACACTCGAGCCGTGAAAAAATTTACATTCCTTTATGTTGTCGAGTATTGACAGTGGGATTTGGGAATCGACTTCGGTATGTCAGTACATTAAATATCTAATTGAAAAGGTTTTTAATACATACATAAATAATCACGATTATTATCCCTAAAGGGTTAGGCAGATACTATAGGCAATGAGGACCCATTAGCAGCCCTCTGCCATAGTCCTATTTTCACCAAATAGCGACTGCTCAGCGTGACAGGTGGTGAGCCCATCGCCACTCTATGCTGTTGGATTCCACCTCAGGTGCCTTCAAGAAATCATGAACCGCCTCTGTGGTCTAGTGGCTAAGCTACCTGTTTCAGACCCAGAGTCCCGGGTTCGATTCACAGCGAGGAGTACATCTTTGTGTGTTTGGTTTGGTTGGTAGTAGGGCTGTTAAGTCCGCCTGGCTAGCTACCACCATCTTATCTAAGTCTGTCGCCATAACAACGATGTTTATAGCATTGTTGTGTTCCGGCAGTTTGAAATAAGATAGCCAGTTCCTCAGGGGTTGAGGATTCCGGGTAAAGCGCGCTTCCACCTTCGGCCTTATCGTCACTTACCATCAGGTGAGATGAAGGCCAAGCGCTTACCCGTTGCCAATTTAAAAAAAAAATGAACATCCACTGGACCGATAAAGTTAGAAATACGGAAGTACGCTGGTGTTTGTGGTATGGAGGCCTGTCTAATACAGCGGCAGCTGCCCTGGTGTGGTCACGTGGCGAAGATGCCCAACGAAAGACTGGCAAAGCGCATCTTCTTTTCAGAACTCGAAGTTGGAAAAAGAAAATCTGACGACCAGTTCCTCAAATATAAAGATGTTCTGAAAAGACATATGAAGCGATGCAACGTAGACCATTCTCGTTGGGAAAGTTTGGCTGAACAACGGACACAATGGAGGCATACATTGCAGCAGCTTTTGAAACTATTTGAGGAACAGAGGAGGCTAGAACTAGACAACAAAAGGGACTTGTTAAAAAAATAAAGCACTCTCCACAATAACCTATAATTACATAAACGGTACCCTAACATGTGCTCATTGCAGACGGACTATTACTGCTAAAATAGGATACATTAGACACTTAAGGGCCTACCGTAGTTAAACTTATAGATGAGCAATGGTCACCGTAGCTGAAATCGGCCAAGGAAGGATTATGCTGTTGGATATACCTACTGCTATCTTTAGTCCGTTAGTCGCCTTTTACGACACCCAAGGATGAGAGAGGGTGGTAGTATTCTTTCACCGCTACGCCACATGGTTAATAATTTATAGTTTGATATGTTACGTTTTGTATACCTGTAAACACATTGCTGAATTTGTTTACAGGGCGATCGAGCTGTTTTTTCACCCATCCAATGATTGCATGTCGAATGTAGCCTAACTGGCAAGATCACAAAGCGAATGCCTAAACCCCTTCGCCATTGGACTCTTTAGCCGCTTAGCGAGAGCTCTAATTAAATACAAAATTATAATTTTACACTGACCTCTCGTAAAATAATGATTTTCAGCATACTACTTTTATACTAAGACCAAGTTTCACAAATAATTCTTTTAAACAAATTATTGACATTTCTTTGTGCAAAACTAACTTATATTGAGAGAGATTTACGTGAAAACAGCTACATAACAACGGTGTCTTTTTTCAATAAGCAGTGTAATATTATTGTATGTCATGTCAACTATGTGCTCCAATATTGTATAATAATGTTTTCTCATTTTGTCTCAAAATATATTTTTTTAATTAACCTATAATGTCCCACTGCTGGGCAAAGGTCTCCCCCACTTCCTTCCAGCTCTCTCTCTCTCTCTCTCTCTCTCTTTAGCCAGCTCTAACCAAGTTCCGTCGAAGGCATAGAGGTCATCGCGCCACCGCTTCCGCGGACGGCCCCGACGACGACGCCGACGTCGGTCTTTGGGTACCCAAGCGTACTGATAAAAATAAAATAAATAAAATTTAATAATTATGTATAAAAGCCGTCCTAAAATTCGTGTTACCCAAACGGTAACTAAGTTTTAAGCACTTCTTTTTTATTGTCTCCATCATGTACCTATCACGTAGTTTGCAATAAACTTTTGATTGATTGATTGAAATTCAAGTGACACTAGACATTAGCACATAGACATTACAGCTATTTGTTTACAAAAATTCATCATCGAATTGGCCGTATAAACAATAAAAAAAATTTATTTAGACCAAACAGAAAGAAACACCATGATGAACTATAAACTAAAACGAAATAACTTAAAAACTAATGAAACCTAATAACAAAACTTATAAAAAAGAAAACAAAAAAAATGAAATTTTTTATTATAGCTTTAAGAATACTCGTAGATGTGGAGTCAAAATGGCAGCCCCCACTAACTGTTTACCGTCAAAGTTGTTTTTCTAATAGCTATCCGACAATATGTGGAGCAAGTGTACCGTTAGCCCCTTAGGCTAGGCGGACTTAGCAATAATGTATTTAATTCAGCTCGTAATAAGCGCGCCCAATCTCGCCAAAGATTATTATTGAGAGGGGACAGGTTAAACGTTTCTGATTACTTTAACCTAATGGTCTGTAGGGGATTAGTTCTGACTGCTTTGTTACACACTTTGTTAGTATAAACTGTCAAAGGACATAATTTTTTGGGCCTTTTATGGAAGTGCCGGCCAACAAAAAAAAATGGTACGTATTGTTAGAACTAGCCATTTGAAGAAATAGTTAATATGGCACAAAAGTTGTAGGATTGCTCCGAGCCAAGTTATACAAGTTCGAAGATTCATCATTTTCATACATTTATTGATTCCTAATTTTTTTTTGTATGAACTGAACAGATAATATCCCCACAGCTTTTGCGCTGCAATGACAATTGCTTCAGATCATTAGTTCTAGCAATATCTATCATTATTTTATGTTCCCAGTTTCAGCACTTTCAGAAATCAATAAATGTATCTTTCCTACAAAATCTTTCCTACAATCACACCAATTATCTAGCCCAAGAGAAGCTTCGAAGAAACTCGTTAAATGGTTACTAGGCAACGGATAAACATACTTAAATACATACTTATTAAACATAGAAAACACCCAATGTATGAAAATGATGAATCATCGAACTTGTATAACTTGACTCAGAGCAATCCTACAGAGAGTTCCGCCCTTGCTGGCCCACAAAGTGTCTCTTCACGCCTTCTTCGAAGGACCAGAATCGATATCCTTATACAAATAACCGTTTCGCGTAGCGGTGAAAGAATACTCTTGGGTGTCGTGAAAGGCGACTAACGGACTAAAGACTGCACATACCTCAAACAGCATAGAGCGGCGATGGGCTCACCACCTGTCACGCTGATGTGCAGCCGCTGTTTGGTGAAAAGTGGACTATGACAGAGGACTGCTTTTGCTGTCCTGATTGCATGGTCCCTGACTAACCCTTCGGGGATAATAGTCGTGATTATGTGTATGTAATAAAAGTTAATTTAATGAAAAAAGGAGATGTTTAATTTTGTATGGAGAAAATGCCAACACCTTGTAGTACATAAAACCAAAATGTAGCTAATGCGTGGAATAAGCATATTCGAAATGATTTTTTTCAAATAAATGAAAAACAGCACAGCATAAAACCACAACGACTCAGAATCCAAGTAAAAAACGAAATGAAAAACAAACGCCGGTCTATTTTTTTAATCATGGTGACAGTTACATTTTTAATTACGTTCTTTACAGCTTTGGACACTTGATTTTAATCTCAGAAAGACATCTGGAGTTGCCAAGTTATTAAAAATTATACTTAATTCATTTTTTTTTTAATTTTTACGCAAAAATGGGAAAGCGTATCGGAATATTACTTATATCAACTAAATACATGTATTTTAGACTATTTTTTGAGTAGGTGTATATGGTCTTAGCAAAAAATGAAACATCTTTGTCGTTTTGAGGTAGGTTGACCGGGCTGTCGTCTGTACATACATGCGTTCATAAGTACGTCACGCCCCTTTCCTGGATGGGTACGCAGAGACCACAGCTTACCATTTCCATTTCCTGACACACATCGTTTGCTGCATATGCTCTCAAAACGTCTTTGACTTTTGAACCTTAAGCGACATTGATCACTGCTTCTGCTATGCGATTTTTTAAGCGACACATAGACGCTGTGCGCATGGCTGTGATCCGCTGTCTCTTTCCAATTCTATAAATATGAAAGAGACAGAGTCAATTCTCAGCGCTGCGGCAGCCGCTGCTACCAAGGCTTTAACTTAGAGAATCGCACTGCTGTTCTTTGAACAGAGACTCTGTCTCAGTCATAAGTTATGTAGATCTCTTCTGGAGGTTGGGGCGCTTAGAAAATATTGATTATATGTAAAGTAAGTACATTAACTTATTATTAAATATAACAATTTGGAGAAAATAATAATTACCTTGGTGCCTCATAACCATTACAACAAGACAGTTGTAAATTCATAAAGCTTTATTGTACAGTCATTAACATTCATGTTACAACATAAACATAAATGCCTTGATATTTTTATTAGTCTATTAATTAAAATTTCAATATACTAGACACATAATTAACACTACATTCGCAAAAAAGTATAGAAGTCTATTAAAACACAGTAGGAACAATACAAAAAAGTTTTCGTTGCTAAATATGGAAACGCCCTAAGCTTAACAAATCTGAATAACGTATTGATTATGTAAATCGATTTCGGTGTCGGTGCCATTAATTTATCGATCGATCGCTCGAACCGATCGATGTTGACAAAAATCTTTATATCTGCCCCTAATGGCGGGCGAATGCAGCATTGCGAACACGTGGCTTCGAAAATAGGGTCAGCAAGTAAACGCGGCGGCAGTTGCGAATTAATTAAAATATATAATATGTAAGTATGTATATTTATAGTATGTATGAAACCTAATCAAAATAATTTTAAAGATAATTTTGCAAGACAAAAAAGCACCACTTTTATTTCGTTTTTTTTTTTTTTATATTTCTGAGCCGGCATACAAACATCAGCCTGCACCTTGGGTATCATGAGTTATCGATCATGAATCTTAAGTTGGTATGTTTTTATATTTTGTAATTTTAACCACTCACTCCTGGAAATTTTCTGACACAAAAATTGGCGCAACTGTCAACGTCAAATTTGACAGAATCGAGCATAGACTATGCGATATTTTGCGATCACAATGCATAAAATGTACCACAGAACCGAAATAATTAATCTTGTTCATACTAAAGTAGTCTGTAAGTCTATGAAAACACGGTACTAAGTCAAGTGTGTTTTTGTAGGTGCGGTCTCATGCGACCGCTTGGGGTTGAGGGGTTGCAATGCAGTACAACGTTTCTCGGCGGCAAAAATGGGTATTAGGGTGGTCGTCTTCTAATCTGATTCCAGGCATCCACTATTCAACTTATGAACTTAATTTGGCTGTATCAATTACTAGTCAAAAAATCGTGATGATCAATTCATGATTATATCAAAGCCAATGTGTGTTGCAAACACTCCGACGTGTATTTTAAGACCCGACAGAATTGATATCATTAATCATAATACCCACGTTAGAGCCGTTATGTCACCGTTGTCAGCAGAAACAAAAGTTGCGTCACCGTTCACATTGTGGTACGTACAGATGTATGTGTCACGTCAACAAACAGAGATCTTTTGATCTGGTGCGACCAAATCCCATGTGATCGATCCGGGCACCGCATGAAATTAATTAAGTGATGCAACGTTACGGTATTTTGTGAGAGCGTTTTTGTGTACGACGGGAACGGCGTGACAACCGCGTGGTAAACGCGTGGCTACTTTTTTCACTGACCGTACTGAATCTGGAGGATTTAATTTGCAGTCTTTAAAGAAATGCTAGTGACAACGTGAACTTTATTCTTAATAATGATCTGTAGTTGTTTATGGTTTTGCACAGCAATGATTACGTATATTCTTTTTGGACTAAAAGTCATCCAAATTTTACAAAGTTGGTAGCAAAGTATTGCATTGCAGCCCATGCAATATTTAGTGAATCCCTTTGAAACACAGCGGCGTAGAAACGCGGCACAAACGCGACGTTGTGCGTTACAAAAAAACTGTCAATTACGTATCGGCGCGGCCTAACACAGACGACCAGGGAGGAGGCTTACGCTTGACAGAGAAGTATGTGCGATCGGATCGTGTAATTAACTCGTTTTAGAAGGCTCTTACGCTTGGCCTACTGGTTTTGACTGCGCTGTGACAAAGCGATAGCGGTAGCTATGCCAACCGTACTGGTTCTTATCGCGGTCGTGAATCAAAGTAAGCATTATTTTGAGAAGTAATTATTAATGGTAAAGGCGGTTACCGAATTTTAGGTCGTTGCAGCACAGTCGTCCGCGACGCAACAATGAACTAATGAATAATAAGAAAAAGCAACTAGACCGGCCTGGTAGCCGATATCGTTGCCAGATAAATGATGAATGCCTTTCTGGTTGATATAGTTTTTTTTCGGTGGGGGTAATTATATGAGCATCGCTTCTTACAGACTTTCGTTTTGAGTTCTTTAGTTATAGACAAAAGTGCTGCCGACTAATACTAAACTTCCATTGTCAATCTCGAAGACCCAAAGTTTACGATCCCAGGTTTGTCGCAAAAACAAACTCTGCATATAGGGGTTACTTATTGGCAAGTTAATACAATTGAAACCAAAAAATCGATGCAGCATCTGCTAACCTATTACTTATGGCTCTACTTTGTGCACTATGGATGATCTGAACATGGTCAACCTGAATTTGCTAATGTAGCAGCTTTCTGGTCTTTTACCAATGACACAAATAAAAGAATATTTTATATGTGGACGATTTGATGTTTTCATTGTTGCTGCGTTGCGTTGTCCGTGAGAATTTGCGGCCATCCGGATATTATTACGTCGTTATTGGTAAGGAAGAAAATATTTTTGTGCGCCGCCGAGTCCTCGCAAACATAATAACCGTCAGAAAAAGACGCGTAGACGGATGATGATGATGATTTCGGTAAAGAATCCGCGGCCCGGTGCGGCCACTTTATACGGAACTCCGACGTAAATTTGACAAAAGGAATTTTATGAGAGCATAAATTCGTTTGGTCCGTCATCGGATCGGTACACACACTTTGGTGCCGGCCGGATTCGGAGAAACATATTGGGCGCCCTTTTTGCCGCGGCCTCCGCACTGGTCGCAAACTCCTTCAATTACCGGCGAAATTAATGATTGGACACATTTTAAAATACGCGTAGGTACGTATACACTGGGGCGTATAGACGCGGAATCCTTACAATAGGATTACATCGCCATAAATGGATCTGAATAACCAGTTATGACCGCTTATGATTCCCTTACAGTAACTGCTTAACATTTTTGTAGCTTTTGTTTTCGAATAGACTTGTGTTCGTGCATTTTAATTCGGGCTTAGGGACTATATAGTGTTTGTCGTGACTCATTTGTTTTGTTTGCATATTCAATTTATACGTGTTGAATATCATATTGCCGTATGCACGTGTTGAACAATTAATCACTGGTTACAGTTTATAACATGAACAATTTCAAACATTGTCACATATTTTATCAATTTAATTTATTACCTACTTTAGACATAAGTCTGGCTAACAAAAGCTGAACCAGGAAAAATGCGGCAAATTCAATAAAATCATGACTGGGTAACACAGGGTCACTCACACAGCTGCAATTTTCTCAAAAAAAATTCAATTTGACATACGACATGACACCTCAGATAGACACATAGAGACAAAGTGTTGCCAATCAAATAACTACGAGGTTCAGCTTTCGTTGGCCAGACAATACCACTGCTGGAAACAGGGCTTTCTCATCTGAAAAAATAACTCTGATGGCCTTGTGACGACCACTAAGGGTAGGCGGGGACATACAGGTTAACGTGCCATTCGAAGCACGAAAGATCATGCAGAAGTTGTTTCATCTGCAAAATCTTAAACTAAATTCGTAAGCCGCTGAACGAATGAAGATTGTAACAAAGTGTTTAAAGAAAAAATAATAATTAAAAACGAACCTTATTACAAAAATATTAGCAAAATTACAGTTTACGACAATTGATGTGAGTAAATCGAATAGCAAACTCAAAGCTCGTCATTTGATTGCTTTTAACTACGCTCCGGATATGCGCTGATCTACGATTGTCTATGATAGGAAATAGCGCACCGAGTACTGGCTGTATGCAACCGCATCTCTGACAAAAAGTCATAGATACTTCGCAATGCCAACCATCCAACTCCCGCCATTATCAATCTCTGTAAAGACATAAAATCTACTAACGATGTTTCACTACAATTTTATTTTTCATTTATGGATTACTCGAGCCATTAAAAGTATCAAACGGAAGCCCTATAACAGCATATATACTATTAGGCATAAATTTTAATGAACCCGGTGAATCGAAAAGACCGATGTACCCACATTATAAAATCCGTGGCCGGATCGAACGAGTCAATATTTCAAATTAGGAACAATTCAAATCAAATCTTCGAATTCTCGTTAGAGCAGGACGCCCGTAGGGTTGATGACCCGTTGAAATGTCAGCACACATCTTTCTCATTCACTCTTCACGCTCCTATAGTTCCCCATCCCATTCACTCTATGAGATGTTGATCTTGATACGTCACATTTTTAATAAACGAACTCCGTATGACATGGCGCACGGAAATTCGTTCCAATGATTAATATGGCCGCCTCGTACGTATACGAAACTAATACACTTTGTTTTTAAATGTTATTAGAAATATTGATAGTTTCATGTCATTGCTCGTGTCCGCGATCACCCGATAAACCTTTCGGAGATAGAAAGTTTGACAGGGAGTGGAATTGAATGCACGAAAGAACGGTCTGCTGTAGGTAGAATACGCAAAAAAATTAACAGTTGAATGTCTCATTTTTGTTTCTCGTGTAACATGTAACTACGAACACATGATTGTTGTTCTTTTTTGTTTGTCAGTTTATAAAAGCTTAAATATAATTAGAGATGATATATTTCGCGTCATTGACTATTAATTAGGTCGGCGTGCAGTCGGACGGCTCTTAATAACGTAATAATCTTGTCGCTGAAGGCATTTCTGACAATTGCTACGATTCTCATTTGAAT
Source organism: Scoparia ambigualis (assembly GCA_963921215.1). NCBI lineage: Eukaryota > Metazoa > Arthropoda > Insecta > Lepidoptera > Crambidae > Scoparia > Scoparia ambigualis. Next base: position 12,664,046 of record OY992528.1, on the reverse strand, counting down.
TTTGACATTAATAAGTATGGCGGAGTAGGATGTACAAAACAAATGAAAAACGACTCGCACGATCCAACAAAAAACCTCAAAGATGTGTACTAGACATCATACTGAGCGGCGTTTCATTACAACGGAAATAAAAAAGTTTATATTTGACGTTTAACAAATTGTTCCTTTTTGAAATCGACCAATGAGACCATTGTGTTCGTTCCTAATGGCGTGTTCTATTTTCAAATCTCATTCTCTTTTCAAATCTCGCTCGCCTTTCAGATTCATTCGAATTTGGAATGCGTCGGTTGGATACGTGTACGTTTTCCCACACGTCTTTTTTCGAGTTGTTTGTCTTTCAAATGAGTTGATTAATAGGATGCTACGTTGATTGTTGCACTTTATATGGCCGTGTAAAAATTGACTTAAAGATATAGATACAATTGAACATGGTTGACGAGGTAGGTATAATGAATGAAAAGTGCGTTATGGAAAATAAAATATTGATAAGTGCTAATTATATTTTGCCATTGTATGAATTCAAAGCGGGGATGGGCATTAAAGTTTTAATCTAAAATATGCATCGGCGAAATCAATGAATGGACAAATGTCGAATCTAGCGAAGCAGGAGATATTGCCAAAATGCATAAACATCAAAGGGGTTTTTTTAGTTAGGAAAAGATTTAAAATTGGAGGGCGAGGCCCTAGTCAAAATGGCGTCCGAGATTATAATAACGATTTTAAAAAGTCCCCTTCGCTTTTTATTTTTACTTTTTACGGAAGGGTTGCGTAAGTGGACGCGGGGACGATGGAAAATTTGACACTAGTGTACACTTTTGAAAAATGGGGTGAAATCCTCGCGTGGCCGGAGATGACGCGACAATTCGAAATTTGAAAATTGTGAAACATCGTCAGTTATTTTGAAAGATAATTAATTCTAAAGAGGCCCTACTACATTCTAATGGTTAATAACTTAATTGACCAATGGTCATTATTAACATCTGGATGTTATGACTTCTTGGACATTCGGACACTTGGCCCAACATACCCCGGAGTCACAAATGTGGTGGTAAAAAGTGTGGTTGCAGTACCACTTAAAATGTGATCCCTCGCTTAATTCGGCCAATTCAATTTGAAAACTTACCAATTGTTGTCGCAGCTTTTATCAATAAAAATAAAAATCTTCGAGGAAGCAACCACTTTGAGTTACTTACAGAGATTGGCTGTATAAAGAAAATGGACTCTACTGCTCATTAGACAAAGGAGAGTTCACAATGAAGATTTCGTCGGATGGTGAAATCTATTGAATTGGTGGCTTAGTTTGTATACACTTTGCTTATTTCTTAACGAATGATCTTGAGTTTGGTATGAATGAGCCATGGATTTATCAATTAAATATCTTTATTATTGAAATAACTGAGTAATTTGGACTATTTTAGAACAATCATTAACGGAGGAACTATCGTCAGTATTTTTTTACATTGTCAGCAGGTAGTTGTTATTGTGAATTTCTGTACGTCCTTAATACTTCCACAAGCTTACATGGTCGTAGACAAACTCAGGTGTTTTAATATCACATACTACGATATAGTATCTTACTAGGTATTTCCATTACTAGTTTTGCCTTGACCTTCGCTTTGACGGTGAAAATATTTACTGCAAAATAAAATATTTTACGAAAAAATTTTATGCAAACTAGAAAATAGTAAATAAGTAATAGGTTATGTATAGATCGATAACCCGTCACGCCGTTATTAATGTCCGAAGACCAGAGCCTAGTCGGGAATACTAGACTGATAATAATAGTATCGAATACGATGACAAATAAAAATAATATGTCAAATAGCCAAGTAGATACCCTTTCTGAATTTGGCTAAACATATGACACCCTCTTTTGGTATGCGCACAATAATGATGATGAAATCAATACTTTAATATAGATAATACGTGTCTTTATTATATGGAGCTAACACATTATCAACATTATCATTTGTATTCACTGCGAGTCCATTACGCAACAGACTTCAATTACCCCCTAAAATGGCGGGAACCACAACCTCAAAATATTCATAATAGGTTGTAGCACTAAAGTCGGTTAGAAAGTTCCAATATATTTTATTTGAGAAGCCATTTTCATCGATACGTGAGCGGGAACAGAACCCGGGGCCTGCATACTGATGGGGGCTTATTGCCACTTTCCGCGTATCGTCGCGTTCCGCGTTTCGATTTCCTATGAAACGCACGGTTTTGAAGTGCGAAATATTTGCATGTCCGTGGCAAAATGATGCGCTTGTGGAAGAAATGCAATTATTTCCAATAGTTATGTGATCATGCAGTACTTACTAAAGATAAAGCACTGCTACCTACTTATGGAGTTTACTAAACATATTAGGTAAGTAACAACTTATTTATTAATATTTAAAATCTTTATAAAAGGCATAAGACTCTTATTAAACTCGAATAGGTATTATGGATGAGGTAATCAACAATAAAATAACGCTACAACAATAAGGACACCAATTCTGTCATGTCGGCCATACTGCCACTTGATTCCATTGTGAAACGCCAATAACGCACGCGTAGCCCGCATATTAAAAACCATCGCTCGAACTAAACTAACTACGAGCGAAAACGGGAAACAATCGGCGTACCATATTTGAAAAGCGTATGTTTGAATATGGAACTATTTAAAATTTCGAATCCGTTGCGTTATCGCCGCGACGTGTTGGCGTTTCCCGATTGTTCTTTTCAAATTTTGAACGAGTCCTATTATTATATCCGTTTATCGGACTGCGCTATAGCAACGGGCTTCTTTAACGGTTGCCGCTTTAGAGGAATCGCGGGTTCCGTAACTTTTTGCCTACGTACATCCGCTCTTTCCTATAATACGTAGATGTCGTCATCAGTGCCAATGTTTATTAGGTTTCCTTTCAAATGACTGAAAATATGATCCAACAACGTTATGTTAACTTTTCTGTCTGTTTTACCTCTGCGGCAGAAATCACAATGTTACAAACTCACGGTCGAATCATCGGCGACTTCGCTTCATTCTTTTTGCTTTAACTAAATATGGTATTCATAAAATCGCGCGCTTTTTCGTAAAACAACGGTTGAGATTGGAACGCGGAGCGACTGGACGATTTGTTTTTGAATATGGATTCGAAATTTGAAATCGTTTTTATTTTTTATTGTGAGTTGTACATCGTTTGACAAATTAGGAATGCCTGCAATCGGATGACGGCCTATTTGTTATAACTTTACAACATGTTGATTTTTTTAAACATTATCGCGTTGTTATTCTAATTACCAGTACTTACCGATAATGAAATTATTATATTTGTGTATGAATAGGATACATGAGGAGATGTTGTAATTACTGATACTACGGCTGATTCTGTAATAAAACGGAGTACTCGAACCACATTATGACAATTATTATATTTTGCGGAGAGCCGGTGTCCGTCCGGCGGGTATGGCATAAATAATGTTAATGCCGTATAAAAGGCGTTTTTCGATGAATTTATTCCCAAAAACGTCCGCTTTTGTGGTGAAACGGGCCCGGGAAGTATAAAGTTGTTCATAAATTATTCATGCCAGTACACTTTTGGGACTTAGTCACTGCTGCAGGCGGACCTGATAAAATAAACTTTTGGCGCACAACTGTCACGATGCGTTGCTACTTTTTAATTTTTCAACAGACTCCTTATAAGGGAATCATTAGCTGCCAGTGTCATATCGCTAAAGTTACATACCTCATTGGTTTAGCACGTAAGAAAAAAGTACACAAAAATGTAGGTAGGAACCTATTTATAAATTAGTATTGTTGCTATCACAATCGACTCCCAATCTAGCGAGCACAATCATTAACGACAATTATCTTAGGAAACAGTATAGAGAGAAAAAAAATTAGTTACATCGTTTTGTGAAGAAAGACGCACGGACAAAGGGATCGAAACGCAAGTCACTTCATACGAATTACGGCCGCTTTGTTTCAAAAGATCAACTGACAAAAACACCATTTTTAAATATGAATGCCCTCGGAATCGATTTTCGATTGTAATTATACATATTGTGGGCTCATAGTTCTAATTAAGGCGTCAATGTAATGGTTCAATTAAAACGCTCATTGGCGTTAGATTGCTATCCTTTCTCGTCTTCAGCGGGGCCAGTTGCTTACTTTTTTCTCGATTCTGTCGATTACATTAAAAGTAACTGTTTTTTTACTTTTAATTTACTTACTCGAAAGAGCTCAGCAAACCGAATTGGGATCAACGCGGTGGGTTAACAGTGGAATGACTTTGAACTTGACTTGAATTTTAAACTGATGTTAAAAAAATGAAAAAAATATTTTACCAGTAAGTGTAAGTACGATGTATTTAATTACTTTATAATTCGTACAAAACCTTGATTACTTAACTGTTTCGTTGAAATTAGCAAAAGTCCACACGTAATTTAACAAAGTATCGATTTAAAATAAAACTAAAAAAAATAAGTCGCCACAACTTTTGCTCGTTCAAAAAATTCCGTACGCAATTTTTGAATAGAAAGAGATTTACGAGTATGTTTCAACTTTGTGCGCGTCGCGCGGTCCCTACAGCCAACCAGATTATAAAAGGGTGCGTCCAGTTCCATCAATTATTACGCTGAATACTTCGCTTTCCATTTTTTAAATAAACTTATGCTGTGTACGTAGGGGCTCCTAATAGAATTACGTATGGGGACGCTGGGGATTCAATTTCCGATGCGCAACGCTCAAACTATCTTTATAAATGCACTAAAAAGCGTTTTCCGTTCTCGCTTCTCCCTTGTACACACATCAGTTAGTCAGAGACTAGGCAATGAGGACCGCAAAAACAGTGCACTGCCATAGTCTACTTTTCACCAATTAGCGACTGCACATGCGCTCAGCGTGATAGGTGGTGAGCCCTATTGCCGCTTTATGCTGTTGGACGTATGTGCAGTGCAGTCTTCAGTCCGTTAGTCGCCTTTTACGACATCCAGGGGAAGAGATGAGTCCGTAGTATTTTTTGAAGGAGCCGCCACTATACAGTCCACTTGTTTTGGTTGGTTGGATGTTTACCATTCCTTCACAAATGATGGAACCTCCATGTACCTGAAAACAACAAAAGAAACAATTAAATAAATAAAACAAGTGCTCAATTCAAATTATCACATGCTTGCCACATCAATTAAATTTCAAATTTAAATTTCGATCCCTATAAGAATCTCGCATCGGTCACTTCCAAATTTAAAATCTGATAGCGACCCGGCAGCCGTATTGGTGTATCGATCGATTCAAAGGAATAGAACGAGCATGACGGTTCAAATATTTTCGAAAATGGAATATTAAGTGAAGCCATTATACGGCCGAGCGATTACTATTCAAGACGTGTTATTAAAAACTATATTCGTTTTTCGGCCTTCTTACATAATTACTATAGTTTTTCTATTTTTTTTATGAATCATTGTTCTTATCGGGTGCATCGATAAATATCGATTATAAGTATCATCATCAGAGTCCTCGTTCGCGTATTGAGGTCAACGACTTGCGTATGCTGGCGGCGTGTGATGCGATGCGTCAAGTGACCTCTTAATGCGACTTATTGGTTGCTCATTTAAAGTGCATGGGCTGCCACAGCCTAACTAAACTACCCAATAAGGTGTTATTGACGCTGCATTCAGTCGTTAAATGATGAACTAGTTGTTTATGCTGCGGACCCGATATCTTATTGGATTCTCATATGAAAAGCTTCTTGTGGGTCTAGCAATAATATAACATACCTAACAAAGTTTGACTTATAATTTTATTTAAATGATCCTTTTTTACTTATTACGAGTATGTGCGTAAAGGTGTACATGGCCAGCACAAAAAAGATAGATCAATTACAGTCAATAGATAAATAATTCATGCTAAGTTTTGAGATGTGGAAATATCGTGTCATTGAATCCGCCTATAGATATGACGCCCACGCACCTCGAAACAAAAACAGATCGTGGAGAGTTCCACAAAACATCATTAAATTCAATATTTCGTTTAAAAAACATTTCACATATCTGAACCATTAATCACTAAAACTACCGACCTTCAAGGAGAAACATCGGAATAAAATCGGCAATCGAAATAAAGCACTTAAAGCGAAACGTCATTATCGCACAACATAAATAAAAAACACTGAAATCGAACGCAAAAATTGAATATCGAACTCGATTTAAAACAGAATACGAATTTTAAAAATACGAGCACGGCCGAGCGGCATTAATTAAAAATTCTCGGTAGAATATTCAAAAATAGAATTCGCATTCGAACGCTCCTCCTTGTACGGATCTGAAGTTTGAATTTGGAAGGAACAAAAGGAGGAGAGCGCGGGAGCAACCCTTTTAGCGCTGATAATCTGTTCTTTGGCCGTGTTGTGTTTTGTTTTTTATTTGTTGTCACTTTTTTGTTTGAACCAAGATTGTACACAACATTCTTTACTCCGAAACGAAGCTTTTTAAACTTGCCTGGATGAGATTTATTTATTTTTTATTTCCTTTAATAACGAGCCTTCGCGTCCGTTTTAATTGATGAATGGTCACGAACGGAGTGCACAAACAATTTTAGAGGTCAAATTAAATTGACAGTAGATTCCAACATTCCGAGAGGTTTACTTCTAACATACCTCGTGACAATACTTTGTAACACGAATTAGAAACTTAAACCTATAATGATCGATTTTCATTCCAGTAACACTTTTGCAATGAATTACATACTCAACATACTTGCATATTTAAAAAAAGAACACGAAATTTTTAAAAGGAATCACACGCAACATAACAACAAAGAGTGGCTGTAGCGGTTGTATTGCTTCGGAATAATATAAAAATTCAAAAATAGAACGCAATCCTTCCGCCCTCGGCTCGGTTAGTGCTTTACATGAAATATTATTTTATGGAATCAACATCTGCGTCGCGGCCATGTGTGCGTCCGCATTATTCGTGAGCGAGGGGCTTTATGTTATGTACACAAGTGAAATTACTTAAAAAGTTAGAATGCCGCTTCAAGTGGATGGGAAACAGTATACGCGACTGTTCGATGCGTACAATATCGTTGATAAGCTTTTGTTTATATCTTAATAGCAGCGTTATTATGTTATTAATCAGATGTTTCCCAAAAACTTTTTCTCTATTATTACCAAACGTGGACTAAGTTTTAATTAAGTCGTTGTTTCCTATATGAAGGGTTTAATTAAGTGAACCGTACACATAAAATTAAACGCGATTGAATTCGTCAAAAACATTTTAAAATATATCAATTTTAATTATTTAAAATTTAATTTAAAACATACTCTGCCTTCCCAAAAAAATAATACTTATCTAAATTTAGACAATGTCAAAAACAGATGGTCGCACTTTTTCACCCATACTTCAAGAAATAGCCTACTTTTAAAAAGTGGTTGTTTAATACCATTGCTAAGTCGTTAAAAAATAAATGCAGTCACCGAATAGGTTAGTTCACTCGCGCATCGCACAATCCATTTTAAAATCCGTCCGAAACATCAAATCAGTCGTCGCGCGTTCATTCTTTCAAATTGGACCGAAAAGCGAAACCCTTCCATTTTTAAATTGCTTTCGTCATGGCGCTCCCTTTGCCACTATTTAAGTCAGACGTGGAACAATAAAACTTGTTTTACAGAAAAAAAACAAAATCTTTGTCATAAATAATAAATTTGAGTTTGGAATATACGTTCTGATAAGAAGAATATTTTAAAAGTGTTTAGAGTACCTAACCTAATGTTTTATGTAATTGTAGTATCAACGATTGTCAGCTGACATAATTTGAATTATGACCTCTTTCTCAAGTTTATTGTTTAATCCAGGTCCAGGTCAAGTTTCAAATTTTTCATCCAATTTTTTATTGAAACATAATTTTAATGTTCTAATTTTAAAAATGTTCACAATCAACATTACACGAGTAAGTACCAAAATATGCTTTTGCCGAAATAAAAGTTTGTTTAAAATCGCCGCACGCTCGGAATCCCTCGAAACTAGTTATTGTGAGAGTCGCTCAGCTGTGTTAGTTTGGGGATTACACTTTTTACATCCATCCCTCGCATTTTAAATTTAACTCTTTTGACTATTTTAATATTTTCTGGTACTATTCTAGTTAGGGCGAGGGTCGTGTGGGTGTTTCTCCTACACAAAGGGTTTATATATATTTTCGTGCGTTCCTCAGATGCGGGCGGCGGTATTAATTTTTTTGAATTGATCGAGTTGAAAGGGCTATTCTTTAGACACCGGCGTTGGAAGCGGTTATTTCAAATTGTTTATCAATTTCGATCTTTAGTTATGGTTTAGATTAATACTGTGTGTTGACTGTTTTCCGTACATTATCATTAATTGTACTTTGGGATTCTTAGTAAGATTACTTACTTCTTTCCATTTTGGCGTTATTTTTAAATAAGAAACTAATGCAGAGTTGTCAATTAACTTAGTAAGGCTTAATTCTTAATAAAACTGAGGGGATTTGATGGACTAAAACCCCTGACCGTGGGGTGGCAGATATCTGCCACACAGACAAGAGGATTCGGAAAGACCAGCTCTCACACACGAGAAGATGCTACCAAAGAGTTTGATGTTAAGGCTTTATTCGATGATTTTGAAAGTTAAGCTTAATCAACTAGTTTCTTTCTGTAATACATTGGTGGCAGACCGCTTAAAAGCAAAACGTATGTAAAGATTAAGACTAAACCCTTTGCCTAGCTAGCAGAGCAGAAAGACTCCCGCCCCGAAAAATATAGGTGAAAATCCAAATAATACTTATCTGTCTATGACAAAACGTTAGCCCCCTTCAAAACAAAATATGCCAACTCTTCGAAATTCAAATTACCGATGAAACATATCGAAGATACTTAGATACCAACCAAAAAGGTTTCAATACAAAAGCGGACTGCAACCGAAGAATGCATACGCCATCAAAAAGGGGTTTCGATCAAACGTAAATCAGACGTATTTCATCCAGCTTACACAATTAAATATAATGACTTGTCAGGACCGCGAAAGTAACCCTACACAATTAAAAGCGTATAAAAACCCGCCGAAAAAAGGATGAGCGCCAGTTCTAAGGATAAAAAGAGCAGGGTGAATGTCCTTGTGCGGGGATAAGAAACATGTGCTCGGGATAGCGGCTGCACCACACTGGTCGGTGTACAACGGTCACATTGTTGTTTGTTTCTGACACTGTGTTAGTTCTAAACGAGTAATGTATTTTGAGCCAACAATAATTGCGTACAGGAAGTGAGCGCGACGCGCCCAGCCCGCATTTGTCATAATAATTACGTATTAGTTGGAATACGTTTCTCCACGGAAAGTGTACTTTTTAATATTCCAGACGGTAGTTGTGTTTGATTAATTAATAATTTTATTGCTGTGTTACATCCGTGAAATAATTGTTTCTATGCCTACCTAGTTTAAAGGAAATGTGTTAACCGCCTACAAGGTCTAGTGGTAAGACAGAGGTCCCGTGTGCGATTTCCAGCGGGGGGGTACATTTATGTTTGTTATCGGTTTGGTTGGTGGTAAGCTTTGTTAAGTCCGCCCGGCTAGCTACACTATCTTATCTAAATATATCGCCTTATCATCATTGTTAGTAGCATTCGTGTTCCGACAGTTAGAGACAAGGTAGCCAGTTCTTCAGTAGTTTGTCCTTAATCCAATATCGGCCTTATCATGACTTCACTTCGGGTAAGACGAAAGCCAAGTGTTTACCTGTCTAAGAATAAAAACAAAAATAGAATTGGCAAAACAATTATATTTCATTTCATTTATTCCACGAACAAATATCTTTGTGTAGGAAATATAAATAAATAATACATTTAATAAATTAATTAAATAAAATCTAAATGATAATTAATACGACCACTTAAGTAAATAACTATTATTAGGTATATTAGTTACTATACCTACTACTGCTGACCGCTTTAGGCGGACTGTATGTTTTATATAAGTATATAAAATAACAAAACAAGGGAAAAGCCATTTAAAAAATCAATTGTTTTACATGGTTACAGCATAAAATCTTACTAATCTCCCCCTTCAGGCTATTCTTCAGAATACAAAATCCTCTTATCATTCTAGCTTTCATTACAACAATCTTACAGTTCTAAATTGGAAAGACAACAATATCGTGTCGTCAAGTGGCTGGTTTTACGCGCAGCACGCCCGTTTACGAGATGTGACGTTATAAAAGCCGTGTAGGCAACCGTAATGACCGCGTCATTATTATATTCCGCTACATGATGTTAGAGATTTGTGCGCAAAATGGTTTAAACCTGCAGGAACACAGAATTATTTTTATAATAGTACCTTTATGCGTCTATAAAATACGAACTTTGCTGTTGTTCCGAATTTAGAATGCTAGAATTAGTTTTTTTTAAATATTAAAATTTTTGTTTATCTTTATACGTATTAAGATTTAAAAATATGTTCCATATTTAAATTTTCGTTTCGAATAAAGAGTTTTTAATATGTTATTGTAGGTATATAGTTTAAACTTATATGGTGCATTCCAAAAGGCGATCCCAAATAAGTTTAGTTTTTGCATCTGCGCTGGTAGACGTCTGGCTATTTGCAGAGATGCGTTTTGTTGTACCAACTATACTCGGTATCACAATTCGCGTACGTATTACGTGTAGTCGGTCACACTGTTAATGATGCGTCGCGTGAAACGGCACACAATTAATATAATGAGCTTTATTATAACCACCGTACGATTTAAATTTGATTGTCGGTGCTTTATGCCAAAATAGCGAGCGCTAACGTCTTTTTGTCGAGAGTTACTAACATTATCTCATCTGTAGAGTTCTTCACACTTACCAGTTTTATTGTTAAACTATTAGAAGCTTTATTTGTGTCCTCCCATTACTTTAGAACCTTTTCTATTAATCGTTTATCTATCACACTGACGAAATCATTAACAAAAGTCAAATTAAGAAAAAAAAGTTACTCTTACATTATTTTAAACAGAGCGACTCATTAGCATTTTTGATCAGCCATTATCAACTTGATTGCTATTTAATATTATATTGTTTTATACTATTATACAGTATACTTACAGAAATCAACAACCAAAATAATTATATTACTTATCTTAAAACATGGAAATTAAAAATAGCAACACATAAAATCAATGACAAACGTACATGCAGAGAGCAAACTGCTCATCGGTAACTAAATCAAAATAATGGAGTTTAACAACAAAACGTACAATCTGTGCGAATACCGTGCAGACGCATAAATAACAACAATATTTCGTCAACGCGCCGCTGAAATAGTGTACAATATTAATTAACCTGAGTAGAGACGCCAGCTCGGGTGAACTTACCACAAAATGTCAAATTTCTTTAATACATTTTGAAATTTAACTTTTGGGTATAAGGATCAATATTGTTAAAGAAGTTTGTCGATTTTGGGTAGTTTGACGTGCTGGCGTGTGTACATCGCGTATTTCATTTGAATAGGCGTCTCTCGTTTTCGCACAACGCGCGGGAATGCGCGCGCGCACCTGTCCCGCACTCTGTTACGCGCGTTTTGTATGCGCGCCGCCTCTACGCGTTATTGTCATCTGATGTACTTCGCTTATGAGTTTGTGCCACTTTTGAATTCCGAATCGAAGGGAGGTGGGACGTAAAAATTGTTCACTTGTTCTTTTTTGAAGATGGAACAGGACGAGCCGTTACTCTTTGGAAACAAGTGATTATTTTCTTTATGTCAACTTACATTAATAATGTTCACTTGTTTCTTTTTTAATAAAATATAGAACAAGACAAATGGTTACTTTAATGTTGTGATGGTCGTGACTTAATCAATTTCAAAGATTCTTACTTTTATTAATTATAGGTACGTGGAAAGTCAATCCGTGGAAGAAGTTAATTTAACTAAATCGAGCGCTACAAGTGTGAATGATGAATAGATTAATTTGCTCACTAGAAAAGCTAAACTGTAAATCCGCACGTTTTTCTCGAACGCATACAATCCAAACGCACCTATTATTGAATCAGAATGCGGCAGAGAGAACTAATGTCATCCCACTCCGGCCGAATGCGTCCGTCCCGCTCTATCGGTGCACGCGCCGCTATTGTGTCTGGCGCGACTCCGCAAATATTTTCCGACTCTCTCGCTCCGTATAGCGTCGTCCTCCTCGAGCGCATGTCAATGCAGTTTATTGTAGACATTAATGGCTCTTATTACAAATGTAAATTTTCAGCGCGCGACGGCGTTGGTCGGCCCTTTTTTCTTTTCGATTTCTCTCTACGGTATTAAATTGTAGCAGAAACAGAAACAAACTTTTATCGTGGCCGACTTATTGTTAAAATATATTATTCCCTAGCAGTAATGTTTTATTTTATAATGGTTACACATGTTTAACGATAACTGGCGGTTGGCTTATAAGCAATATTACTTTTTAATTAGTGTTCTAGTGGTCTTAACTTTGAGGCTGATTTAGCTTAATAAAATAATTAATAAGTGAGCTTCATTTTAGACGAGCTTTAACTTTAGTTCAAGTAGCTTGAGGACGAATTGAAGAACATTTACTTTAATTTCTACCAAAACCATATCAAATCACATTTAATTTATAAATATAATTAGATATGGAGCTCAAATCTCTGGCGCAATAATTGTTGTTAATCCCAAGATTTGTAGGTACTAATATAAACACTATAACAATACTAAAATGATTGCTAATGAAACCAATAAAATGATGTGGCGAACAATGCCAGCACACCAGCGCAAGTTAGACGCAAATAAGAATAGCGAAGAGTGCGTGTACGCCGATCCGACGCACTGACGGACGGACTTACCTATTATTCGCATATCAGGGCACTTTATTTATAAAACCCGCCCAGTTTTAATTGAAACATCCCAGTGGGTTTCAGATCTCAACAGTTGAGCAGATAGGGGACGCATCGTAGGCCACGCTACAATGGTCGGCGGTACAACGGTTTCTCAACTGAATACCGTTCGTAAAAGATCTCACACGGCTGCCAATTTTCAGAAAGACAGAGCTAAAATAATTGCTGCAAACGCGCCCTATTTCGAGGTGCACCGCAGTTTAGATAGATTTAATTCTAGAACGTTATTATTCGACTGGCCGTTGTGCACACACGTCTGTTATTGGCGGGGAAAGCCGAAAACGGGGGGAAATCGGAAAGGCTCTGGACGGTGCGTGCGGTTCTAAATTTGAAATTGTGACACGTATCGACAGCTATCCTTATTGGTATTCGAATTTTATTGGTGTTCTAATAGGTATCCGAATATTGTTCCATTTTTAAAACACTTACTTTACATCTTATTAACGGAAAACTACGTTTATTAATGGAAAAGTGTAAAGACTATTTTTGAATTAGACAACACTATATAGGTACACAGGTGGGTACTATGTAAGCCAAAGTCCTATTCAATGTCAACAACTACGTCATCGATGTACGTTCTTAACATTTTTTACAAATATCACGGACCAACTTAGAAGATGCTTAGAAGTGGCAAGCTTTGTTTTTAAATTACTTAAGTAAATGTACGAAAGTACGATATTTCAGAGCGTGACGGTCCGAATTCTGCTCGTGGAAATATTTAATAAAATTTAAGTATACAAGTTTTTTTTATACATTTGGCTTGTCGTCATTTACATTTGCGTCAGCATCTAAATTAGCTGAATAACAATCAATCTGTTCCAAAAATTGTTTTATGTAATTGACAGTAAGCCTTGGGCCAGCGTGGTGGGTTATGTTCCAAACCCATGCAGTAGGTACACGTGGCCAGCCCCCTTACTCTCGAAACCGATCGCTGTTGGATCGGATTGGTATTGTGAATTTTCGTATTTCTAAGTTACGACACCAGCGCTAATTTGGATTCATATTGGGTGAACTAAATGGCATTGAGTCTTGTATTTTTTTCACTCAATATCCACGCAATATGAATCCATATTAGCTCTGGTGTCGTAACTTAGGAGTACGAAAATTCACAATACCAATCCGATCCAATAGCGATCGGTTTCAAGAGTAAGGGTGCTGCACTGGGACGTTTTTAAGCCGATGATGAATTAGCACCATAAAGTTATTTGAGTATTGAGAAATTGTAATCATCCTGGTGTCTACAGAGTATTTAGCGAATCCACTTATGGAGCTATGCTGACTCCATTGAATAATATAACTAGAGATGACACGGTGAAACAATTTTACACGCACTGATTTGCGGCCGCAAGTTCCACAATAGCTTGGATCCAGCGTTGCTAGATGTTTTTTTGTCAAGTTGGGATTTTGAAACTTTTTGAGTGAAAAAAGCGGAATTCTGTCGTTGTAAGCGGGAGAAAAACCGTAGGTACCTATATAAGTAAAAAAACTTAGTAAAAAAACCGTAGGTACCTATATAATCAGAGAAGTTTTTAAATATTTTCCTCCTTCCTCCTTCCATTCTTTTTATTTGAATTTTAAATTTCGTTTACGTGACAATAGCTAATAGCAAAAATAGAAAATATTGTATTTAATAAAAAAATATGTTAGTTTATATCAGGTTGACACTTGTCTGTGTCACCCGGCCGCGCTTCCTCAGCACGCTGCGCGCACGGTCGAATTATCCCTAAAAAGCGGGGCTGAGCCTGTCCCGCGCGGGACATTTAATTTTGATTAAAAAATCGGGACGTCTGGCAACGCTGCTTGGATCACTCACAACCACTGAGGCGTTCCTGCCGCAGCTCGATGCGCAAATACTTGCTTCGTTAAGTTCTTTAGTTATAATACCTTAATGGCTGACTCCCGCTGCCAGGAAAGGCTATCGCTCCTTATAATATACTAGGAACTTAATGTTTATTTAAACAGAGATGATTATTGACCGTCTGCTTCACACTTCGCGATAACTCATCGGTTATTTCGTGCGGTATTCAAATGGCATTTGTAAACTTAGGTTACGTTTAAAGTAGACTAGGAATTTGGATCGTACAGTCACCAGCATTAAGATGTGACTATTGACGGCCTGCAAAAATTTCTGATTATTGGTGGAAGGCATATATATATATGACTATACTATGCCTTTCACCAATGATCAGATATTTTTGCATCATCACATCTTAATACTGGTGACTGTACCTACTAAAACACTACAAAAGATTTAGATATAAGAAGAAAAAAGAAAGTCCGTTCATAATTATTAATTAAGTACTTTAATTATCATTTCTAATAATACAGGCCTAGGAATAAGAGGATAAGAGACTGTGCCCAGCAGCAGTGGGACGTCTATAGGCTGACAATTATCACCAGATAATAAATGTCACCACGACAATCACGAAGTTTCACCCATGTTCTTTTAGCATTAGAACGAGACTCCATATTCTGTTAATCTCTGTATATTGATTTAAAAATAATGTTGGTACCTACTGTTACAACCCGAGTGTACTAATCAAAAATGTACCACTTGAAATCAGTTTAATGCGTAAACTGCGAAGTCATTAATTCAAATATTACATATAATACTTAATAAAAACGCTATTCCACCAAATAAGCAATAACGCCTTATCCAATCCCGTCGTCAACGGCCAACAACTCCACCCAAAGCAGAAGCCATTAAACAAACAGAATAATCGTCACATTTACATCAAACATAGATCGGACCATAAATATGGGAGACGACGCCGAAATTTGGCAGTACAAGCCACTTGGCAGTGCTACAGTGCATTGTAGGGAATACAATTACTGTTTACTCACATTACCTACAATACATTTCTGTCTGAATGCGCGGCTCGATGTTGCATTACAGCAAAGTATGTATTTTATACAATCTTAATTTGTATGGCTAGTTTTCCATTAAAATTAAACAATTTATACGGATCTGTTCGCATTTATTTCTACTTATTTAAATCAATGTTGACATTTCAAACTCATAACAAAATTAATGAATGAAATTATCATATTTTAAAACGCTTTTAATTCTTCTTTAAGTATAAGAAAAATGCAATCTCATCATTGTATCGCGTTAATACTACCCGCCAAGTAAACCACCACAACACGAGCGCAATAAAGCGTAAAAATGTCAACTGTAAACGCTAATAAACTGTGCACAAACGGTACGACGTACGTCATCGTGGAGGCGCATTCAGGCGCAAGCTTTATGGAGTCCCGATCGCGACAGGCGCGTCGCGAACTATCCGTCCGCTCACATATTTACAACAATAACCAGACGCGCAACAATTACATTTGCACACAATATAGCAGCGCGAAAGAAAGCAAATCAACAGCTTTTCTAAATTCGAATACAAGAGCCGTTCGAAATACGAAAAGGTAAGCCAATCGCGCCCGAGCGTATGCCAAAATGCCAACGCGCGACACAAACAATTAGGAATGTGTTCTATTCCAAATTCAAATACGAATACAGCAATTCGAACCTAGAATAATTGCGGTGCGACAAACGACGTTATCCCCTTGATGTGCGCAACGTTCCAATTTCAAAAAGACATTCAAGTTATGCATTTGTTTTAATTCGATTTATAAATAGGTGATAGAATTTGTTCGGTGGCGTATTTATACGTGCATCTAAATGTCACGGGAACAATGGAGTGGCCGTGTCTATTTAAGATTGATGAGTAACAAATAATCCTCCGTTGTTGTCGGAAGGTGGAAAGTCACTTGCGTAACCGAAAGTCTCGTATGAGAATGTCAGATTACGGTCCGGTATTATTTTCGGTAAACGATACGTATCTCTGTCTATTCGAAACCGACGTTGCGTTTAATAGTTTAAGCACAGTAAGTATTTGTCGGCCTAATCTTGACTGGCAACGGTTTCTCTCACAGATCGTGGTGGTACAATTCTTTTTTAGACGAATATTAAAGTGAAAATCGTGATTGAGTTACTCGGTGGCAAATATCTTGGCGGTTACAGCGTTATTATTCGGCGGATCGCGTTCATCAGAAATAAGAAAATAATTAATACCCGCTTCGGAACGAGAAACGAAACATTTAGAACGGACATAACAATAAAACAATGCGCCGCTCGCAAACCGAAACAAAACACAGAAAAATATGAATTCCGATCGGAACGGCCCGCGGAAACAAAAGATGGTGGATTTAATGAAATGAAATAAAAATATAAATTCCTTTTGCAAGCGAGAATTCTTACATTTTTAATTTGGCACCGCGGAATGGAGCTAAAAACGGGCAGATTCCAGATTCATAAGTCCGGGTGATTGAGCGCCGGATGACTTAAGTGAAAAACGAATATTCATTTTTATCGAAAATCAATTCTGCGTCGGTTTTGACGTCGGAATTCCTCTAGAACAATGTTGAAATTGTGTATTTCGTTACCTAGCCAGTATTATGTGCCTTTTTCTTTGCATTCTTTGCGCAGCAATGTTTTGTGCCCTCGCGAAAATTAAGAAGCGAATAATAAAACAACGAATGATTTGTGAAGCGCAGACCATTACGACAAATGTCCAAATATGTCTTGAAACCCGGTTTGTGTCTGCTAAACTTATAAATAAGGCAGTTTTATTATGAATATGAAACCAGGATAAGTTTCTTGTACAAAACCTTAATTCTGGCATCTTAAGCAATATTCTGACTTGAATTAAATATTAGTTTCCGAAATAAAATTAGACAAAGAGGTGTAATAACTGTAATAAGGCTGTAGGGCAGCATAAGCCAAAACCTTCGATCAGTATTGTTGATCGAAGGCCAGAACCATAGAGTCACAACTTTGAAGGAAGAGCTCGACGACTTGTGTTGTGCATTCGGGTCGCGATTTTGCAAGTTGAGCAACTTTCGAAATTTTGGATCAATGGATAAGTGACTAATTCATAAATATTTCGAGCTCTTCCGTGCTTCTGTCACAGTCATCATCGACAAAAGAAAATGAAATATTCATATAAGTATTATGATTTAGTTGCTTAATAAAAATTGTCGCAAATAAACCCATAAGTAGTAGACGCCCAACGTTGTATGGAAATATTCCAGAGTGCGTACTGTTGATGTTAAACAGACTGCCCGCGAGAGCCGTGAGTAATCCCACAGCAACATTGTTTATTTTCTTAGCGTTTATGAGAAAACGCTGTCAATGGATACGACTCTTAATTGAAACGGTAATTGGGGAGTTGTTCAATATGAGCGCTTCAAACGGTTAAGATTGATTTAAGATGTTTGCTTTGGTGAAAATGTTTTATAAAGCTGTTGTTAAATTTCTCTGTGATAATCATTTATGAGTACTGTCAGGTAGGGTAAAGGATAAGATAGAAAGACAGAACCTAATATTTAAAACAAATACCTACGTTTTGTACTTTTTTAGTAAGAATTCCCATGCTCGAAATATGTATTTCTTTAACAAATATCATCGTTTATACCTTGCTCTACAATTCTACGTGTTGTAAATAAACATTTTTTATTATCATAATTTTATTATCCAAACAATTCGAAAAATTCCGGCAAACAAATGAAAAGCACTGCATTTACCAAAAAAGGTATTACGAATTTCAAATTTTAAAAATGGAACGTACACCTTTTTTGTGGGAATATGAGTGACTGACAGAACGGCGGAGCGTAAGTATTTTAAAACATCAATCCGGGAACGCGCGGCAATAAAATCAATCATTTTGTACGTAACGACTTCGGTAGATATGAAATTTTTACATTTGCCCTCGTCCGACGGTTTAACCGCTTCAGTTTTGGCTTAAAAATAGACGTTTTGAGTGCTCCGACCAGATAAGTTAGATGGATGCCGCGTTTTAAAGCAGACGAATGGTTTATACTTTTTTAGGGTACTGTAATTCAATTTCTTTAATTATAAACTAAGCCTGTGTATTTTTAGGTACGAGGTAAGCTCAAGTGCGAGATGAATCATAAACATTGTACGAGAGCTTAACAAACTTTAAGTATCATTTTATAGTGACGTTTCTTTAAACGTTTAAAATTTCGAAAGAGTTAAACCAATTGGTTTTAAAAAGTTCCCCTTCCTTCAGTACAACTTCATTAGGACTTGATGTGATGTATATTAATAAAAAAAAGAAATAATTGGACCATGTTGAAATATTGATAAAGGAAATCCGTAATTATTACAGTAATTACGAACTTCACAACAGACGGAAATGTAAACAATCCACTAACTGTCCTGTATATTTCATTTGAAAGATGGCGATGACAAAATGTACCACCAAACAGCTATTAATATAGAGTCGGTCTATTTATTGAGTGACTGGACGACATGATTTAAATCTAGCATTCATTCATATTAGCAACTTAAACAGATCCTTTTGAGAAAAAAAGATTAAGCTTCTGTACACTATAATAAAAAAAGAAATATTTTTGAAGTAAATTATTTAAAAATGGAATCATAAACAAAAGAAGTAGGTAAGTAAGTCAGAGTTTGTTCCTAATTTCTCAATTTACGATAAAGGTTTGAAAAGTGTGAGGCGCTGACATAATCCAGGTTGAATTGAAGACGTCTTTACAAATGTGAACATAAAATAAAAGATACAAGACTGCAGAAAAAAACTTCAACATGAAAATTTTGCCTTTACGCAAGGCAGAATAGATCGTTAAAAAAAGTAAGCTGCCATTTGTGGACCAAAAGAGAGGTGAAACATATTTTTTTCATCGAAATCCTAATTATTAAAAAACATTTCACCGTTTAATAATCCCAATTGAATTTGACATTGACGGAGCGTTGCGCGCAAGCTATATACGTCCATTCGTTCACATTCCATTAGACAACTGTAGTAGGAGCCCGTGATTAATTGTTACGGAGAAATCTGACCAGTGATTATGTTTTATAAACTTTTTGCTTCCAACTTTTTTTTCGGAGCATACTTAGAAAAGTAGCCGAAGTATAACTTTTATTCGGCGCTAGCTTTCATTCGCGGCTTTGATCGCTACATGTAAACTGTGTTGTAAATATTAATTAGTGAATAGAGTTCCATACTCTAAGGCCATCTAACTACAACTGTCTTTGTTTAAATATCACGTCGACCCGTTGCTCCGTTTTGACGTTATATAAGGTCGAGCTTTTGCATTTGTCATACTTACTTTGGTTTTCTTTTGTTAAAAACAACGGTTAGTTTTTAATTTACTCTTTCCAATAAGACTTTTGTACAACTAGCTCCACTAAACGAGGACTAATATTACTAACAATAATGCTTAGTATACATTAGTGGAGAAATAAGACAATATCTTACTTACATAATTCTCATTCATGAATCATCTTTATTCCAAGTCAAATAAATTGCGTACAATCAAAGGGTAACCGCAAACAAAAAAAAAGAACCAGCAAACGTGTTCACAATTCAAATTTCGCGTGTCGTTCAAAAAGATGTTTCCAACCGAGAATCAATTCACTTATCCTCCGAATTCCGATAGTTCATGTCAACGATACTAAAGCCCATATTTAGTGGGACAATGGAAGGCGTGGCTCTCGAGCTAGCGTCGAATAATTATACTCCCCCGCCTCCCCTCGCCCCCTCCCAACGCGTGCCTTCATTGAGCATTGTCTTGGAGATGTGACCCTTGACGTGTCTCGCAAATGATGTTAGTACTAATTTATACTCTTCCGCCTCCTTTCTCCGACTAAAAACCAGTGTCAAATGAAAATTACTCTTTTAATAAACAAGAAAGTTTGAGATAAGTACTTCGAAGATTTCAAAATATTTTTATTTGCAAAAAAGTTGTTTTCTGTTCTTGACACGACAATAAACTTCTGCACCTAACAACAAATAGGTCTGTTCAAAATATTCTGTGGTCTAAAAAGAGAAATGAAATTTCAAATATCAAACGAACACTTTCATTTGGTTAGACAAAATCTATTAGCAAAGAATGTATACTGTTTCTATTTACTTATCAAAGTGTTGAAGAATGTTGACAGCTTACCGGCCACCCTGGGCGCCTTATTGCGAATATGCTGGTGCACGCATAGAGGTATTATAAGTAGGGACGTCACCACGAGGCAATGTTATGCACACTGATTTGCAGACGCAAGGTCTACAATCACTGAGGCTGGATTCGACCAAACTGGAATAGGACTTACTCCGAGATTAGTCTATACAAATTCGGCATTTAATCTAGGTATAAGACCTTATTCCAGTTTGGTCGAATCCACCCTGAGATGTTTGCAGCCTTTGTGCCGCAAATCAGAGCGCATAAACTTGCTTCGCAGTGTTCACTCCAGTTATGATACCTCAATGGGCGCACGTGCCCTCCGCATACCTACACACTGCCTTACGTAACACCACACGCGCACAGAATTTCAGAATCGCGATTTCTCTATCACCTCACCTTTCATACGCCATGCATTTTACAACAATACAATAGCTAGACAATTTATAGACAATTTATTGCCCAATAAAACTCGTCTAGACAAAAAACGCGAGCCCCATATTAAAATATGAACGCCACAAAAATTCTCTTATCTTCAAACCTGACGTTCTAAATACAAAATATGAGTGAAGCAATTGAAAAACGAAACGAACCAAGTTCATATTACCGACGCGTTCCAAATTCGAGAGAGTATTCAAATATCGAACCGAGATGGATTATGACGGGCGCGGGGCGAGCGCTGGAACACATCTTGATACGCTACAAATCATATTTTTTCTTTTTCCTCTCTCACGATAGACTTCACTTTTATAATACCAGTTACTCTATTATTCGATATTTAAATTGCGAAACCAGTTTCTAGAATTCCTACAATACATTTTATAATAAGCTATCAATTTGTACGATTCATATAAAGTTGAATTCTCTACCCAAACATTCAATCAACCAAAATTTGAATAAAATATTAGTCAAACTTATAAAATCATAATCTCGTACAGAACAAGCTTCGTTTCGGCGGCGATATGATCCCGTTGATTGATGGGTGACCACGCTGCGTATGTATTCATCTCGTTTAGCTTATCTAGAGCTCCGCGTTATTGATTTGGAAGTATGTTTACAGATCAGTGAATATTGGTCATGTTTCTAAGTGTGTTGACCCCGGCCATGTACCTATCGGGCCGATGTTTTGAACTTAATTAAAAAAGTATAAAGTATTTATTGCGTGTCAAGTAACGCCCACCAAGTTTGTCGGGCAATCGTAGCTAGCTTATATAGTATACCCATTATTTGACTCAAATCTCCGTTAACTGTTTCATTATTGTACTCTTGTGATGTGTGATGGATATTTCGTGGTATTCGTCCGATTTCCTGCTAGTGTCAAATTCTATGATGCGGCCTGTCAAAAGTTTCGTGACTCAAAGTTTCTGGATATCTGGACTTATTACCGCTTTAGATTGGTTCTAATTTAAAATGCCGAGATCTATTTTCAAATGAGAAATTTGAATACGAACTGTAACGTTCGAAGATGGACTGCCCCCAGTGTTTGTGATTCGTTTGAAAATGAAACGTCTTGTTCTTATTATGAATGCGTTAAGGATGCGCAAGAGCATGCGTCTGACGGTTTAGTAACTGATGCATTAATGCCTCGAATGTGTTTTTTTTGTTCGACGCCCGGAGATTGGTCATTACACATCTGAATATGTGCTCCTCAAAAAAAAAGTCAGATCACGATTCGGTAAAAAGTCGAAACGAGTCTCGCTTGTGATGTAAGTGGATAGCAAACGTGCTCTTTATGTTATTAGAATTTGAAGTTTCCGGATTGATTTGAAAGTTTTCGAGAGACGGGCGACGAGCCGATGAGCGATCGATAAATTGATTATGAACCTCTTTACGATTTGCTCGATTCACTACAAGCTGCACAAACATAATCGAAGGATCGCGTACAATAACGAAGATTATGAATTATCAAGCAGTTGTTAGTAGAAATAAGTCGTTAACCGTACTATAAACACTTTTATAGTAGCTGCCAAGATTAATATTAAATCTTGCACTATCAATTAAAAATGCTTTAGAGGTGTTCGTGATTTATACTACGAAATAAACTTGCATTAAAACTGTTTTAAATATTTTTGCCTGTCTGACATTTCGATACGTATAATTAATCTTCGCGACGGCTTACTGAGTATAAAAAAAATATTAATTAAGAACACTAGCTGTTTTCAGTCTTTGTAATTAATGTATGAGTAGCTAAATGTTGAAATTTTCATTATTAATACGTAATATTCAATAAAATGGAATTCAGTTTATAGATATCGCTAGTTACACAAAATTTTCCCCGAAAAACACCAGTTTCTATTCTCTAAAATTAATATTTCTTCACTTATTTTGAATTATTCAAATATTGTACAGAAATAAAACAACAACAACTACAAACATTTACGTAATAAATTGAAATCAATACGTAACTACGCAACAAGCATCCGAGTGCTCATAATTAAACTCCATATTCCTCAAACTCGGGAATTAACCCCAATTGAGGGATCGTACTATTTAAATGGCCGCTAGCTATTCAGCTTTCTGGAAGCGTGTGAGTCGTGTGACACGTCACTTTAATCTATTTACTACTGTTGGGGAATTGGATGTTCCATTTTTGAAAAATGAAACGTTCGATTTGTTATAAATTTTAAACTGTTATTTTTCAATTATTGTTGCCTTCTTTTGTATTTCGAATCATTTGTTTGTTTCATACAGATGAATGAAATATTTCTTTGTTTGTTTTATGCGTTCCTGTAGGTACCGTTGATCCGATTGTGATGAAACTTTTGAGATTGTAATGAAAGGTGCTGTATGCACGTCCGTGAAGGTTTCTAAGTTAGTGTTATTAGTTTGACGATTTTTTCTTTTGTTAGAAGGTGATTTCATTGAAGGAAAAATCTAATTGGGTTGAAGTCTGACATGCGAATGATTGTAATTTATTTAGAGTTGTCTGAAAGTGGTGTACCTGAGGTAAAGTTTTATTTTATTACAATCTATTATGCTTTATGAAATTAATGTGTCACATCATTAACAAAAAGTAGTTTTTGTCATAACGCCACCGAGCAAAACATCTATTTTAACATTTACAAAAACACATGTCTTCGAACCAATCTCCTCTTACAAAAGAATACCGTTTAGCTAAAAATAATGAATTGCTCTATCAATTCTCAGCGTTGTCTCACAAACCGGAGTATGAAGTTTAACACCGCGCGTCCGCTGTTTTAAAATACTCGTTAAAAAAGTTAAATAGGTATATTTATAAATTACAATTTTGTTGTTAGCGACCGGAATGTCGAGATGGATTTCCGACAGCTCGACAACAGTTTCGCATCGAAATAACGACAAATTAGAATCGAAATACTTTTGAATCGAGTGTGAAAAGAGCTATGAGGTGGCAGGTCAATAAAAAAAATTAGAGAATACTACTAACCCATCCTTCTCTTGGGTGTCATAAAAGGCGACTAACTGACAAAAGACTGCACATACATCCAACAGCATAGAGCGGCGATCTCCTAACCACCTATCACGCTGAACACATGTGTAGTTGTTATTTGGTGTTCCGTGGACTTTAGCAGTGAACTTTTTTGCTTTCCTCATTGCCTAGTCGCTGACTACCCCTTTGGGGATAACAGACGTGGATGTATGGATCTAAAATGGGCTTAGGAACTAATTCGTCAAGCAGAAAGAAAGTTCCAATTGGTCAAGTATAAAAAAAGTTCCAATTGGTCAAATCAGAACCAAAGCACAAGCACGCGGTACAAACACACTTAACCAATAGGAACTTTCTTTATACTTGACCAATTGAAACTTTCTTTATACTTGACCAATTGGAACTTTCTTTCTGTTTGACGAATTAGTTCCTAAATCCCAAAATGCGTCAACTGCCTACTTAAGATCCCTACCTAATTAATTTCTTATTTTGACCATAGCTCCAAATTGCTTCGAGTGGTGAATATAGCTCGCACAACGACACTGTTCTATAAAATAGTCTTTTAAATGTAAACTTACGGTGTGATTCTGGAAGTCACACTAGAGAAGCCTATAAAATTCAAAATTATTTATTCAATTTAGGCTACAATATTTGAGCACTTATGAATGTTACATACATGTCATCGGTTCGTAATTCTAACTATGGGGCAGGAGCCTTGAACTGAGAAGAACCGGCAAGAAATTCAGCAAGGGCATTTTTTTTCTCCCTTTCTTTTACAGCGTCAATACAAATTGGAAAATGCCCTCCCTATCATAGAAGGACATTTTCCATTACAAGATAAAAAAAACATTTAGTACTTTAGTACTATTTACAAGACAGCACAACAACATATAAAAGAAACTAATAAAATAACAGCTAAGTATTCCTCAATTTAAAATAAACTAAACAACGTCTTACAGTATCTTTGAAAAAAATAAAGAAAGTCTATTAAATACTACCAATAAAATATGATTGCAAAAGCAGACCAGCCTCCACAGGCGGCACCCGTTCACGAGTATGACATGTGAATCTATAAAATCCTATAAAGTTAATTGGAGTAATTTTAGCAAAAACTGAAAGATACACTTATTTAAAAGTAACCCGGTTCTATAGTAAGTACTCGCATTTGTAACACACGCAGTTTTAAAATTATCATAAACCAGACGCACAAGTAATAATCTCATATTTGAGCCTGTCCCGGCCGCCATCTTTAAAAACAATGAACGTTATTGTCTCTTCTTAATTCCATTTTTGAAAAAATAATCCATTTCGCGTTTTATCGAGAGAGGCTCATTGATTGTCAGCTTGTAAGCTGACATGTAACATAAACTTTCGTGTTTAAAGTTCAAATTGGATTGAACGAACCCATCTGCTGCAAAAGCAGCTGTACTTCCAAAGGTTTATTTGCTTAACCCAAAAGGGATCTTATCTCTTTGTGTAAAGAGCTGAAATTGCATACTAATTGGTTTATAGCAATTGAATGCGAATAAGAAAGGGACGGCTGTATGTTGAAAGAAGATGGAATTAATGCACGATCCTGCAACGTTATTATGATAATTATGTGAGTACAAAATTGAAACATATCGATTTAATATTAGCCATTTTTTATGAGTTTATAACGTGAACCGAATAGGAGATCTCTTTCAGCCTGCTTAGTGAAAAAAGAAACATACTTTTAAATAGATCTACACTCTATTTGCACAAACAATAAAAATATGACATTAAAAATTATTTTTATGTACTTAATAAAAAGTTCGTTAACTCATGTTGTAATTTAATCACATTTAATCGCTGGAAAAATAATTATGAACAGAAACTGAAACTAATATTATTAAATTACTTAAATAATAATTAAATTAATGAATAGAATAACGAAAATGTAGGAGGTATGACTGTAGTTTATAAAAATAAATGTTTGGAGCACTGCATCGACGAGGCATCGAGGCTATTAGAGTTTGGTTAAGTTTCAATAGAAATGGCTTCCACGATTTCACAAACGCTCGTTTTGATTACTTGTTCTTTTAGGGGATACGCTTCTCTTCACTTCAAGCCACAAATTTTCAATGAGATTGAGATCTGGGCTATTTGCAGGCCAGGCTAGCATCGAAACTGATTGCTCCCTAAGAAAATTAACAGAATGAGCAGTGTGTTTGGGGTCATTATCCTGTTGAAATATCCAGGTCTGTGGTAACGTCTCCTCAGCGTAAGGAAGCATAGTTTCTTCCAAAAATGTTCTTGTCCACAGAGGTCCCACACGGGCCCACACCATTTCCAGAGAAACATCCCCAAACTTTAGTGTTTCATCCTACATGCTTTGCTTGTTTTGTGGTGTATTTATTATTCAACGCTTGCTTTGCAGGACGTCGCACATACAGTTTACTATCAGAACCATATCATTGATCAGAACTCAGTCTATTTATCTTTGACTTATCAGAAAATAATACATTTTTCCATTGATATTACGTCCAGCCACCATACTTTCGAGCGAAATCCAGTCTCGCTCGGTGCTGCCTGTTAACGAGCGGTACTTTCCGTGCCATTTTCCAAATAATTTTGCTTTATTTAATCGTCTACGAATTGTACATGCGGATACTCCTTGCCTGCTGCCAAACCCTTCCCTTCTTATCCTTTCTGATCCCCTAAAGGAATCAGCCTTTGCTGCCCGAACAATCATAGAATCCTCTCGAGATGTTGTTTTCCGATATTTAGGTTTTCGAGATACGTTATTGGTGGTGTATTTCTTAAAGTGAATGACCGCGTTAAAAAACTTAAGTTTTTGAACATTTTATGTGATCTTTTTGTAAGACCTTCATAAAGTGCAACCCTATAATTTTTCTTGTCAAAGGAGCGCAACTTTTTTGCTATCACATATTTGTAATAAAATAATATTAAATATTTAACATCTTGTAAGTAACTGTAGACTTGAAAAATTGGCGTTAAAACACTCCCGAATTAACTTTCCTAAAAACTATCTTTTTTAATTTTTGAATTTTGAACCATTTTAAAACGAAATAATTTGCGTTCCTAATTATTTGTCCAGCGGCCAGTGCATTGCATCATAAACATTTATTGTTTGTTTATTGTCTCGAAACATGATAAAAGTTTATTATTGATTTGTATAAAATATTCTGAGTTGAAACTTTAGTCACGACAGTAGGTACATTTTTACGCGGTCAAAAGTAATTGTTAATGAATCAGTGCAAAGTTATTTGAACTAGACTTCATAAAATTGAATTGAATACAGGTAGTATCCTAATTATATTATAGTAGGTTCCTAATTATATGACCACAACTGTGTTTGGATAGTTAGATTACAGGTTAGACGCCACAAGAGTTTTATGTGGGATAACAGAAAAAAACAGTTTTTTTTAACGCTTTTACCTATGATTTATAACGACATGCTTTCATCAAAACTTTTTGGCGTCCAAAAATATATGGATGAAACATTTTAAGAAATGTTTAAATAAATGATTGATTAAAATGGTTTAAATTTCGATATTTTTTTTCCATTTACAGTTCATGTGGGAAGGCCTAGGCCATTGAGACCTTTATTAGTTGACGACTATTAAAATGTGCTTTGACATTATAATAAGAAAACTATAGTTATACAAAAGAAAACACACAATTGAGACATCGATCGTCTCATTAATCCGCCGAGCACTACTGACAAAACGTCAACAATAATTAAATTAAGAGAATGAATTTGCAATAAAATAAATTGGCTATTTACAATTTTAAATAAGTCACAATATAAGCCGTATAAGGGCTGTAGCTAGACGACGTGACAGACGGACAGACGGCTGATCTGAGCCCGATTATGGGAGGAAACCTATACAGATAAAACTTTTAATCGATTCCTGATGAAGGGAACGTATCACGATTACACGAGCAAAAGTATATTACGATGTCTGTAAATAGACATCGAATCTATTTAAACTTAATACACTATGTCCTTATCATTCATATTGTACCTACCTATTTATATAGTACCTAATGTCGATAAAAATGTATTCTGAATTTTTAACGTTTAAAACATTCATGGTCTAATCGACTTTTCTAATAAAACGGAATAACGGTAAAAACACGTTTTTATAATCTTAACTTTTGTAAAAAAAAATAAAAAATGTAGAGCTTTAATTAAGTATCTAAAGTCTGTATGTGTCTCGATGTATATTATCGTGATGAAAATGATATTTCAAAAAATAAAGCACGTTGCACATTATATACAATTTGCATAAAAGTTAGAAATGTAACATCTGAAATTAATCTATTCTCTAACTAACAAATATAGGTACTTACTGAAACACCATAAATGCAATTAACAAATCAACAAACACAGTTTCAAATACGTAATCCCATTCGCAAGAAGTTAATATTATTAACATGTTAAGCGCGATAGAGTAAACAGAAATATTTATAGGAATAGGTTGTTCACATTGCTTTAGTATTAGCGCGAATCGTAAACATCACGCGTAAACTTATTAAGAAAACTGAGTACTTATTGTAAACATGACTCATTTTATTGTTACAATTTGTCATAAAAATTGTTAATGGATCGGGCACGGCGGTACACAAAAGAAGAGGTTTCTCACCATAAAGTAATATTTCGACTTAAATAAAAACATTGAGGTTTATGCCGTAGGTAAGTACCACAAAAACTGTTTAAAGTTATACAATTTCTAAAAAAAGTTGCTAGCACTTGTTCTCCTTTAGTTTTAGAAAGAGTCACACACATCTAAAACTTTTATTGATACAATATGCAATTGAAAACATTAATTTAATTACGGTAACACAATGTGCTAAAAAAATCAAAATGGAACTACGCGGCGGGCGGCGCGCGGCAACACAAAAGAGGTTTCTTAGCAAAATGGAATATTTAAATTGGAGCGAAAACAATGACCAATTTAGAAACACGCGTTTAAAAAGTGAACATTCAATTCGAAAATCGAACGGCCCGATTTTGATTTGTTTTGAAAATAGCTCGCGCACTTTATAATTGATTCCGTCCTAAAATCCAATTGGATTCGTGTTTTTGAAAAATCGGTGATCGATATTTTTTAAAATCGAATAAGAACTATCGATATGGTTTAAGCGTTCAATGAATCACGTCATGTGAGTCAATTCCATTGTTCATACATACACAATATGAGTCGCTTACCTCCGTACTGGTAAATTAGGAAACATCTTTTTTTTATTGGTAATGGTAACTCACTTGGAATTACAATTGGGGTGTAAATGACACACATGCAGGATTCCACTTACCTATTGTCGTTAAATTTCAATCGCAATGAATATGTTTTATGAATTTTATTTCTCGATAATTTAAAAAGACAATAAAAAATAATCGTCTTGAACATTACACTCCTCCTGTCTATCGCGTCGCGTCATGATGGTTAAGTTTTTTATGTCAAGTTTTGTGTCAATAAGTGGTCCTATGCACCGGATATAAGCAATAAAGTTACTTTAAGTCATTTAAGTGGTGGCATACGGATTTTATATTGCTTGACTCTTCAAGCAATATAAAAGCATTAGTCTAAACTCTGCCTCCTTGTTTTGTGGAGGAGTTTGCTGTACGCCACCTTAAGCTTATCCAGATTTTCTGTTTATAAAAGAAAGTCCTATGATAGAGAGGCAATTTTCAAATAAATTACGCTGTAAAAGAACGAGTAAATGTGAAAGAGCAAGCCCAGCTGAGTGATGTTTATAATTAAAAATACCTAAGAACACACAAAAGACAAGAAATTAAAAGTAAAATCGAGTATACAATCGCGCTACGGGCACTGTCCTGTCGCCGTTCCGTTTCACAAAATAACATAATAACAAATATTTATTTAAAAACACCACTTCCTTGCATTATCGAAAAGTTGAATCGAAACGTTTCCCTGTTTACGTACCCGAGGTCCGGTGTTGTGAACTTTATATTTGAAAATTTAAAAACATAAATTGAAAAACATTAAATTTTATATTTACAGCGCGGTCACGTGCGCGCGCGGCTCGCATTGTGGCCCGTGACGTCACATCCGTCGCCTGATAAGGCAGTGTCCGGTCGCGATCCGGCCGAATGGATGACCGAACGGTGACCGAATGAACGGGGGCCAAATGAACGGACACTTTATCGGATTGGGGACAAACTTTTGACGATTGCGAACGCGCGATGTTGTTGCGTTTCGTTCGTTTTGCTTCTGTTAAACTTTTATCCATTCATACATTTATTCATTTGGATAGCGGCGTTTTGTTTTCACGACTCGTACTTGAGTTGTAGTATTGATAGTTTGCAACTGTAAAATAATAACATTGGTAAATGGTTACATGGATCAGTCATAAAGAAGTCGTTAAAAATACACTTAGCAAACAGTTTGTTTTATACTTACTTTAATGAAAAACGTTACATTCGCCACTAAGTACTTTAAACACAGTTCTGGATTCAAACATTATCATCAGCCCAAAAACTTCTACTTCTAGACTTATTCATTTCCACACGAAACACCACTTAAGACAAGATTTATTGCTCGAAGGACCATCGATATTTTTTAGACACTAAAGTATTTGTCTGGTCTATATAAGACCATAGCTTGAAATAAATAATATTAATCAATATTTAACCACCTAAAAGTTAAACTTTAATTTTCTCTAATAATAGTCATCAAACGCATTTTATGCCAAAAACTGTTCCGATATTCTGATAAGAAACTTAAGTAAATCGGACTTGTTGAACATTCGTTCTAATAACATAATATTATTAACACTTGAATTGAACTATTTTTCGAAATGCTTTACTAAAAACATACTATTTTATACAGCGTTACAGTTAATTAGTCAAGAGTATTTTCTAACAGCGTGCTTGCTATGAAGAGTGTTTAGAGGAAAGACTACGTCGAAGTGGCATACAAAATTCTCATACAAAACACAGAAAAACGACGTTTCGTAGTCCCCTGTTTCCTCCTTCAGAACTGGACCAATTTTTATTACTTTTTCAGCATCGGTTAAAGAAAGAGATTTTCTATGTCTGTATGTTTGATTTTTGTGCATTAAGTCATTTATTTAATAACCAGGAGCCTTCAAAATTGATTTTTTTTAAACCAGCCACTTAATGTTTCTGAAGACGCCTTAAAAAGGAGTGATTTCGCAAAATTTTGAAGGCTCCTGGTTATTAAATAAATGACTTAATGCAAAAAAATCAAACATACAGACATAGAAAATCTCTTTCTTTAACTGATGCTAAAAAAGTAATAAAAATTGGTCCGCTTCTTATAGAGGAAGCAGGGGACTACGAAACGTCGTTTTTCTGTGTTTTGTATGAGAATTTTGCATGCCACGTCGACGTAGTGTTTCCTCTTAAGAGCGTAAATGAAGCAAAGGAGTGTGCCGGGATCGAAGCAAATAGAAAGATGAGATCTCTGCCTACCCCAACGGGAAATGGGCGGGACTTATCATTACATACATACATATAATCACGACTATTATCCCCGAAGGGTTAGTTAGAGACTAGGCAAAGAGCACCGCAAAAGCAGTCCTCTACCATTTTCCACTTTTCACCAAATAGCGATGCACATGTGCTCAGCGTGGCAGGTGGTGAGCCCATCGCCGCTCTATGCTGTTGGAAGTATATACAGTCTTTAGTCCGTTTGTCGTCTTTTACGAAACCCAAGGGAAAAGAGGGGGTGGTTGTATTTTTTCACCGCTACACATGGTTAATTATCATTACGTTACATATTAAAAAGTAAAGTCGCCATTTTCCTGTGTATGGGACCACGCAATGGATTTTTATTATTTGATAGATAGGTCAAACAATAACGATTATTTTTTGTTTTTAATTTGTAGATATTTTATACTAAATGGCTGAAGTATAAGTTAGCGCGGGCGGAGGCGCGGGCGGGCAGGTAGTGTAACTTTATTTTTATAATTTTTACTAATAGAAATATCGATAAACGACGATGACTTTTGTATAGATTGATTTGTAGATATTATGCACAAAATGGTTGAAGTATGACAGTGTTTGTTAACGTAAACAAAGTTAAAATATATTTAAAAAAGGTAAAGGTTTCCTTGTCGTACGTATGTAGAACGTAATCTCTAGAACCACTAAGTATTACATTTTAAAATTCCTTCTAATAGACAGCTAAACTATTAGAACATTATTATAATCAAACTTTTAAAAAAATCTGTCCTAAAATCAAAAACGACACAACTCCAAATTAATCCCGTTAACGTTAACACGTCTTTATCTTTGCTTTCCGACATAACTCCAGTTCGCGGGCATGTCATTAATTCTTTATAATGTTATCTTTTACATGCCGTTGTCGTACATCGCCATCCAAACTGTTGGGCATACATCATGCGAATGTTTAATAATGCACGAATGCTGAACTCACGGGCTAACAGACATTTTGTTTTTATTAACAGCGAGTACAAGTTTTTTTTTTTTAACTTGCTTAACATAATCGGAGCTTATTTTACGCTAGTTCTCTTTGTCACTCTGTTCATCTATGTAACGGGTCACTAAAAAAATGCAACCAACCCCTCTTCCATTGGGTGTCGTAAAGACGACTAAAGGACTGAGCACATGTGCTAGCGGTGCTGCTGCGGTCCTCACTGCCTAGTCTCTGATAAACCTTCTAGGGATATTAGGTACGAGTAGTTGTAAAACTATGTATGGATGTTCATGTTTAGTTTGGCGTCAGTTCAGTATTTAGTATTCAGTATTATTTATTAGCCATATTACAAAACGTTACATTTAGAAAGTCACATTTACAAAACAAAAAATATAAAGGTGAATATCTTTATTATTGAAATATGGCATTCACAATGCTATATAGATATAGGATAAAATGTTTACTAGTTGTTTTTTTTCTAGTAAACATTTTATCCTAAATCTATATAGCATTGTGAATGCTATATTTCAATAATAAAGATATTTATAAGCAATTACGACTTTATTGATTGTTAAATACTTGCAATAGTATTTCTTTCGAATGTGAGGGTAAACTTCACAGTGACGTAATACCGCTGGCTTGCAGCGTATTAACTACTAGAAAAAATTCAACGAGTCTTCTGGGGTCTCTGTAGCTTAGCGGTTAGAGCAGTGGACCGGCAATCAAAAGGTCACGGGTACGAATCCCGTTCCAGCTTTCCTGAGACTAGTTGTTTTTTTTTAGTAAACATTTTATCCTATCCTATAAAGGTGAAGTAAAGAAATAATTAAAATTAAATTAAAATAAATTAAAAAGTATTTATATTAATGCAAAAAGGATTGAATGTCAATGTTAAATCAAATGGATTAAAACAAAAAATAAATGAATAAAAATTTAACTAACTAAAAATTGTTCATACAATAAATAATGAACTATAAACGAAATTATAAAAAGAAGAAACATTTATTCTGCCGTAATTGAGCAAAGTATTTATCAAGACTATAAAACAGATTGCATTCGAAAAACAATTTAAGTTTATGCTTGAAGTTCAAAAACGATGAGTCTGTTATCTCTTGTGGCAAGGCGTTGCATAGCAATTTTAATAACTTTCCTTGTTTTTCAGTTTTCTTTAATCTAGTTCTTGGTATTACTAATTTATCCCTATTTCTTGTATTATGAGTGTGGACTTCTCTTATTTTTTTTAGATATGGTTTCTTATGCACCTCTATTAGTGAATTGTATATTATTGAGTACAAAATTAATTATCTTATTATTATTACGTACAAAAGATTTCCCGGCCGATGTACATCATTATCATGCAATTATTTCCATAATCATCATTTAATTTATCAATTCGTTTATTGGATTTTCTCTTTCTACCCGTCTCCTCACTAATAACGTGCCATGCTTCTTTTACTGTGCTGCTAGCCTTATTGTTACGATCAGAGTTTTGAAGGTGCTTCGCTTTGGACATAACTCTTTTCCCTATTTTTTTATAATGCTTTATCAACAAAGTTCTGCTTGTACATGGTTGACAAGCTTGTAGTAATTCTAGTTCCGAAGATTTGATATCGAAGTGGCTATTCCTTTATTTGACCTGCTTGTTTTATTTTTGTGTCTCTGCAATTTTTTCTTAGGTTCCGTTCATCGTCATCAGTATAAACGTCCCACTGCTGGGCACAGGCCTGTTCTAAGGGAAAATAGCGCATTGGGAGATTGGGCCACATAACTCACCACACTAGAATAAAAATGGTTGGTTCAAATACGCTATCGAAATAGGCACGATAGCAGATAATCTTTCTACTAATTATTTTTGTTTCTCCACAAAGCTAAGTAGTTTAGCTGGAACAGATCCCCTATAAGTCAAAGGAGAAGGTGCACGGCCCATACAAAATTAAGCCACGTCCTACAGCAAAGAGGAGTATCTCAAAAAAATAGACAAATGTAGTATAAAAAGATAGCATACTTTAAAAATCCATCCTTACAGTTTAAAATATTAATAAATTGCTATGAAAATTCGTTTAGGAGAAGTGTGCTAAATATAAAAGTCAGTACAGGCGCAGTACAGTCCTGAACTTGTGAACGCTACGGGAGTTTAGTGAAGACTGACTCGCTCCAAACCGACGTACATGCTCCCAGACTCTGTACAGCCCCACCAGATGGCGCTTGCGTACCGGTGCTACTTCAGACTAGTCATGAGTGTGGACTCTAAATCGTCTACACTCATGACCAGGATGCAACATATGCAAAATGCAGCTATTTTGTACACTTCTCCTGAAGGAACTTTCATAGCAATTTATTAATGTGTTAGACTGTAAGGATGAATTCTTAAAGTATACCATCTTTTTCAACTCAATTTTGTCTATTTTTTGAGATACTCCTCTTCGCTGTAGGACGTGGGTGTTTTTGCACCGTCTTCTTTTTTTCTGATTTTTGATTCATTACGTCAAAATTCACTGCAGGCTTAAATAATCTTGAATTATGTTTTACTATTGAAGATGTCATTATTACATAAGTATTTGCAGGGTCGCTAACAAAAGTGTAAGTTAATTAAAAAGTTACTGAAAAGTTTGTGATTTGTATCTTCAAAAATGACGTTAAGTTTTGCTGCGTTTTTTACGCAGAAATGTTTTAAAGCTACGCTACAAAGCTTTTTACAGCTTTTTCGGCAACGCGTGAGTGACATCTCTTGTCTAGCAATCCTCCATTAGCTACGGTAACAGCTTATAGTGGTACTTTAATATATATGACACATTTTTTGTTTTTATAACTTTAGTATCATCTGAAAAAATGACGTTTCGTTTTGGTTCGCTTCTCATGTGTGAGCTAGTAACTAGTTGTTAGCTAGTTGTTGTTGCTAGTCGCATACCTACATTGGAACCGACGACATTTTCCGAACGCGTTTGTTTTTCAGTTAAAATAATAGCGAAGTGTTTTTGACACTCTGTTTAATGTTGAATTCAAAATTTAAATGTAAGTAAAACTAAATAGCTATGACGTCCTATTATTCGCTTTTTACATTAGATATCTTTGTATTTGGTACAAACCGTTAGAATTATCAAAATTAAAACAAAAATAATAAATACATTAAAAATATAAATGTATCAAATCAACAAATTTTATGTCGATAAATTAAACACCCCATTTCCTATGGGGTGTTTATCGACTTTAAATACATCGGTTTGATACATTTATATTTCCCTCATGACCACTATGGGTAAAAGTAATTATATACACTCAAGACTTAGTAGGAAACAGATTAAAAGATTTTAACAGCTATAAAATATGCAGTTGCTATTAATAAAAATGTCACGTTATGTTTTACTTTGAGGACAAATATAATCTGAGAAGCCTGTAATTACTAATATGCTACCTGCTATTCCCTATTAGGAAATAATATAAACAAATCTCTTAATATCCGACATATTTAACGTCTGCGCGGAATCGAACGCCTTACCATTGGCAAACGTGATCTTTTAACCACACGACCTTTGACCCGATGCAGCAGATTTGCTCCGTCTGATTTGGTCGCGTTTGTATACATTTAGATTTTCTTGGTACTATTAAAAGATTTAAAAGTATTTTTTTTGTTTGTGTTAAAGAGTTATTAACCGTGTCGCGTAGCGGTGAAAGAAGACTACCACCCCCCCTCTCTTCCCTTGGGTGTCGGTAAAAGGCGACTAACGGTCTAAAGTCTGCACTTAAACATCCAACAGCATAGAGCGGCGATGAGCACATGTGCAGTCGCTATTTGGTAAAAAGTGGACTATGGTAGAGTACTGCTTTTGCTGTTCTCTTTGCCTAGTCTCTGACTAACCCTTCGGGGATAATTATCGTGATTATATGGATGTAAATACAAAAATAAGTAGAATTGTCACACAATTAAACATAGAGTTGACGCTACACCTGTATTGTTTGGGTAACATCTTGTGGAGTATCTATGTTAAACAAACTATATAATAGTTATCTTCACCTACGCTAGCTTTCAGCTAGCTAAAATTAATAAAGTTATTTTGCATTATGTAGGTAATTATAATGTTAATACGAACATAATATAGCAAGCAACAGTGGGTTAGCAGGTGCACCAATGCAAAAATATGCAATAAAAGAAGAATGTATGGTAGCAACGGTGTTCAAAATAAAATTAAAATGTTAAGAGCATTATAATACTGGCAATACTGAACATTGGCGCGAAAGAAAAGTGCCGTTTGACAGTTGACTTTTTTAATGGCGGCGAAATGAAGTTGCAAAAGCGTAGAACTCAGAATTATAACTAAAGCATTAGGTATTATTCTGAGGCGTAGACATTGTCCTTATAGTGCTTGTAATTATTCTATGATTGTTATCTTAAAGAATTGAATGTTTCTATATTTTTATATTATATTCAAATCCTGTTTCATTTTAAGTTTATAACGATGTAACATGTTGTTAAAACCTATTAGGGTGATGATAGGGTTTAGTATCAAAAGTAATTGTGGCATTATTTTTCGAATTCGAAATCAAAGAATGTATATTAAAATTACGATTTTACAGCATAGTAACAACCGCTTTTTCGAGCATATTTGGTATAGCAATGTGTATCTACTGTTTATATAGATGCTCGAAGATAATTATAAACAACCATACACGTCTCAAGTACAAATGCTCGTATTTTTCATACAAATATTTGTCCCTACCGACAGGACCTCAGTCGACAATACCTTGAAACCGAGGAGCAAGTAGGGTTGCCAGACCTAAAAATAGAAAAGCCACTATACGGCGGAGAACGTCTTGACTTATAAACATGTTTATTCCATTTTCCTCCAAACTAGGGTAAAAGTATGGTACACCATCAAGTACCCATATTATATCGCTCTGTCTCACACGTGACTACGCTTAGCAGTTGTCTATAGGTTTCTCTGTCTACGTTGCAAAGATTTTCAGCCGAGTTTTTTTTTATAATCAACCGTATCTATCGTAGAATCCTAAGTTTATTACAACAAATACTTATTAAATGGCTCATGCGCTAACTGCGAAGTCATTAATGAAGATTACTAATTCGGTAACTAAAGAAGGTAAGTGAAACGATTATTGCTTAGTCTTGCATTTCAATAAATAACTAGATTTACCTAACAAAGTAATTGAAAGTAGCTCAGCAAGTGCTGACCTACGAATAGAATCTCAGACATCACTGAAATTAAAATTAATTGTCAAAAAAGGCCAAAGCCTTTCCATATCCCCTTGTTTATCCAGTGACCTTCTTGGCATATGACCATTTATTTAACTACAAACCATTTTACATTGGAATATTGGACTTTAACCACCACCCAATAGTAGGTTTAAGGGTCCAATAATATTGCATTAGTTGTTTTATAAAAAAAATCTAAGCAATTCCTTAATTAAAAAAATTTGGCTGGTAGACATTCAAGCAGCTTTAAATCCGCGGAAGAACTTTAAGGGCCTAAACTAAACAAATAACGAGAACCAAATGTAATCTAAAAATGTTACCTGCTAATAATAACTAATAATAAAAGAATTTAAAACTAAGAAATATAAGTGCCTACCTACTCAAGTAGTTAAACTCGCGGAAAGCTGACGCCATTTTTGCTATGAATTATATGAGCATTTATACATTTCGGTATGAGAAAGACATACTGAATTACATAACTTATTTATTTTATGTTTTAAAAACCTATTGAATTCTTTTTTTTTATAAAAGAAGGAGGCAAACGAGCAGGCGGGTCACCTGATGGAGAGCAATCACCTCCGCCCATGGACACCCGCAAAACCAGAGGAATCGCAGATGCGTTGCCGACCTTTAAGAATAAGAAAGGAATAGGGTTAAAGGAAAGGAATAGGAATTGTAGGGGGGGGGGGGAAGGGACTACTTGCTGGACGAAACACAACAGCACCAAGTGCCATTATTTCACGCCGGATATTAGTGAGAGGGTGGTATTACCCCGGGCGAGCGTGTAATGCGTAATGCGTGCTGCAGCGCAGCGTGGCTCTACCACTCAGTCAGTGTCACTCATTTAGCACCACCCAGGGGTCACGTGTAGGGTCTCAAGGGTAAACCTACGGACGCGAGTAACTTTAACTCCCAAATTCAGAGTTTTTATGCTTAACAGTAACACAGATACCTAGAAAGTTTAATACACAGTTTAACACTGTCATATTTATTAACAGCTTTATAAATTATTTGAATAGAGCCGTGTGTAGCAGCTCTCTGAAAGAATACTACCAACTCCTCTCTTCCCGTGTGTCGTAAAAGGCGACTAATTGTTATTCTAAGTATATTAACATGTTAGATACTACCCAAAATAAATTTCGAAGGCGTTTAAAATATAGGTTTAACGATTTTAATACGGATATAATTAAGTCTTTAACGACTCGACGCATTCATAGGGATCAAGTGCTACTTTACAAAATTATAGATAACCTTGTTGTAGGTAAAATAAGTCTAAAGTGCTCAAGGCTTCATTCTCGAAATAAGCAAACATTTATTCTTCCCTGCTGTAGGACCAACTATAGACGAAACAGTTTTATAATTAGAGCTGCTAATGTGTTTAATAGTACTTTCAATCACATCGACATATTTCATGAAAAATAAAGGCGTTTTCGTAACCTTTTAAACGGTGATAAATAATAACTGTTTATCAATTTACGTTTTCTTTGGTTTTGTTATGCCTACATAATATATACCTATATTATGTATTAGATCTTATGTAAGTACAAATAATTTATTATATTGCATCTTTGTTACTCAACAGAAATTGTATGTGAGTTAACTAATAGTGGAAACTGTTAGGCAAATGCGCTAACATAAATTTTACAACTAAGTTTGTATATTATATGCTGTTGTTTCCTGAATAAATAAAATAAAAATAAAATAATTGAATAAATAGTGCAGTCTTAACACATTCAACAGCATAGGGTGGGCGCATCGCCGCCCATCCTCTCTCATCCACCTTATCACGATGAACACAATATGAGCAGTTGACATACATATAATCACGACTATTATTCCCGAAGGGTTAGTCACAGACTAGGCAATGAGGACAGAAAAAAGCAGTCCGCTCCCATAGTCCACTTTTCACTAAATAGCGACTGCACATGTGCTCAGCGTGGAAGGTGGTGAGTGAGTGAGCCCATCGCCGCTCTATGCTGTTGAGTGTGCAGTACTGCAGTCTTTAGTCCGTTAGTCGCCTTTATGATACCCAAGGGAAAAGAGGGGGTGGTAGTAGTAGTAATTCTTCACCACTACGGTTAATCGTTAAGTCATGAATCTTTGTAGTTCTTATGTATTTAATTTAATTTATTATCACTGCAGACTCTACAAAAAGTTTTAATAAGTACTTTATTTCAAGAGGTCGATAGCGTAGTGTCTTAAGCGTTCGTTTTGCGATCCTAAAAAACTATATTAATAGAAATCAATTCCTGAATTGCATGTACGAGCATCACTTCAGAACGCCTGCACCGGGAATCGAATCCGGAACCCCAGACAACCGGCGTGCTAACCACTCGACCACGGAAGTCGTCGAATGAAAAAAAATTCTAAGACGTAGTTGCGGGCGGGCTGCTAGTAATATTATAAAATAAGTAACTTTTCTATTTAAAACTAATTATACAGCCCAAGTTTATACTACTATCCAACCCAAGTTAAACTTCTTTTAAAGCTTGTTTCTATTGGTAAGATAACAGATAAACATACTTATTAGAAAACACCCAGACCCCAAATCTATTTAGAAAAACTGTTATAATTTCCAAATTGACCCGACCGGGAATCGAAACCTCAGAAATGGCGACGCCAGAGCCGGCGTGTTAACCACGACACGACAACGACAATGGAGTTCGTCTTGCCAGTGATGCATCTTTCGCTTCAGGAGAAATCATTGAAACCTACAAACCCGCATTAGGCTATCGTGGTGGGTTATGGCTAGGGTTGCCACCCGTACTCTAAAATAGAGTATTGTCCTCTTTTTCATGTAGGCGTAGTCCGCTAAAATACTCTATTTACGTAAAAGACAAATATTTGTTAAATGTCGCAATGAGCACCAAAAAATACGTTTTAAGGACAAATCAATAAATACTCTTTACTTTATTTTTGTTCTAACAAAATGAAAAAATACTTAATTCGTCCTAATACAAAGGTGGCATCAATAAATACTCTTTACTTTATTTTTGTTCTTACAAAATGAAAAAATACTTAATTCGTCCTAATACAAAGTTGGCAACTCTAGTTATGGCCCACTCTTTTTTAGCTGTTGTCCATAGTGAGAAGGCTTGTTCCCAGCAGTGGGATGTTTGTAGGCTGATGATGACTCCTTTATTTGGGTAAACTAAAAGTAAATTGGCTTGGCTATCTAATTATACTCGTTAATTCAAAGTTATAATCGTTTTCAGACTTTTTATGTTGAATTTGTAATTTTATTTAATTAAAACACATGGCTCCTTCAGGCAATAAAACATTTTGTAAGTACGAGTATACTATTCTAATAATATATTATATTAAACATCAATTAATTATTTCTTTATTTTATTTTAGTTAACATAATTATTGGGTTGAAATATTAACTTCTTTGCTTAAAATGGTTTTAAGAATTTTAGTACTATGTAACTACCTACGAGGATTTATAGTACTAAATATGTACTACACCATACCAGGGCGTATACATAAGGTAATGAATGCCAATAAGTACTAAAATAAAGAACAATGCGAGTTAGTAAGTTTTTTGCCCTGAATGTAGAAACATTTAAGAGGGTTTACGCCATTCTGTTTCCCATACAAAGTTCCAAGTCGAAATTTTTAAAAACCAATTAGCCAATTTTGATGGAACTTTGCATGCTGAAGTAAAACACAGGGATCTTAATTGTGTGTTGAAAACATTTAAAAAAAATGTTTATTTAACTGAGTTATTGCGATTTTTATCTTTCTATAGTGGACTTTAAATCGCAATAACTCAGCTAGAAAAACGTTTTCTAAAAAATGTTTTCAATATTATGTTTAATTAACTTTTTATTATTTTATACCTACACCTAAATATTAATCATATTTACACAAATTGTAAACTCGCGATAGCATAAGTTTAAACCTTAGTGGTTTTTTAAATGTATCGCATGTCATTACATTGTAATTGTTTGTTTACAAGATAAATAAATTAAAAAAAAAAACTATTTAGATCCCAGTGTTTTACTTCAGCATGCAAAGTTTCATCAAAAATGTCTCATTGGTTTTAAAAATTTCGACTTGGAAGTTTGTATGGGAAACCGAACCCTCTTAACACATTTTTAAGCTTAAACAAAAGCTTTAGTTAAACATGAACATAAAAATTGAACACTTAAACTATTTCTTACTACATACTTATTCACGATTATACTACATAATTGATATACCTATTTCTCTAACCCTACATTTAACCCTTTGCTGTTGTCACTAGGAGACCTGTGAAAGGGGATGAAATAATGAATAAAACAAACGAGAGTATATTCCATGAAATTAATAATGGAATATACTCTCGTTTGTTTTAAATTTTACATTAATTGTAAAGCTTTTTTTTTAAGTGTAAGCATAAGCTGTGGTATCTACTATTAACGCCTTTGGAAAACTGGCGTGTTGTATGTATTTATGGGCGTTATGCATATATTTATACATGTTATGTATGTTTGTATGGTATAATATACGTATGTATGTATGTAACACATTTTATAGAAAAGCTTTCCATCTTTATGTATGAGTTAAGAGCCTTTATGTATTATCAAAATTGATTGTTAGAATATCAATCAGCTTAGTCCTTCTTATGAACACAATATTAACACATGGATAATAGCACAAAGGTGTAACATAGGTAACATTGGTAGGTACGTAGGTACATAACCTACCGCAATGGGCCTATATGGGTTGGTATGTTTTAAGGACTATTAACTCGTGATAACAAATAAGTTGAAATTGTTACCTTAAAGTAAGTTAAAAGATTATTAAGTGTCCCATAACTAAGTTACCTACATAAGTATTTTAAATTTTAATAAAGGAAAATGAAGATCTGCTATTGTTAAGAAATAAATATATTTTACTTTTAATACAAAATTGATAGTAGGTAGGTACTGAGATAACTAAATATTGTATACCGTATTACATTTAAGTTGTAAGACAGTATTGAAAGGCAATTGAAATCGTAAAATAACACGAATAACAGAATAGCTTTTACAAAACTCGAGTTCTCAAAAAAAAATTTAATTTTTTTTTTAATTTTTTTAACGCATGTTAATTCATAATAATTAAAAAATGAATTAATTAAAAAAAATATCTAAGTAATAAAGAAAGAAAACGTTTGACAATCACACTTACCTTATTCTAGAACATCCAAACTTGAAAATATAGCGCGAAAAATAATTACGGCGTTCACACACAATGTCACTCGTGTTTACCACCGAATGTCACACACACATTAAACATACAAACACTAATTCAGTTTCAAAGACACAAGTTCTCAAGGAGCGAACAACAAAAAAAAATGTTTTTGTACTAATCTTCTATTTACAACCTGAAAATAAGTTCATCGTGTCAAAACGAAGGCGCGCGGGAAAAGTCGAAAGTTTAAAAAAAAAAGAACGCGCTCCGTCCGTCACACTAAAAATGCAGTAGTCGCGCGCGCCATACACACGCGACTGAAAAAAATCGCCACATCTGCGTAAGACTCGGAAACTAAATCAAAATACTGGCTAGGAGAGGGACGAGTCAAACGAGGCCCCACCCAGCCCCCACCACGCGGCCGATACGCAAAAACATTCATAAAAACCGCGCGACTCCTCCGCTAAATTATAAATTGTTTATATCACGACAAAAATGTAAACGCCAGCGGGCTCATCTCGACAAAGCCCTAGATTAAGCAAAACATTAAACAATTAAAGAGTCACACAATAGAATTCCGACAATGTCGAAATATTAAAAACAATACACGGTTTAATTTGTACGAATCATAATAATAAACACTGGCCCGTTGCGGTTGCTGTTTAAAATCAAATCGGGCGCATCGGTTTGCAGGCGATTATGAATGTTTCCTTTTTTGAAAATGGAACCGGTCAGATTTCGGGTGTCGGGCGGGAGCGAGTTTTCCCGCGCTCCAGCGATTCGAATGTGGAATGTACGGTACGTTTGTCGTGGGGCGACCGTCCGCCGCAGCCACTCAGCCACGAATACGGAGGAAGGATCGCGCGAGATCCGATTCTCGGCGCTCGCTTTTTTTCCGCCAAAAAACTCTGTAAAGGGTTCCTTTTTGAGACGCGTACAGTTTTTTCGTGAAGAGCGATTGCATTGAACCGCCGGTATTGTGTTAGCGTTCACCTTTGGCCGATTCAAAGTTCGCACTGTTTGGGTTACAAGTCAGCTGTTTCACTCAAACTTTTTACTGGAGAAATATTGACAGAGAATCGTGTAATATTGAAATTCAAT
The DNA here is from genome assembly GCA_963921215.1 of Scoparia ambigualis. Lineage (NCBI taxonomy): Eukaryota > Metazoa > Arthropoda > Insecta > Lepidoptera > Crambidae > Scoparia > Scoparia ambigualis. The sequence goes on along the minus strand of OY992528.1, from coordinate 12,619,907 downwards.
TTGTTTTCTTCTTTATTGGAATCATCATTACAATATAAATACAGTTTACTCTTCCGTATCTTCATTTTTTGTCTTTTCGATTAATTTGTATCAGCTTGCTTTAATGTTTAGATACTTCAAGGACTCTTCATAAAAAACTAAAACATTTCTAAGCTTACAGCTACAAAATGTAGTTTAATTCATAAAAAAACTATTTTTCGAATCATTTTGTCACAATATAAGCTGTGTATTTTGTAGTAAATTAATAAGAAAAGACACTCTAAAGTACGAGTTAACAGATGAATAAAAAAAACTGGTAAAAAAATGTGAGCTGTGTGATACCGGCTCATTATTTAAAGAATACTACCAAACCATCTCTTTCCTTGGGTGTCGGAAAAGGCGACTGAAGGCTAAAGACTACACATACATCCAACAGCATGAGCACACGCGCAGTTTTTTTTGGTGAAACGTGGGCTGTAGCAATGCACCTCTTTTGCGGTCCTCACTGCCTAGTCTCTGGTAACTCTTTAGTGATAATTAGTCTTGAGTATATACTTACAACTGTTTTTTTAGCTAGCCGTTGACCCTCTGTTGGGCAAAGGCTTCCCCAAGTCCCTCCATCCATCTCTACCCTGAGCCACCTCATGCCAGTCAGTCTGGTGTGCGTCCTGTAGGCCTAGCATGCACAACACGAGAAAAATTTCTCGACACCTTTTTGTCGTTTTATGTCTATACACGATATGTCAAAAAAGACATAATAGTAGTTTTATGTTTGTCTGTGGTATTTTTGTCTACAAACCACAACAAGCAACATAATTTTATCGAGTTTTGGCTACTATAACTAATTGAAATGAAACACTTTTTTACGGATTAACTCGCATTTAATTTACTATTTACATAGTTTTTTTTATATTATCCTGACGTTTCGAACCCTTTACAGAGTCCGTGGTCACAGGGACACCCCCAAAGGGTTCGAAACGTCAGGATAATATAAAAAACTATGTCAATAGTAAATTAAACGCGAGTTAATTCGTAAAAAAGTCTTTCATTTCAATGTGTAGTGCTCGTGTCTCCTCAGAAAACAATACTGTAACTAAGATAGTTTGTCATTCCCGCCATCGAAGGATGAGAGAATATCGTCCGCGACATATCTCGTGTTGCGCGTGCTAGGCCTACTATCTCTTTCTGGGCCGACCTCGGCGGCGTCGTTCTTCTCTAGACACCCATTGTGTAGTGATCCTTTCTCAGCAGTCGGGATGCATGCGGCTAACATGAACAGTCCAACCCCAGTTGAGCTTTTCAGCTTTATAGCCTATATAGGTACGTTAAGCCCGTTGTAGAGCACAGGACACTACACGCACTTCAGCAGACAGTTCGCTTTACCTCCAAGATACTGCGCTCCATTGCTCGTTGGTGAACCCCAAGGCGAACTTCTGCGAATCGGTCATGACCTGCTCCCTTACTCTTGAAACCGATCCCGATCGATACTTTTGAGTTACGACACCAGCGCTATTTTGGATTTATGTTGGGTGAACTGAATGGCATGAGTTTTGCATTTACTTTACTTCGATTTACATTTAGTTTGTTTTGACGACCTCCTTGGTCGAGTGGTTTGTACATCGGTATTCATGGTGTCGCCATCTCTGAGGTCCCGGGTTCGATCCCCGGTCGGGTCAATTTAGAAACTATTGTTTTTCTAAATTGTTTCGGGTCTGGGTGTTTTCTATGTATAAGTATGTATTTAAGTATTTTAAGTATGTTTATTCGTTGTCTAGTAACCATTTAACGAGTTTCTTCGAAGCTTCTCTCAATATGAATCCAAATTAACGCTTCAGAGTACGAAACTTCACAATACATTCCTCGATCGATTGGGATCGGTTTCAAGAGTAAGGGGGCAGGTCTGATTACCACATGTTAGGGTGGGCAAGATATACTTATATTATATTATAATTGTATATAGGTAAAAATATAAACAAAACCTTGGGTCTAGTAAATGAAAACATCGTGTTATGAGTAAAATTAAAGCAATCATAGTAAGTGCTTAGTCAGATTATTTTGCTAAAGTCTTCGTAAAAAAGCGATTATCCCAGAATTTTAAATAAATTTTAAAAACTGTTTATCATCAGCTCCGTAGTCCTAGTAGTCGTATCTCCCAAGGCGCGCTTATGCCCGGTATTCAGTCCTCTCCATCCAGTTACTGCCAGCCGCCATACGGAGATTTGTAATGGAAAGTATGCTTCTGTGATAAGAAGGGTATTTTAAAATTTTCATTTGACGCTGTAAAAGAAAGGGAGAAAAAATGCCGCTAGTAAGTTTCTAGTCGGTTCTTTTCAATAGAAGGTCTCCCGCCCACTATAGACTTAAATTATATAGGTAGGTACTTAAAAATCTTATCGCTACAATTTTATTGATGTTTGTATGCCGAAATCAATAATGAAACTACGTGTTAGAAATTGAACACAACTACTACTTACTAGAGTTAGAAGTTTAACATAATTTGTATGAAGTTTAGATAAGATATATTTTTAACAATAGTTGACAAAACAACAAAAGAGATAGTGGTAGAGATAAAGAGAGTTAGAGAATTAGAGACACTTCGCCTAACTTGAAAATCGTACCCAAAACTGTTTCTGCTCGATCTGCTTTGTCACTTCATATACCAGAGAATATGTAAAAATTCTCCTAGTTTTTGTCATTAGCACTTAATGCTAATTAACGAGTTATCGCCAACACATGATAATGAGTTGCATATTCGGTCCATATCAAGATATATCTCATTAGGTGACAATGTTGACGGCTTGTCATAATGTCACCTGCTAGTTTAATTGATTTACGAAATTCTTAAAGGTGTCGTTGTGTACTTAATTGGGACATTGTTTCGGACTTCATTTTAACCGACTTCAAAAAAGGGGGAGCCTTTCAATTCATCCGGAGCTTTTTTTTTGTATATCTTGCTGTTTTTTCCCGCGACAGCGCTCGTGAGTGCTCTACTGTTTTACAGGAACCTGCTGCCACGATACAAAGTCATTACGCTCCAGTTCGGATCATGGTGTTAGATAAGAAATAGAGTTTATAAAAGCCTGTTAATACTGTCTTGTCAGAATTTGTAAAAAGACAGTATTTTATGCATCTCATCCAAAAATGCGTTCAGCTGTTCTCAAGCGATGCGCTTACGAATAGCTATCTGTTGTTTTGCTCAGTAGAGTTAAAATTATCTTATTTGTTTAAACCTTAAATTATAGATTATGACTTTGATACGATCCTGAAATGTTTTGTTTGCTTCAGTTTTATTAAAAACTAACTGGCGCGTGGCGGTGGAAGAATACTACCACCCCCTCTCTTCCCTTGGGTGTAGTAAAAGGCGACTAACGGATTGAAGACTGCACATACATCCAACAGCAAAAAGCGGTGATGGGCTCACCACCTATTACGCTGAGCACATGTGCAGTCGCTATTTTGTAAAAAGTGGACTATGGTAGAGGACTGCTTTGCTGTCTCCATTGCCTAGTCTCTGACTAACCCTTCGGGGATAATAGTCGTGATTAAGTATAATAATGTACGTATGTTCATTCAAGCTACCTTAAAACACAATTATATACTTGAGCCATTTTGTTCAAAATATCTATACAAATTATATAAAAAGCCATCGCGTTCTTTATCAATCTTTATCCTACTAGTGAAAACCGCGTGGTTTAGAAGGAGAAAACGGTGCCAGAGACAACGGAAAACGGCGACTTTACTTTTTAAATAATTTAGTAGACTGTAATGATATATTAACTAAAAGCTTTCATGAAATATACATTCTGAATAGGTAAGTCTACATTTTCCACTTCGCTTCGGTAGAAATTACTAGATAATTAATACTAATATAATGTAAATTGTACTTACACGATATATTAATAAATACTCTTAAGTCTGTGCAACAAGGTTGAATATTGCAGAGCAAAGGTGTGTGTATGCCAAATATATTTATGATGTGATAATTCTATGTTTAATAAATGCGAAAGGTCGGTTGCATTGTTCTCACGCATATACATTATTGATGTATGAACTATGTTTATTAATATGTATATTATGTTTATTGCTCGTGAAATCGGGCTATAAACATTGTGCGATTGTTAGTGTTAGTACTACTAGTATTATTTAGTAAATGCTAGATTAGCACTTTGATACTGTACATACACGGAAAGAAATTATTAGTTGGGTTTACCATATTTCAACAAAATTTTAGGGTTAATAATGCACCTACTCTTGAGTTTTGTTGAATGAACAAAAACTGTATTGTTGATCAGTTACGGTAATTTGAACTTATTACATATATCTTTTGTTGTTTTAACGTATTTATTTTGTAAATTTAACTTTAAAAATGGTTATTTCAACAACTTGAACAGTAAAATCAACAATTACCTATTGAAATATGCATGAATTGTTACGCCAACATGTACAAATAGGTAAAAACAACTGTTTTCATATCAACAAAAACTTTTCTGTGAAAACAACAATTTGTTCATGTTGCTTTAACCCATCACTTTGTAAATTCAACTAATGTGTCGCCAACCCGTGCAAAATCAACCTTTTTGTTCTTTCAGTGTACCACATGATTAAATCATGTGGTACAAACAGACTGACTTACGTATTAATATGATACTAGATTTTTATGAAAATTGTATAAATATATATTGTCTTAACGTAACTGTGTCGCATACCGGTGAAAGAATACTACCACCCCCTCTCTTCCCTTGGGTGTCGTAAAAGGCGACTAACGGACTAAAGACTGCATACACATCCAACAGCATAGAGCGGCGATTGGCTCACCACCTGTCACTCTGAGTACATGTGCAGTAGCTATTTGGTAAAAAGTGGACTATGGCAGAGGACTGCTTTTGCGGTTGTTACTGCCTAGTCTCTGACTAACCCTTCGGGGATAATAGTCGTAATTATATGTATGTATGTATTTTGTAACCCAAGAATAATAAAAAATACTGATTAATCTTCAAAACTCGTTGTTTTTAATTCAGTTTCCTGTAATAATACATAAAATATATTTTTGTATTATTACAGGAAAGATTGTTAAAGTACCTACACATTAGGAAGGAGGAGGGAGGGGGGGGGGCTGTAAAGAACACATAGTCCTGTTCAAGCAAAACCATAATTAATTTTGAGTGTTATAAAAAAAATAACTACAAAAAAGTAACGAAATATAGGTACTTATACAACACAACAAAGTATTTTTCATTTATTCATCAAAGCTTAGTTGCTTAGGTAAGTTAAGTTAGTCAGAATTTAAATAATGAGGATAGCAAAAGCTCTCCATATACCAAAGTCCACTGTTCATCAAATAGCCACTGCACATGTGCTCTGCGTGACAAGTGGTGAGCCCATCGCCGCTCTATGCTGGTAACTAATAATAATAATAATAAAGATGAACTTGCTGGCTTACAGTATACATCAACACGTCAGCAAGCAAGTATGTGCAGTCCTTAGTCCGTTGGTCGCCTACGACACCGACACCCAAGGGAGAGAGGTGGTGGTAGTATTCTTTCGACGACCTCCCTTGGTCGAGTGGAGTTTGTACACCGGTTTTCATGGTGTCGCCATCTCTGAGGTCCCGGGTTCGAACCCCGGTCGGGTCAATTCAGAAATTATTGTTTTTCTAAATTGTCTCGGGTCTGGGTGTTTTCTATGTATAATAAGTATTCTAAGTATATTTATCCGTTGTCTAGTAACCATTTAACGAGTTTCATAACGAAGCTTCTCTTGGGCTGGATAATTGGTGTGAGTGTAGGAAAGTTTATTTATTTATTATTCATTTTACCACTACCCGACATGGTTGAACATGTTTAGAATTTAAACATTTATAAAATAAGTTTTTATGCACTTAATGGTTCAATAAGTCCTGAGACTTTGATAAAATTACTTTTTATTCATCAACATAGCATCCTTCAACTGCAATACAGTCTCTCCAACGTTTTTATAACTTTTCTATTCCATGAGTGTAGAAAGATTTATCTTTGGCTTTAAATTAAGCCTCCATTGCAGCGATTACTTCACCATTTGAGTCAAATTTCTTGCCCTGGAGCATTTTTTTAAAGTCTGTAATCACTGTGGGCCAGATCTGGAGAATACGGTGGATAAAGCCCCATTAGTTTAGTTTGGCCATCGTTATCATGGACTTGTGACACGGCGCATTGTCCTGGTGAAAGTATACTTTCTTTCTTCATTTGAGGCCGTTTTTCCGCGATTTCGTACTTTAATCGCTCTAATAATCCTATGTAAGATTCGCTATTTATATGTTTCCCTCTATCAAGGTAGTCAATGAAGAGTAGTTCATGCACATCCCAAAATACAGAGGCCATAACTTTCCCGGCAGATTGTTGTGTCTTAGGCCGCTTTGGGCGGCTTTCACAGGCCGCTCTACACTCTGCTGACTGCCGTTTGGATTCCGGAGTGAAATGGTGAATCCATGTTTCATCCATTGTCACATACCGATGTAAAATATCCATTTTATTTCAATTAAACAGTGCCAAACACCGCTCTGAATCATTTTTGATCAATTGTTAGCAGACGCGGCACCCATTTGGAAAAAAGCTTTTTCATTGCCAAATTTTGATGTAAAATAGTAAAAACACTACCAGTTGAAATCTTCACTCCTCAGCTATCTTGCGCACTTACTTTTCGATCTTCCTTCACGATTTTCAGCACTTGGTTGATGTTTTGTTGAGGCACTGTTTCATTTGGCCGACCAGCTACCCTGTCAGCTAAAAAATATGAAGCCCATGTCCATATTCATAGACCCGCAGAGCGTTCAGCGTCTTTTGTGTCCATCCGATCGCGTTTGAAATCGGCATAACATTGAAAAATGGTTGGTTTAGATAGAGCAGATTCCGGATAACACTTTATAAGCTATTGCTGTGTTTGGACCGTGTTTTTTCCCATTAAAAACAATGTTTTATCAACTCCCGAAACTCGTTCTTTTTCCATTCTTAAATTCTTATTCGGAATAAAAAAAAGTAGCGTTAAGTATATTTATTTACTATTTTAATAAAAAATTAAAATCAGTATTTAAATAGTTCGATTTTCAAAAAAATTTGAAACATATCATTTAGCCAGTACTTTCTAAAAATCAAAAGAGCTTTTAATATATGCGCCATCTTCAAGTAAGTCTCGGGACTTATTGAACGATCTAGATTTCGAATAAATAACAATTTGGAAGAATTATTCTAATATTTTTAACAACCACGTTCTAAAAACATGATGCATAGAAATCAACCAGATCCTTAGAAAACTATTTAGAAAAACTGGTACTTATTTATTCCAAAATTGACATGACCGGGAATTGAACCAGGCCCTCAGAGATGGCGACGCCAGAACCGGGGCGTGGTGACCACTCACAACATATCACCGCGGTCGCCATAAATCTACTACCCTCCTACGATAACTACGCTCATACGATCACATTCGCAGTTAAACCTCAGAATTAAACGTAAACTCTAAGCTCCTCCCACTGCCAACATTAGTCTATATCCACCAACATTTGTCTATGGCCGCCAGCGTTAGCGCTAACTTCAGACAACACACCGAAACAAATGAAACGCGATGGCCCGCTCAAAAATAAACGGTGACATTTGCGCGTGCCGGGAATCGAACGGCGGACAGTTCCCGCTAACGTCTCGAGAAACGGAAAACGTGCGGATTTATTGCCACCCGCGCATAGTTTGGCAGCGCTCAATGATAATGTGTACACTGGAGCTGTGGCACAGATAACATCAGTAGTCATAGACTACCAAAGGAGAATGACCAAACCAGCCTATTCGATATCTATTGCGTCTTAATCATTCACATATCAAAAGTGTTCTCATAAGTTATAATGATTACTGTTAAAAAAGGTTTTCTATAGAACGCCGCGTTAAGTGTCAAGTGATAAATAAATGCTGAACTGAATTGATAGTCATACTATAACAGTTGTCATAACCTCAAAGTACCTAAAAAGTCTTAAGAGGCCTATTACATCTCGAATGTGATTTTTGCGTAAAATGCCCATTTTCGCATTTTGTAGTAATTTTGCAGTTGTATTTATCGTTTTTATCGAAATAGGATAATAAATTTGCGCATAATATTACAAATCTCCATTCTGCGGGCGCATCGCATTTTGTAGCAATTTTACAGTTGTATTTATCGTTTTTATCGAAATAGTATAATAAATTCATTGTAAAATCTTTATTCCTCATGAAGTAACAATTACTCGGGTATAAATTTTGCTCAATAATATTATCGTAGATAGGAGATATTCACAGTTAACTCATAGCAATTTTCAAAGTTTTTTGGTTAAAATATATGTTTTTCCTATATAAAATCAATGATATCTAAAAATTCCGAGGCCGCTACGCACTATTCGACTATAAAATAGATAACATTATAATTTTTTTATTTCACTTGTTTAGAACAGTAGTTCAATCGATGAGCTCAAAAAAGTGCCTTCGCGCACTTTATAAAAATCTTTCTCTGCAATTTTGGGTTTAATTAAAAAGTTGAGCAAAATTTACAAAAAGCGAAGCCGCTACGTACTATTTCAATAGCTATTCTACACTATTGAATAAGTCATAATTGTTATTGTATTTTTGTTTCTGAGATCCATAACGCCAAAGTTGGCCATTTTACGCACAAATCACAGTCGATATGTAATAGGCCTCTTAAGCTAAAATTGAAGATAGCTTCAAACTCCCGCATGATATTGTAATGTAACTTTTTCTACATAATTCAGAGCATTGCTGCTATTGATTACTATTTATTTCATAAAGCGCTGTTTTACGCTAGCTAGCTAAAAAACTAGCCTAGCTCCCATAATAAAATGGTCAGTCTCCTTTACTCATTGAGGTATTATAACTAAGAAACGACAACGCGGAGCAAAATCTGCGAACTGAGTTACGGCCCAAACGTCTCAGTGGTTTTTAGTGATTCAAGCGATTGTGGATCTTGCAGCCGCAAATCTCTAGCTATAATTCCTACCCTATTATACACGAAGACTTTTAAAGGTGATCAGGAAATCAGGACTACTGATTCCGACTGTACTGAAGGCCATTGCAATAATAATAAAAGTTACATGTCAGCGATCCATTTTTTTTTGTCTGGGATGTAAAGTTAACTACCGACTATGAATACTAAAATCATGGTCATCCTACTCCTCCTTGTTACAAATAAAACCTCTTCTTAAGTATAGGTACAACGATGATGACCTTAACTTTATAAAAATGTAGAAAGACCATACATTCTATTTATTTTGGTTACCTATTAAAAATACAAAATTAAAGGACCATCCAACAGATTTGAAATTAGTGTCATTTGAAGGGTCTAGTAGGATAGATATTTTTTACTATGGCGACGTTCTTCAAATACGCGGGATTTAGGTTATAAATAATGTATTGTTTTTGAATATTTTATTTTTCTTTCCAACAAAATAAGATTGCAAGACTCCACAGGCGGCACCCGTTCACGAGTATGACATGTGAATCAGCCATCGCTTCGCTCAACCATGTTTTAGCAAACGTAACGACCCGACGCACATGCCACCACCGCAGAGACACTTAGAGAAACCATGACACACTCGAGCAACCCCAAAAAAAGTAATAAAAACCCGCCAGCTCGTTTGACTACAAACTCAAACTCAAAATATATTTATCCAAGAAACTCAATTATTAAGTAGGTACTTTGAATCGTCCCAATCATTTTAACCCATTCGGGACGTATTTTTTTTTATTGTGGCAAAGAACGGGCGCAAGAAACCACAGCGCACAGTACATAAACTCCATCTCACATAATAGAGACATCAAAGATGCTGGGTGGTGGCCTCTTTCGACCTTCGGAATTTTCTCAGTGCCTTCTGGGAGCTGTGTGCATACACCCTATCTTTTTGACGGTTAAACTTCTCTTCAACATAAACATTGTTCTCATCCGTAAAGAGAGTTTTCCGGTGGCCACCGTCTGCGTGTCTCTGCAACAACTTCTTGGCTCTCACGATTCTCTGTGGTACCCCACTCCATGTTTACACAGCTATGTGTTAGATCGAAATGAATAGTACTTAAACTACTTAACCTACATATTATAATAATATCTAATAATAGTACTTATACCATCATAATATTTATTTTAAAAGGTAGGTACTAAGGTCTGGCCAACGAAAGCTGAACCTCGTAGTTATTTGATTGGCAACACTTTGTCTCTTTGTGTGTCTATCTCAGGTGTCATGTCGTATGTCAAATTGAAATTTTTCTGAGATATTTGCAACTGCGTGAGTGACTCTGTGTTACCCAGTCATGATTTTTTTGAATTTGCCGCGTTTTTCCTGGTTCAGCTTTCGTTAGCCAGACCTTTAAGTTAGGGCAGAATTTATGTCAAGACTAGGTATTAGAATATCAAAATCTAAAGAGATTTTCGGAGTTTCTCCCGTGTTCTTTTTGCAACAACACGTGTTGGGAGACTCCTTTTTAATTCAATCTACCGTACAATACTAAATGTATTAAAAATAATTTTAAACCACTTGAAATTGGCTTAATGCTAAACGCGAAGCCATTAATTAAGCAATAATAATAAGAGATTTTCCCGGCAATGAGAAAGCAGTAGCTTATTACTATACCAACTATATTTGTATAATCATTATAAGGCGTAACCGTCTCACGTAGCGGTGAAATAATACTACCACCCCTCCTTCCCTTGGGTGTCGTAAAAGGCGACTAACATACTAAAGAATTCACATATTTCTAACAGCATAGAGCGGTGATGGGCTCACCACCTGTCACGCTAAGCACATGTGCGGTCGCTATTCGATGAAAAGTGAACTAAGGCAGAGGACTGCTTTTGCTGTCGTCATTGCCTAGTCTCTGACTAACCCTTCGGGGATAATAGCCGTGATTATATGTATTACTAGCGGCCGCTCGCGGTTTCACCCGCATGGTTCCGTTCCCGTGGGAATGTCGGGATAAAAAGTATCCTATGTGTTAATCCAGGTTATAAACTATCTGTATGCCGAATTTCATCCAAATCCTTTCAGTAGTTTTTACGTGAAGAAGTAACAAACATACACACTCACAAACTTTCGCCTTTATAATATTAGTGTGATTTTATTAGGTACCTACCATCTTCATACTGAAGTTTGGAGGTCAATTCACAAAATGTCTTGCATGGACCCATGACGCAGCTTTTATTTAACTGACCATTTCAAAGCCCAGTCCACTGTTCTATACGATTTGTATACTATTAGTATGTCTTTCAATTCGTGACTGAACCTACCTAGGTACAGTGAGCTGTTCTAGACAGACGGACAGACACACGTGACAAAATTATTACGCACTACCCGCAGTCTGCATAATTAATGTGGTTCCGGGTATGATCCGAACGATACGCATTGCAAATGATGTAGCTAGACAACTAGATACCATGTCATAATTAGTTTACGTAAGTACTATCTCTTTAACTTTACATAGGTACATAAACTCACGTCTATTATACCCAAATGGTAAATCAGACTAGGCAAAGAGGACTACGGAAGCAGTCCACGACAAACCAAAAAAATAATTAATAAAAAAAATTGTTTACGCTCACACCAATTATCTAGACCAAGAAGAGTATTCTTTTGAAACTCGTTAATATGGTAAGATAACGGATAAATATACATTAACATAGAAAAAACACCTGGACCCGAAATTAATTTAGAAAAACAGTTTTTCTCTAAATTGATCCGACCGGGAATTGAACCCGGGACCTCAGAGATGGCGCGACGCCAGACCCGGCGTGCTAACCACTCGACCACGGAGGTCGTCAAACATAACAACTACACATGTGCTCAGCACGACAGGTGGTGAGCCCATTGACGATTTATGCTGTTGGATGTATGAGTCTGTTAGTCGTCTTTTATGACACATAAGGGAACGGTTAGGAATTAGTAAGTATTCTTTAAATTATGAGGCCTACAAAGCTCATTTTGTCAACTTAAACTTCTGAACCGGACATCTTATCTTTAACTGTTGGGAACTCTTTCAACATCATTGTTATGATGACGGCATACTTATACTTAGTTATCCGAGTTGCGTAGCGGTGAAAGAATACCTACTACCACCCCCTCTCTTCCCTTGGGCGAAAAGGCGACTAACGGACTAAAGACTGCACATACATCCAACAGCATAGAGCGGTGATGGGCTCACCACCTGTGACGCTAAGCACATGTGCAGTCGCTATTCGATGAAAAGTGAACTATGGTAGAGGACTGCTTTTGCTGTCCTCATTGTCTAGTCTCTGACTAACCCTTCGGGGATAATAGCCGTGATTATACTCGTATGTAAGTATGTATGTAGTACATATACAGTTTTTCACTCTTTGAAACTAGAAAAAGAAAGATTAGATAGATAGATAGACAAAAAGATATAATACTTTTATTGTAACATAATAACACAACATTAACAATGCATTTACATATATAGAATAAAAATAAAAAAAATATTACAATTTGGCGGTCATATCGCTTAAAGCGATTTCTACCAGGTTGTCTGGATGGAGAGAACTAATATAGGTACTCTAAGATGCAAACATTGAAAACATAGTTACAAAAATAAAAGCAAAAAATAAAAATAACAACATAATAAAATTAATAAATATACAGTCGTGGTCAACTAATTAGGGACATTCAAGGTAGTGAAGAGCAATAACCGGTTATGTACATATAAATATAAAACCCTATTGATTTTTCAGCACCTGTTATTTGCATAATTTGGTCCGATTACTATACTATAAATGGCTGTAAATAAGAGAATAATTAAATAGAAAAAGATATTTCATATCAAAGGTTGAACATGTATTAAATTTTAAGGTATAATTATGTAGCTGGACATTTAATTAAGGACAGTAAAGTATAATGATGAATAGAGTTAAACAAAACGAATAATCTCCAGTATTATAATATTTTTAAAAGCTCCATTTTATTACGTGTAAAATCAGTACCCAGTAGCAAAACCTTTGTTAGTAATTACCGCTTGACACCGATGTGGCATAGACATTATCAGTTTCTGACATGTTTCGATAGGAATGTTTGCCCATGCCTCACAAAAAGCTTGATTAAGTTGATCTAAAGTTGTGGTACGATAAGTTGAAACTTTTTTCTTGATTTCGTGCCAAAGGTGCTCAATTGGGTTGAGGTCCGGGCTATTTGCTGGCCAATCTAGCACCGATACTGACTGACTGGTAAGAAACGACTTGACTGAACGGGCGGTATGTTTCGGGTCGTTATCATGCTGAAACTTCCATATAATAGGGAGATGCTCCTCAGCATAGGGAAGCATAGTTTCCTCCAATATTGTTTTGTATTGATGTTGGTCTAAGTTACCCTGAACTTTTCTCACAGGTCCCACTCCACGTCCAGAAAATGAACCCCAAATTTTAATGTTTCCACCGCCATGTTTCACCTGCTTTTTTGTGAATCTTGGATTCATTTCCGCTTTTACAGGACGCCGTACGTATTGCCTTCCATCTGAAGAAATTAAATTAATCTTGGTCTCGTCAGAGAATGCCATGTTGCCATTGGGCGTAGGTCCAATGTCCATATTTACGTGCAAACGCCAAACGAGCATTTCTATGTTCTTTCTTCAACAACGGTACTTTGCGAGCCACTCTTCCGAACAACCCTGCTTCTACCAGACGTCGTCGAACGGTCCTCGCTGATACACCGGCTCTTTCGTCTGCCCCAAACACTTCGTGTTTAATTAAAATAGAGCCTAGAAACGGATCTTTCTTAGCTAACCTGGTTATCATTCTATCTTCTTGCGGAGTTGTTTTTCTCGATCTTTTTGTCCTGGGCACATTTAAAGCTGTGTTATTGCGCCTGAAATGTTGCACTGCATTGCATACCATAGTTTTTGAACAATTTAAATGTTCTGCTATCCCTCGGTATGACCAACCACGCTCGACAAACTTCATGATAATTGTTCGTAGTGTTGGATCGCAACTTTTATTTTTGCCCATATTTCTTCAAAATAATTCTCAAAACTTAAAATTAAAAATCTGGATTGCCGCCAAAACTACCACAAAACAATAAAAGTAGAAATAAAAAAGTATTGAGATTCAAATTTTGAAAATAGAACGCAATATCTCAGTGTCCCTAATTAAATGGCCAGCCAGCATTCTTTGAACAAATAGCACACTGATAATCTATCAGCTATACTGTAAAGAGGTTTAATGTTTAAGAAGTTGTTATTGTTTGTATAATCGGGCACATCAATGACTAATTATACATGTAAAAAATATGGAATATTGTTAAGACTCGTTGGAAAATAAAAAATAAATTCACAATTTGGCTTAACTAGAGATTGTCCCTAATTAGTTGACCACGACTGTATATACACATACATATATTAAATATACATATATTTAAAATACATAATTATATTATTATTTATTATTACTTTTTGAAGGCAGAAACCAGTGAATACAATACTGGTTCATCATCGGCTTGTTAACATTCCACTTCTTGGCACAGGCGTTCTCAGATGAACCACTGCCAAGCGAGCACTAGCATCTGATGAAAAGTAATCCCAGCCGCCCATGGACCACGCAAAACCAGGCGGCCGATCGCGCTAGATAATTGAACCGCAGCATTCAGACCTACTTTTTATAGCGCTATCGCGTTTGACACATGCGATGACTATGCGAATAGTGATGCAAGAATTAGGGTTCGATTAATCCTAATCCCGATTAATCGGTATATATCCGATCAATCCTAATCGCCGATTATTACCTACGATTCTTCACGATCATTGTTTTTAAGTAAAATTGGCTGTATGGCCTTTCCCGTAAATTGACAAAAATAAATTACGTGTATGACAAAATTATGTAATGTCATTGCAAGCATAATCCTCGTTCGTTTGTTGTGTCGCGTTTTTGTATGGAAATGTCGGGATAAAAACGTTTGACGAATGATATTTCCTTTTATCAATAAACCTTATCCTAATTGTAAAACCAGAAATCCTTGCATCGCTTACGCAGTCGGCAGAGCGACTGCGGTTCAGTTGTGGTTTGGTTACGATTATTTGGCGCGATCGCCCCCCAGAGGAGTCGGAGGAGCCAAGAGTAGGACCTCTGAGGAAGGAGGAGGAAGAGGAATTGTAAGAAGGGGGAGGGACTTCCACTTACCGGACGAAGCGCAACAGCAACGGACGCCATTGTTTCACACCAATATTCCGCACGAGGGTGGTGTTACGCCGGGCGAGCCTTTCGCGTGGATCTACCACTCAAATAGTGAATTTATAATTTTTAATAAATAAACTTGCTTACCTTTGATATGATGCACTTAACTTTCTTTTTTATGCTGGCTTATCAAACCGTTTGTTAGGACCTTAGTAAATAAGACTTCTTAAAATTAACTTGTTTAACTGACTACATGCAATAAACTATTTTGCCGTTTTTTCCATTCCGTTTTTATATACACAAATCACTCCTGTATCTAAAAGAGTAGCAAGACACAGCTTTTCATTCACTAATATTCGATATACAGCCTCAAACACACCACGTTTGCGAGGCAAGCAAAACCACGTGCCTCCACAAGTGCAGAGTCATCACGTATCGAACAGCCTGCATAATAACCGGCTGCGCATGTGTGCAGTGATACTATCCACACATGACTTGTTGTCCGTGTAGGAGATAAATCATACCAGTGTATTTGTGATCGAGCAGCGCGTAGTGGTGGGGTGGAAGGCCTTAACGAAGATATCGATGGAATTTGAAAATTCATAAACAAAAAGGAAGATGATACAATATTGATGAACTAAAAATTACTTTTTTAATTGCCATAGTCATTAAGAGTAAATTGGCTGCCAAATAAAGTAATAATAAATAGTAGCCATTATTAACGAGATTATAACAACATCGGCAAGCGCCAAGTAAATATCTTAGGATACTCAAGGACAGCAAAAAATATGACTACTTACGATGAACTAAAACATTATAAAATTATTGAAACTTGAGAAATTAAATAATATTTTTACTAGGACACCTATACACGACTTTTAACTTACACAAAAAATGGAAGTAGAAATTTTATAATTTTACAGTCTTTTAGCGTATTAGCTGTGCCATATTCTTGGGAGCCTTGAGGCCACTCCATGACCCTACAGCTGGAGGACATCTATTTAGTTGTACCTATGTTGTAATTTTAACTTTTAACGTTTTCTTAAACTCGTGTAGGTAGGCCTACATACAATAAGCTCTTATTTTAAACCCATACTTTTAACAATACCTTTTAATCGGTGATGAAATGTAAAAATTTGGAAGATGTATAATAAACAACAAATTCATCTAGTTACAGCGACATATCGACGCAGATAGGCGTCCCGACATCCCTAGCAATCTTCAATCGTATGCCCTTATACAAACGCCGCGCATCTGTGTGCGTGCGCGAATGCATTTCTTTCTCGTATTGTAATTTATTGGACTGTAACGAAGTTAATTATTGCGATTTTTGTATTAAACGTTGGAAATTATTTTTAGCCGCGCGCATATGTGCGTTGGTACGCTTTTTTACTAAGAAACGGCTTGTATCGGCCCGTCGATACGTGATATTAAATGTACAATAAGTTTTCTCGATACACGGAATAAAGAATGCATAAATGTTGGCGCTGCGCTTTTGTTTCTGTTGTTGCAGCCCGCTTCTTTTGTTTCTTGTGGATAGGTCTCGATTTTGATTGCCTCCGTTATTCTTTTATTAGTATAACTAGATCGATTTTAGTACATTCATACATACATATAAGTCACGTGTATTATTAAGGTTTAGTTAGAGACTGAGCAATGAGGACCGCAAAAGCAGTCCTCTGCCAACCACTTTTCACCAAATAGCAACTACACATGTGCTCAGAGTGACAGGTGGTGAGCCCATCGTCGATGCTGTTGAATGTATGTGCAGTCTTTAGTCCGTTACCCGTCTTTTACGACACCCAAGGGAAGAGAGGGGGTGGTAGTATTCTTTCACCGCTACACGACACGGTTATCTTAAACTTAAACTTTCCTACACTCACACCAATTATCTAGCCCAAGAGAAACTTCGAAGAAACTCGTTAAATGGTTACTAGACAACGGATAAACATACTTAAAATACTTAAATACATACATATTATACATTTGACTATTGACTAGAAAACACCTAGACCCGAGACAATTTAGAAAAACCATAATTTCTAAATTGACCCGACCGGGGGATCGAACCCGGGACCTCAGAGATGGCGACACCATGAAAACCGGTGTACAAACCACTCGACCAAGGAGGTCGTCGTAATTAGTTATCGATTGTAGTGATCACTTGATTTCAATTGTGGACGCCTTTGCCCAGCTGTGGGATAGTATAAATGCTAAACTTTACTTTACTTTGATTATTATTATTTGCATTAAACACTAATGTAAATGGTACCATACACAGTTATAATAGGCTAGTTGACTAAATTTCAAAATCATATTAAAACGATACCTGTTTACCTATTTTATCCTAAGAATACATTATTTTTCAATAAATCGATCATTTACAATATTAATTTTGCGATTTTATGTTCCGATTTAAATTTACCGCGAAAACGCTTAAGACGGCCATGTTGAGTAAATGACGTCACGCCGTGCCAAACATCCGCTTCGTTTAAGGTTTGTTCTATAGAAATGTCACAACAATAAAATGACATTTGGCACGGCGTGACGTCACGGCGTCTGATGTCCGTTTAATGTCATATGACTGAATGAGTATTATTGTCGATGTTTTTCTTTAAAAATATTAATAATCCCAATTTTTTATAATGAATATTTTAGATATTTTGTTTCTATAAAACATAATTAATCATTAGAAAGAAACGCCAATCCACCTGATTTATTCTTAATAGACATAAGCCTATTATGGCGGTCTTATCGCTTTAGTATTGTTGCTGAGGTAGGGTCCTGATTGTCACACTGTTTTGATCTTTATTAGTTATTTGCTGTTTATTTTCCGTTTTTGTATTTCACATATTTTTTAATTATATTTTAAATTATTTTAATGTGACATTAAATAATTGTTTCTTCTCTCTTTCTTTTATTTATTTATTTATTGAACACCAACATAATGCACATTACATCGTTACAGGTAGGACTACATAATGGAGTTGTGAAGCTTAATGCTATTATACTTATAGGTGTAGACTATATTTTATTTTTATTTTATTTTTATTTTATTTTTATTTTATTTTTATTTTATTTTTATTTTATTTTTATTTTACTTTATTTACTTACATGACAAAAATATATATTTGAGAGCAACAAGCAATAAAAACGTCTAAACTATACATAAAAAATTAAATCAAAAAAATTATTAAAATATAAAGTTAATAAAAAAATTAAATTAAATTGAATTAAATTACAAATAAATCAAAACAATTAAATTGTGTAAATAAAGAGAAGCGCTATATAACATACCGTTTCATATCAGTAATGATTTTTTAAAGCTGCGAATGCCACCCGCGAACAAATCCAAATCTTTTGTTGTGGCCAAGTTTCTGTACTCTCTAACAAACCGGTTTAAAGGAGCATTTAATTAGATTTACTCAATTGATTCGCAAGTATATTAAATCTCGAAGGCCGAGGTAGTTTGAGTGGCGCTGAGAAAGTAAGTAAGTGTAAAAGTTCAGGAACATCGAGAATGCCATTCGCTAGCTTGTACAAGAATATCAAGTACTTCTTTTTTAAAGCAGTTTCTTCCAGAAAATCATGAGGATAGAAAAATTAAGGCCAGTGCTTAGCCATAGAATAATAAAAAAAACTATGCTACGAATGCAACGAAGATTTTTGTTAGTTCTGAATGTTACGATTGCGTCTCTCGCTGGGATGCGAACCCGAGGCCTCCATGTCTCTACAAATCATTATATAGATGTGTGTAAAATAAGATGAGGAACATTTACAATTAAGGTACCTACTACCTTAATTTACTAATTTACTTTACGAGTAGGTATAAAGGCAATATACGAGTATATCCTAGTGATCCTACTACCAATATTATTATTATAAAGAATTTGAAAAAATCACATCTTTACTTCCCAAGAAGATCTGTCTTAAAAGAAAATAAAAAAAAATGTCGATTTAATCAAAAACAAATAATACTTAGACAAAAAAAACCAACAATGCCCAAAAATACCGGATCGAATTTCACAGAGATCCGTAGGGTTAAACTTGGTTCACAAGTTCCCGACCTCATCACGAAACGGGGTCACGTTTTTAATAAAATTGAGTATAATAAAAAAAAATAAAGTATTATTTTTTTTGCCAAAAAACGCAAAATAAAAGAACCACTCCCGAAATGATCCACTTTTTGTTACGGGGCTAAAAGATAACCCTGAAATTGACAAAATTAGGGTGAATCGTGGGAATCGGTACTGGTTTTTTTTAATATGCTTTATCTCGCAGCATCTTGGGGTTGCAAACGCGAATTTTTAATATAAATAACACAACCAAGGTTAATTCTTAATACTTTTTCGTCGGGTGATTTCTAGATCACAATTAACCGTTTCGCGTATCGGTGACAGAATACTACCACCCCCTCTCTTCCCTTGGGGGTCGTAAAAGGCGACTAACGGACTAAAGACACTTACTTCCAACAGCATAGAGCGGCGATGGCCTCACCACCTGTCACGCTGAGCAAATGTGCAGTCGATATTTGGTGAAAAGTGGACTATGGCAGAGGACTGCTTTTGCGGTCCTCATAGTCTCTGACTAACCCTTCGGGGATAATAGTCGTGATTATATGTATGTTTGTACAATTAATTTCGGGTAAAGTGTGACCGGTTAATGAATATACATGCAGCCGCTAATAATAATTTACTCTTGAATTTAAAATTAATTATTATTGTTTACATACGGAGGTATAATGACTTTATTCTTTTCAATAGGTACTTAATTACGGTATTGTGTAGGATGGTCACCCGAGATGACATTCTTTTGTTTTATTTATTCGACCGGGAAGGGATTGGCCTTCTTCTCACCTGGGCCTTTATTCTGTAACGATTTCTTGTTTCAAAACCACGTTAATTCCTTAAAAAGTTACGATATCTTCCCAAAAACGTATGCGTTTGACGTTTGTGCACGGTAAGGTTTAGGTGTGGAATCTATAGATTGCGATACAGAATCAGGGCCCTGATGGTAAGTGACGTTATGGGGGTGGTTGAAGAGCATTTTATCTAGAACCCTTAACCACTGAGGATCTGGCTGTTATACTTCCATCTGTCTTAACACAATGTTACATTGTTGTTTTGGCGACATACTTAGATAAGTTGGTGCGAGCCGTCCACCTAGCTATATAGGCTAGGTGGACGGCTCGCAACGTGGACTTATCACCAACCAGACCGAGTGTACCAGGGCTGAGTCAGGTGGTGAAAGTGCAAGACATTTAGAGAGTATTATCATTAAATTTCATAGAGTATAATTATTACAGATGACTTAAAAAAACAATACCTAACCTATCCATTTTAATTCATTGCAAAATAAATAAGTCGCACAATTTTTAAGAACATTTTTGGTTCAAACTTTTTAACAATAGCTTAACTACAATCAATCTATATTAATTTTACAAATCTTTTAAGTAAAGAACGGAAACATATAATACAAACTTAAAAATTACTGTCCATTCAATAGTAAGTCCGAACATACAAAAAACCATATTCATTCACTTATCAAAGTTACAAAGATAAATTTCTTATTGATCTACAATAACTTAACCCTACCAGCGGAACAAAGAAATCACCGGTCGAAGTGACCCAGGGTCACACAGGTATCGCGTTACCAAGAAACACACATTTCTGGAATTCGAACTGTGAAATTCGCAATGCCACAATAAGAATCATGACCTCATTGTCGAAATAGACCCAAGATTATAGTGACCCTATGAATAGCCGGCACTGAATGGCTTGACTTATGACACCGGCGACCTTTTCCTTTTTTTACTGGTCAAAGAGGGGCATCTTGCCCACAATTGTGGACAATAGCTTCTGATTGCGTACGAGACGCAATAAAAAAATATAATGATAAAACTGACTTAAGAAAAAACTAAATGTAGCGATAGTTTATTGATTGAATAGTAAAGTTTTTTGTGTTTTGGTTATTTGTAATAATGTTGATGGTTTTGGATGGTTTTGATTTGATTAAGTTTTGAATAATTACTTATTAGAAGTACCTAATTGTAATGTATTAACTATACTTTTTAGAGATGATTAAGTAAATCTTTACATTTTAGTATGCTCATAGTACATTATAAAATTAATAAAGTAACGTTTAATTATAATAGTTTTGCTCCTATTATTGATTAATGGCTTAATATTTCCCAGCGCTTGATAGTTCAAAGTTAGAAAACGGTATTTACTATCAAATATCATAAAACATTTCCCATACCACAAAAAAGCTACAGTTCTTTTGTGCAAAACCGTTATTAAATCCTCTTAAAGTCTCCTACAACGGAAGAAATTCTATAAAAATCTCAAATTACGCCAAACAGTTATAAATCAAGTTGCGAAAATTAAAAAAAAAAACTATCTCACGCGTCTCGCATCATCTGTTGCTTCCTAAAAGGGGTGAACTCGGCAATTTTTTGAACCGAACATAATAGTAAACGGTACCCTCGCCGACAGTTAGATAAAAAAACGCGGAAGATCGGGAAAAGGGAGTGTTCCAAACCGTATCTAACTCTTTCCCATGGGTCTTAACCTTGGCGAACTTTTTTATTAAAAAATGAGACACCTTTGCTATCTTTTCGACTTTTTTTGGCACGGCCTCGTGTTTTTTTTACTGAGCAGCCGACGAGCGGGTCCGGGGGTCGCTTTTGTACTTGCCCTGCGCTATTGTAGCCGCGTTAAGATTTAGCAGGTGGGTCAGATGTACCCCTACGGTATTTTTGGGTTGTAAAGAATCTTTTCTAAATTGATTTTGTCGTATCATAATATAGATGGCAACCAATTATTGTTAATTTATATGTGTTTATAGTCTTGACGCCTCTGTTTTCGAGTGGCAGAGCGCTTAGTCCGATATCTGGAGGTCCTGGGTTCAGTTACAAGGTCGGCTAAATTATGTTAAGAGGGTTTACGCATTTCGGTTTCCCATACAAACTTCCAAATTAAAAAATTTAAATACCAATTAGCCAATTTTAATGAAACTTTGCATGCTACAGTAAAATACAGGGATCTAAATAGTTTGTTGAAAACAATTTAAAAAAACGTTTATTT
Organism: Scoparia ambigualis; assembly: GCA_963921215.1. Classification (NCBI taxonomy): domain Eukaryota; kingdom Metazoa; phylum Arthropoda; class Insecta; order Lepidoptera; family Crambidae; genus Scoparia; species Scoparia ambigualis. The sequence goes on along the minus strand of OY992528.1, from coordinate 12,597,678 downwards.
AATTGAGTTATTGCGATTTTAAACTTTCTATAGGGACTTTAAATCGCAATAAATCAGCTAAATAAACGTTTTTCAAAAATGTTTTCAACAAACTATTTAGATCCCTGCGTTTTACTTTAGCATGCAAAGTTTAATTAAAATTGGTTTATCGATTTTTTTTAATGTTTACTTGGAAGTTTGTATGGGAAACCGAAATGGATTAACCCTCTTAACATGCGGAACAGTTTATAGGCTGTACTATACCAAGCCTAATTCACATTTATCCAATGTCTACCTCATTAATTAAGTCGCTTATTACTGTGAAAACCGTACTAAGGGTGGATTCGACAAAACTGGAATAAGGTCTTATACCTAGATTAAAAGCCGAATTTGTATAGACTAATCTCGGAGTAAGTCTTATTCCAGTTTGGTCGAATCCAGCCTAAGACTCATTTCAATGATTCCATACATACATAAGTACATACAACTCCTCTGCTCCTAACATCCACCCGCATTAGCTGCAGTTACTCCGTGATCATGGTGCATGCACCTGCGCCGAAATATCGGGGACTCAAAATCAACAACTCAGACATGGTAAAAATCCCGTTTTTTCATAAAAATAATTGTAGTGACCATGAAAGTTTAAAATGTTATTTTATTAGACTAAAAGAAGTCCACTGCCATAGGCCACGTTTCACTAAATAACACCTTCACATGTGCCCAGTGAGGCACTGAGGCCCAATGGGTGGTGATCTTATCGCCGCTCTATGCTAATGGATGTACGAGTATATTCAGTGTTTAGTCCGATAGTCGTCCGACACCCAATTGAAGAGTTTAGTTATAGTATTAATAATGAACCCAGCTCTTTTCAACCACTTACGCCAAAAGCCCCGATCGCATAGTGAATTTGACGAGACGAATTTCCAAAAAAAACAACGTTCTTTGCTTCTTGCGCGCCGGCCGCGTAATTTTAGGAAAATTCGCGAGCGCGCACGGCTTAGCGAAGTCGGTAATTACACCTATTTCGATGTGCAAACTTTTTGCGCGTTCGCTATGTTACACCGCTGTTCGCTGACTCATATAACCTTATTTCAAACGCATTAAGATTGAGAATCGGTTATCAACGTGCATGTTTTAACCCTGTAATACGCGAGACGTGTGTTCGCGTCGAAGTGAGAACATTGTCATGGTTTTTAGGTTCCATACGTTTCCGAAAGGTGGTCAGGTTTTGTACTTATGCGGGATTCTTGTGTATGAAGATGATTGCGGGCGGCCGATTCGAGTTTTTCGCCATCTAAAAGGTATTGGTAATCGTTTCATTACAACGACAGTTTTGAAGCTGACGCTTTAACAATGGACGCGTATTTCAATTAATGGGACTAACAATTTGTTGTACGGTATGATATTCATATTCATCTAATCACGATTATTATCCCCTAAGGATTAGTCAGAGACAGGCAACGAGGACAGCAAAAGCAGTCCTCTACCATAGTCCACTTTTCACCAAATAGCGACTGCACATGTGCCCAGCTTGCCAGGTAGTGAGCCTATTGTCGCTTTATGCTGTTGGATGTATGCAGTCTTTAGTCCGTTAGTCCCCTTTTACGACACCCAAGGGAAGAGAGAGGGTGGTAGTATTCTTTCACCGCTACGCTATTTCACTACTACGGTTATCGACACGGTTAGAATTATAATTTTAAGAATTACATAGAGAAAATAAATAATAAAAAGTTATTCTTATGTACAGTGATAGAGCCGTGTGAAAGCTGTCGCGGCGATCGCGGTTAGGAAGCTCTAGCAAACTGCAAGATGGGAGGGGCAATTCGGCCATCAACAAATATAAAACTTTATGTTTATTAAATCGCAGCCGGCAGCTACCCGTGTTTACCTACTTTTTATTATAAAAATGTGATGAAAGTACAATATTTATTTATGTATTTATCTACAGGTAGGTATAAAGTTAAATAAGAAAAGTTATTTTATTTGTTTAAGTGATGGATGAATGAGTTTGTGTGTGCGTCGCTCACTGATCAAGTATCAAAAGTTAGCGTCCATTAATTATTTTTGGTCAGTGTCCCGGTACGTGCGGTGCGAGTGTTACAAGTATAATAACCTCTTCTCTCGCTTTTCCACCGCTTAAGGCTAGGTGTTAGTGAAAAATTAAAATAACCCGTTCTTAGAATTACTTTTTGAAGTAGTAAACAGTAAAATTAAATTCTGCGAAAATTATGTAATATTGTTGAGGCTTTAATCTGTGAAATACACCCGATAGAAACACGATTTCATTGAGTTGGCTTGATGGAATAAATTCACAAAGTTACATATTTTTGTGTCATTTTATCTTCTTTTCCAGGTTTTATTTTTAAAATAAGTGATTTGATATTATGAGTCATTTACCAAAATGAAGTTCATAAATAACTTGAGGAATTATAACCGATCGTTTTTTATTTATTGCATCTATCCATTTTGAAAAATATAAAACGCGATTATTCGCGCCGCTTCGCTGTTATACCCGTCCTTTTCCGTCGTACCGTCGAGAGAGCGAGAGAGAAGCGCCCGAAATACCTCCCCTTAAGAGGAAACACTACGTCGACGTGGCATGCAAAATTCTCATATAAAACACAGAAAAACAACGTTTCGTAGTCCCCTGTTCCACCTTCAGAACTGTACCAATTATTATAACTTTTTCAGCATGGTTAAAGAATGAGATTTTCTATGTCTGTATGTTTGATTTTTTTGCATTAATTCATTTATTTAATAGCCAGAAGCTTCAAAATTTAGCAAAATCACTCCGTTTTAAGGCGTCTTTAGAAACATTAAGTGGCTGGTTTAAAACAAATCAAACTTACAGACATAGAAAATCTCTTTCTTCAACCGATTCTAAAAAAGTGATAAAAATTGGTACAGTTTTATAGGAGGAAACGGGACTACGAAACGTCGTTTTTCTGTGTTTTGTATGAGAATTTTGCATGCCACTTCGACGTAGTATTTCCTCTTAGTTGTAACTTAACTTCCAGAGCCACATCTACGTCTATTAGGATATATTTTTTAGATTATTGTTATGTAAGCTTAACCTAATACTAATTAGTTGCCTTTATGGGCGTTTTGTTAATGTTTCTTTGTGAACAACTTTACTTTTTGGTCGAATATGTAAAGTCTTAGTAAGACTGTCAAATTACCTTTATGTTAAGAAATTACATAGTAGGCTTTTGTTGTCTCAATAAATAAAATAAAAACCGAAATTCATCAAAATCGGTTAAACGACTAAAGAGCGAACGCGAACAAACAAGCTCTCTTACGCATTTTTAAATATCAGTTAGAATAAGGATTTAAGGGCCTTCAAAGCATGTTTGAGATACTTTAATTTGCACACCCATCCGTTAAAAAGAAACCCAAAGTTAAGCAATCTACGTAATGTCGGGTCGTCGACATTACGTAGATTGCTTAACTTGCAGGATAGCAACAAAATCACAGTTTTGCTGTCGAGTTATGCCGCCCAAGCACGCTGAATAACGAAACGCAATTATGTGCGAACTGCGAACAGCGTGCATACTTTGCAATAACAAAAATGTCGGATTTGTTAAAATTTTTGGAAAATTAATAACGAGTTTGGTAGGCACGCCACGCACCTCCTTTTTGTGGACGCTCTCGGTCGCCTTAATTAGAAATATTTTGTGATTCGGACCTTTTTTTTTATTCAAGCTTGTTTTGGATTTAGGACGGTAGACAACAGAAAGGTACATCTATGAAACCAAGTAAATCAAAATGTTCATACCTGAAGTTAGAACCACAAATCGACTTATTTTTTCGTGCACTTTAGTCTGGGTAAACGCATTAAATGACTTTCGGAGAGAACCTGTACTGTTACCTAGTACTTTTACTAAGGTAATTTTTTATCATGTTTGTCACCCCCACAGTCTAAGATTTTCTCCATAAGTTTAATAATATATAGCCAGTATATTCTGTGATAGAGATGTGCTTTTATTTTATTGTCAATGTACAGATTATGATCTCTTAACATTTAAGTTTTATTTTAATTAAAGTTATGATCTAATCATCATACTATGATTAAATTCACACAAGATTGATAGGCTTCTTGTTTTGTTCAAATCAACCGTGTTAGTTAAAACAACAATGCGCCGTGGCTACATGGCATAGTTCCAACGCCTCCACCAAAGTGATAAATACTTCTACTTTTGTCTATCGTCGTATAAACTTTTTTATTTTTGGCGGTAATCAACTGTCACTTGATTTGTACACGATGGACGCGTTGAAAAGGTCACACTGGTGAAAGTAATGTGTATCGTTTATCTTTTATCATTAATTATTCTTATAGACTTTATCTTCACTGACTTGTCATTAAGTGGGAGTTAGGTAATCGCAGGGTTAGTTTTCTGTTTAAAAAAGATGGCGGTCGTTGAAATTTTCCAACATTTTGCGAATTGCATTGCGGTAGACTATCGTAAAACCAGATGCAACGCAATAGAAATTCGATTTTTAGTAACCTGATAGATTGTTGCTGAAAATAATGCGTGTGACGTTCACCGTAAAAATACGTAACTATAAGAAATCTTTTCCTACAAAACCGAACCAAGAACTGCAGAACGAGCCTCAGATCGCGTCTCCTCAGAAAGCTGGTCGAGGTAAGTGTTTTTTGCCATATTATGGGTAGTTGCCAAGGCAGATTACAATACCGAAAGCATTGTGTGATTTAATAGTTTGATTCCAACACCTAAGTATACAGTCCACCTTTTAAATTATTACTGTGGTACTTTGTTGCCACATTTTTATTTTTCTGATATGTTTAGCTTTTATTTTATACATTACTAACAACATTTAAGGAAACCTTTAGGCACAGAAAAGGCCAAACGTCAGCGTCTTGTCACATCACATCTGCAAATGGTGTCCAAAAAAGTGTCAAAAGGCCATAGGTAATAAAAGAAATCCGATTCGTAACCCCTTTCATTAAAACGTTCGCTAACACTTTTTGCTCAGCTGTGTCTCCGCCGGCTGTAACGTGATTCCGCAGTTTTGTCAAAATATTACACAGTGTAGCGGTTTTTTTTCAAGGCATTAAAAAAATTACCCCTTTCCTTCGAAACCTTTTTCTAAGTAATCTTCGACGAAGGGGTTGACACACGATATTATTTGGCGATCTGAGATAACGGTAATGCCGAGTTACGATACAAACTTATATGGTTGGACAGTTTTTTTCTTTCTTCCATATTCTATTGAGCACAACATAATTTGGATTCGGTAGTAAAAATAATAATATAGTTTAGTAACTAGACTTTTTTCGCTACGATTTATTATAAAAAAACTTGTTAAGGGGTTTTACGCATTTCGGTTCCCCATACCAATTTTCAAGGTTTACATTGAATGAATAATTTGACTTTGACTTTGACTTTGTATGGGAAACCGAAAAGCGTAAACCCTCTTAAGTACTTATTTAAATGAAACAATAAATAACAGTCACTACTTATGTAAGTGTTTGTTATTTCACAACTTGGAACACTATGTTTTATATCTCGCCTTTTGATTGAACTTGTTAAGTCCGCCAGGTTAGCTAATAAATAACAATAAAATAACAAAAAAAATTTGTTTACGCTCACAACAATTATCTAGAATTCTAGACCAAGTGACCAAGATAAGTATTCTTTTGAAACTCGTTAATATATATGGTGAGATAACGGATAAATATACATAAACATGGAAAAAACACCCAGACCCGAAATCAATTTAAAAAAACAGCATTTCTCTAAATTGACCCGACCAGAAATTGAACCCGGGACCTCCGAGATGGCGCGACGCCAGACCGGGCGTGCTAACCACTCGACCAAGGTCGTAGCTACCACCATCTTATCTAAATATGTCCACCATGAGATGAGATGAATACCAAGTGCCATACGTAAATAATATATAAAATGAGTTTCTCCCGTGTTCTATTAGCAACAACCGGTGTTGTTAGACTCCATTTTAATCAATCTACCGTACAATACTAAATGTACGTTTAAAAGGGTTGAGGGTATTTGATCATGGTGTCGTTTCGTCAATATTAAATTATTTAAAAATATTTGTTAGTCGTTCGTCATTTATACATCTGCTATTATACAGTCAACAAACTAAATAAATGAAACCAATATGAACAGGTCTGAAAATCATAAGTAAGTAAGTACCTATAATTTTTACAGCAATTCTTTAAATTAGAAAAATTAGGCAAAAGTTTAATATATTAATGTTAACATTACTCCTTAAAATTTACAATTTAAAATTACATAATTAATCACAGGCATATCTATCTAGAAACGTTAATTCCTAAAGACTAAAAATCCCAGAAAAGGTACACAGGTAAAAATATTCTGAAAACTGTAGGTACCTACTTTAAGCGAATGACCAAACGACACTAAAAATAATTAATATTAAATAGCAATGACGAAACGCCACCATTTTTTCTTAATGACATAACGACACCATGTCCAAACACCCCTAAACCTTTTAAAATGTATACCACTTGAAATTGGTTTAATGCTAAACGCGAAGCCATTAATTATGTTATAATAAATAATAAAACACAGTGAAAGAATACCTACCTACTATACCATCCTCGCTCTTTCCTTGGGTGTCGCAAAAAGCGACTTACGGACTAAAGACTGCACATACTTCCAACACCATAGAGCGGCGATAGGCTCACCACCTGTCACGCTGAGCACATGTGCAGTCGCTATTTGGTGAAAAGTTGACTATGGTAGAGGACTACTTTTGATGTCCTCATTGTCTAGTCTCTGACTAACCCTTCGGGGATAATAGTCGTGATTTTGTATGTAATATGTAAAAAAAACACTCCTGATTGTATGTTAACAACTATCATCATACATTATGTTATTATTGATATTGTTGTGCTCTGATAGGTTAAAATTAGTTTTAGTTGAGTATTCCGAATGAAGTGCGCTTCAGCTTCCACGTTTTACTTTATTAATAAATAAATACCATTTTCTATTTTTCCATATACCTACATGTCGCTCTCGCATCGGACTTTTCAGCCACCAAAAACGGTGTTTGCCCAGCATTGCACCATAAATCGTCTGCAATAGACGCAAAGGCCAATGATATACCTAGTTAGAAAATGGCAAGGCAGTTTAGCAGCTGACTGCTCATAGGTAGGTACTGTATTTTAATATTACCCAATATACTAACTGTAAAAGAATGGACACGTTAATAAGATTAGAAATGAAACTTCTCCTAAGAGTTCGCCCTATACGTAAAGACAATTCAAAAGACACGAAAACTCACGAAATCGCTTGCCGCACACAAAAAGCGAATCAACAAACAAAAGAACACATTCCAAAAACCGCTAAGTCCGCTTCAAACATAACATTTCTTTTATTCATAACCGAAAAATGTCGAACTAAAAACTAAAAAGGAAGCAAAAATTTAAAAAGTAACGTTGCTTTAATATTTCCAACTGTTTTTAAATCTCAAAAGAACTATATTCACATTCAGAGCGCGGCGCGTTCTAAATATAAAATTTCTTTTTTGTCAAATAAGGAAGGGTTAAGTTAAAAACATTCTATTTTCGAATTGTTAAAAAGTCCACATTGTATGGAATACGTCAAAACTTCATAGTGAGCGTAGTACATGCAAATCTTTCCCATGCATATTGTTTATTTTTGAAGGCTGTGGAAATTGTTGTTAGTTTTCGAGTTATTTCTTGTGCAAACTTTTAATTAAAACCAGCTTGCTTCTCATTAGGTATTAGGTTTAAGTACCTATAGACTTTGTCATAAGTACCTGTGTGATAACATCATAAACCGAAATATGGATCAATTCTGGTTGTGGTACAAAGAAGTTTGTGATGGTGACTTAGCAGGGTGCGAAATTTTTGCTAAGTAATTGTTTTTTTTTAGTTACCTTAACTGAATATAAAAGATTATACTAGCTTACTTGGAGAAATGTTTTACTTGAAATACATACATACATTACACCCGTTTGCCGGAGGGGAATAAGCGGACTTCCAGCTTCCCAACACTCTGTACAGGTACGTACACAAAACGACGGGTTTTCATTACTTTTATCTTTATTAATATTTCATTGAATTAACCATAAAATAGTTATGAAAGTTTAATATTCGGAACACACAGGTACTATTAAACAAAATTAAATTTAGGTTTTTTTAATGTTAAATAAACATACAGCTTTATTGCCTGTTAGATCTGAGCAAATGTTAAATAAAACCTACCTACACTTTATCTAAACCTCTACAAAAACTACAATTTAAACGTCTCCAAAAATTAAATATTGATTTATCTGCATCCACAATCGATACTACACCAACATTATTCCTTTTTCAAATGATACCAAAGACACAGGAAGCTTGAGTTTTTTGTCACTTCCACGTCTCGTCGAAGCCGATTTCAATTCTTCGTCTCCCTCTCGCGCTCGCAACCACGCCACGTGGGACAAAGACAGCACCATCTGTTTCATTCTCAGGTGTGTTGACAATAACAGATGTTAAGAAGATGGCGGCGCAAACGCATATTACACAATTACAATTCTATTTAATTGGTTTTTTTACCTCCGAGCCCGTTTGTTATGGATTTGGTCGTGGGCGTTGAGTTACTTGGCTCTGGTTAGACAATCGCAGTACATATTCTACATGTCATGTTAAATTTGGTGCCCCTTTAGCTCCATATTTCGTGGAGATTTGAATTGTTAATGTTTCTTATTTATTACATATTATGGAGAACATGATTTGAAGCAAATAAATAACTTTATTTCCGTTCGGAAAAATACAAATGTAAAACTAACGCCAACAGGATTCGAGCCTGCACTCTTCGACATACCACAATTATGCCACAGTGTCTCTGTCCTACCTGCCCGTGTAAAATCAACACTATTTGTGAGTCAAATGCCTTTATTGAACGTCAATTAAATCATTTAAAGTCAAAATACAAGTAAATAGCCTATATTATTATACAGTCCTCAAACAGACTGAGGCCTTCATCATTGAAAAATTATTTATCGCTATAATTAATGGATATTGGCTGAATCACCAAAAACACGGTAAAAAATCAGAAACACACTTTGCGCGAGCTAGGAATTGATTGAACCTAGGACCGGGTTTTCCACTTGACTCCAAAGCCATTGTTCTCAAAACTTCACCGTCAATCAGGGATGGAAAATATTAACGATTATTTTGATTTACTTAAAAAAACATGTTTTTTTTTTAATTTTATTGTTTATTTTGATTTTTTTTTATGTGAAAAAACTAAATACACTATTATTAGTACTTACTGACAATTGAATAAGCTGTATGCCACAAATACTTTTTAAATTATTAAAATAAAATTAATACGAGTATTTTTAAAATTTGTTGATTTTTTAAATTACTTAAAAAATTAATATAGATAAATCTTGACCAATTATTGTTAGTATCCAACTTTACAAGACTGATTTCTGATTTGTTTTGCAGTTGAAGACAAATTTCAAGTAGGTATGCATGCAGGTCTTTTTTTTTTGAGACTACTACTTCTGTGTAAGCTCTTTGATAGTATTTTATTGTTAGTAACTACTAAGTATACTTATTTATTGTTATTTTCATTAAAGATAATATTGAACTTTAAATTGATTTAAATCAATGATTTTTATTAAAAAAATGATATAAATCAGTCTGATTTAAATCAGCCAACCCTGCCGTCATTGAAGTCGCCTATAAGTTTCCACTTCGACCCCAAAATGCTTTTTATATACATAGTTAAATAAATAAATAAATATAGTTAAATGAAATACTCACTAAAAAGTGTTTTGGAGTTAAAGTGGATAGTTTTTTGGAGTTTAGTGGAATAACCCCTAGGACCGTCGCTTATCAGGCCGAGTGTTATACCCACAGATATAAGAAATATTTTATTGCTTTGTGATTATACCACTTGGTAACCGAAGTGACAATATCTAATGAGTAAAGTAACTTGTCGATTAAAATCAACTGGCAAATTTTCTATTGATCCTTAAAATATTCGGGTGACAATTTACGAGAGCACATCTGCACTATTTTCCGACAGCTCCAACGCTGGCAATCAATCAAACGACATCGTTTAATCGCGTACAAATTCTAAATTTTAAAATGTTGGACAAAGGTGCCGAAATACAATATCTCATTATGTAGTAAAAAATCCAATGAGAAAATACGAGATTTGACCCAAAAAAACTCACCCTTCGTCAAAGGGTTGGCGAGCGAGAGGGCAGATGTTCGTATGATGGCAGAAAGAGACAGTGGCTACGCTCAACCCTTTCGCTGCACCTGGATAGTTTTTTGTTCGTAAACTTTTTGTGTTGAAATTTAAAAAAGTGCAAAATTTTCGTTCAGTAGAGGGTCAATATTGATTTTTGGTTTGCTATAAACCGTGTTCACAATGGGAGTTCGTTATCTAACCGTTCAAATGAGGCTATTACTCTTTGACCCCGTGACATACGGGTGACAGTTATTAGCAATAGATATTTTTTTCTGGATCACCTTGAAGCATTAAAGTATATCATTAATTGCAATATGCAATTAAAAAGTAAAATAATTTCTAGGAATGATCCATGTCGCGTAGCGGCTCATTAAAATAATACTACCACCCCCTCTCCTCCCTTGGGTGTCGTAAAAGGCGACTAACGGACTAAATACTGCACACACATCCAACAGCATAGAGCGGCGATGGGCTCACAACCTGTCACGCTGAGCACATGTGCTGTCTCTATTTAGTGAAAAGTGGACTATGGCAGAGGACTGCTTTTGCGGTCCTCATTGCCTAGTCTCTGACTAACCCTTCGGGGATAATAGTCGTGATTATATGTATGTATGTGTAACGTTCTTCTATGTTCCATAAAGCCGCTTATACATAAAAACTAGATGCAATATCAACGCTCTAAAACGTTTGCACAAAAAAGTAACTAGCGAGATGTTTAAGAGGCCTTTTTCTCGACTGTGATTTTTGCATAAATTTTTCCATTTTCGCATTTTGTAGTAATTTTGCAGTTGCATTTATTGTTTTTATCGAAATTGGATTAAAAAATCATGCTTAAAATCTCCACTTTGCGAGAATAAGCTGAGTTCGGACGGCCGGCGCATCGCATTTCGTAGTAATTTTGCAGTTGTTTTTATCGTTTTTATCGAAATAGGATAATAAATTCATTATAAAATCTTTGTTATTGTCCTCATGAAGTAACAATTATTCTAGTATAAATTTTGCTCAATTTTCGCCTATTCGCCTATCTACGATAATATTATCGTAGATAGGCGAAATTACTGTTAACTTAAGGCGATTTTCAAAGATTTTTGGTTTAGATTTTTTTTCTGTATAAAATCAATGAAATCTGAAAACTCCGAGGCCGCTACAAACTGTACGACTAAGTATATAAGAGATAACATATATATTTTTTTAAACTTGTTTAGAACAGTAGTTAAGTCTAGGAGCTCAACAAAGTGCCTTCGCGCATTTTATGAGAATCTTTCTCTGCAATTTTGGGTTTAAATAAAAAGTTAAGAAAACATTTACAAAAAGCGAGGTCGCAACAAACTATGCCAATAGCTATTCTACACTATTCAATAAGTCAAAATTGTTAATGTATTTTTGTTTCTGAGATCAAGAACGCCAAAATTGGCCATTTTACGCAAAAATCACAGACGAGATGTAAAGGCCCTCTTCATTACTTATGCATTCCGTTTGGTAGTTTGCGAGCTAAGTGTCAACATGTCACCGCTATTTCGCTACGATTTAGTACGGGATTGTATATCTGTGTTTTTATATGAGATCAAGGTTTACAACACAAACTTATGTTTAACTTCACACAATACTTTGTGCGAACTATTTATGAAACATTGTGTTTCGCGCTCAACACAAAAAATATACGTGCATGCGCGTGCGCACGGCCCACGGCGACGGGCATCGATTTATGCGGATACTCGATAATTAAAAACAATCCGCCATATTGTTTTTTGTCTCTTTTCTTCCCGTTTTTGTGCGTCCTTCATTTGATTGTGTCGCTCTTGGCCTTCTCTTTTTGGCCTCGCATTAAGGCCTATCGGTCGGCGAGACGTTTTAAGTTATACCCCTTTATCGTTGGATACGTGTTGCGGCTCTCATTTGAAGGTTTCAGCAATTTCACGATTCGCTTTTTTCACATTTCGCGTGTTAATAGCGGTTTACGGTTGTTATTATTGAATTTTATTTTAATTTTTTATTCATCATCATGTTTTAACATCAACGTTTATTTAAAACATACTCACACTACTATTATCCCCAAAGGGTTGGTCAGAGACTAAGCAAGGTGGATTGCAAAAATCCAAATAACAACTGCACATATATTATATATGCTGGGTGTAATAGTTGTGAGTTGTAATGGGCAGCGTTGTTCTTGATACGGCAATTGCCGTAATATACGGCATTCAGGTATCCTAGGCATCAAAAATACGGTATACGGCAGCTACTTCATTGCCGTATTAAAATATACGGCAATATACGGATGAAGGAAAAATTGTACCAGTTGTAAATAAATTACTTTACATTATATGAAATAAGCTCACAGAGAACCGATGAGTTTTCGATTAAATTCGGTGATCTATCACCGACCTAAAATTATACTAAATAGCATCTTTTATTTTTGTGAAAAAAGATTTTTTACAATGTTTGAGTTGTAGTTTTAGAGTCCTCGATATCAGTTACTCCGTGATGATGGTGCATGCAACTGCGCCTAAATATCGGGGACTCAAAACCAACAACTCAAATATGGTAAAAATTATAATAGTGACCATGAATGTTTAAAATGTTATTAGCATCTTCTGCTTTTAATGTATTTGTTTGCCACACTCGAACGCAGACTGCGAACATTCTTCAGTGTAGTAAATAATATGAAAACGAGACTTTGAAATAAATTAATAACTGCAATTAATGGAACTCTTCTAGACAGACAAGCAACCCGTAATCATGGTAATTGTACACAACTTCAAGTGCCAAACGAAATTATTAGTAAAATGAAAAATTAATAACAGTACATAGTAAATGCAACAGAATCAGATGTACCAGAAACGATTCCAAACCTATGTGGTGAAGAATAAAATGAGTAGTTTACAAGTAGTACACGCATAGTCATCACTTGTATTTTTTTTATTGCAACAGAATCAGAAGTACCAGAAACGATTCCAAACTTATGTGGTGTTGAATAAAATGAGTAGTTTACAAGTAGTACACGCATAGTCATCACTTGTATTTTATTTATAAGATTTCCCTAAAAATACGGCAATTTTAGAATTAGAATACGGCAACCCTAAATTTGTCAGGAACAACACTGCATGGGCCCATCGACGGTTTAAGCTGTTGGATGTATGTGCACATAAATCGATAACGGACTGCAGTCTTTAGTCCGTTAGTCGCTTTTACGACACCTAAGAGAAGAGATGGGTAGTATTCTCTTAATAAATAGCCGCCACCACACTGCCTCTTATTTTTTTCAAAGATTATTTTTAATGCGTTAATGACACAATTTTAAAATAGTTCAGTTACTTATACAAGCTTAAATTAATGCGTGGATAGGTGTGGGCTCACATGAATAGCCAACGAAGCTTTAACCAAGGTTTCTCATATTCCATCTACGAGTGTTAGGTATACGACGATGCCCAAATTCGGTAAAGAACGTTCACATTGGATTTTTACTTTTTCTTGGTAGAGATTCACGGGAAAACCACTAATACGATCGAATCGCATTTTACGAGACCCAAGGGAAGAGCGTGGTTTATATTATTTTAGTACACACGGCTCTGATGTGTACCTACTTAATTCGAAGTTCATTATACTGACTTCCTTCTTCTTCTTTCTTCCAACATCGCCTATGTTGGAAGGAAGAAGAGACTACATACACACTGTCGGGCCGTCTGTCCCCGCCTTTGTCACCGCTCGGCTATTTATAATGCGTCTTAGCAAAATCAAGATGCGCTAATTTGTATACTGAAATAAACTCAGCTGTTTGCGTGTGTAGATTACATATTGTCCCTGCGATTATGTGTGCCTCGCTGCATTCGCCGATTGCAAAAGTCAAGCTCCCTTCAGCGAGGTTTAGAAATGGATGGGTGACCAAAAGTATTTGCTTAATTTATCTTCGACGCCGACCGCAACACTTTTGCTACTAAGAGCGAGGTTGGTACCGAACCAAAATAAAGAGCTTGATGTACCAAGAATTCGATGTCGATAGCAAAAGTTAAGCTACTTTGGGTGAGGTGGGTTGCAGAATGGGTGACTAAAAGTTTAGCCGCCTTCACAAGAAGGCCGCCTTGAAGACATTGTTGGTCGCTCGTGGTGCTAAGAACATAGAATAACAACATTGTTTTGCTATAGTCTTAAGAGTCAGGCGGTTTGCTTGTTAAAAATGTTTACAGACTTAGCAATTGCTCATATGAAATACCTAATTAAACATTTGACTTGTAACGTAACACTGAGACCTAATCACGCTAATGACTGTTGCGTGACTCATATATAAAATACGCCGAATTTGGCAAAGGCAGCCGACGAGCTAAAATTGTTATCATAATGCATCATGTTCCTTTTTCTAGTAGACATTCTGGAAAACAATAAACGTGTATGTTACATGTATTATCCAAATAAGTCAGTTCAAGACTATAATTAACAATTTTTAAAAAGAAAAGAAAAGCAGGGGGTTAAAGTTACTCGCGTCCGTAGGTTTACCCCTGAGACGTATGGTCTCAAACATGATGCATTATGATAACAATTTTAGCTCGTCGGCTGCCTTTGCCAAATTCGACGTATTTTATATATGTGACCCCTGGGTGGTGCTAAATGAGTGACACTGACTGAGTGGTAAAGCCACGCTTCGTTGCAGCACGCATTGGGCCGGCTCGCCCGGGGTAATACCACCCTCTCACGAATATCCGGCGTGAAATAATGGCACTTGGTGCGGTTGTGTTTCGTCCAGCCAGTGAGGGTTCCGAAGGCCTTTCCCCGCCCCCCCCTCCCCTTATAATTCCTATTCCTTCCTGAAACCTTTTTAACCGCCTCTGTGGTCTAGTGGCTAAGCTACCTGTTTCAGACCCAGAGGTCCCGGTTCGATTTCCAGCGGGGAGTACATCTTTGTGTACTCGGTTTGGTTGGTGGTATGGCTGTTAAGTCCGCCTGGCTAGCTACCACCATCTTATCTAAGTCTGTCGCCATAACAACGATGTTTATAGCATTGTTGTGTTCCGGCAGTTTGAGATAAGATAGCCAGTTCCTCAGTGGTTGAGGATTCCGGGTGAAGCGCGCTTCCACCTTCGGCCTTATCATCACTTACCATCAGGTGAGATTAATGCCAAGCGCTTACCCGTAGCCAATAAAAAAAAAAAACCTATTCCTTCCTTAAAGGCCGGCAACGCGTCTGCGATTCCTCTGGTTTTGCGGGTGTCCATGGGCGGCGGTGATTACTCTCCATCAGGTGACACGTTTGCTTGTTTGCCTCCTTCATTTATAAAAAAATGGAAAAGAATCACGAGACGGAATTGAACCTGCACACTACACACTCTGGAAACTATGCCATTGTGGCTGTTTTTAAATGAATCAATCGTGGACAGACCAAATAATTAGTGTTGTTTTTATTACCGTGTCGCGTAAAGGTGAAAGAATACTACCACCCCCCCTCTCTTCCCTTGGGTGCCGTAAAAGGCGACCAACGGACTAAAGACTGCACATACACACCAACAGCATAGAGCGGCGATGGGCTCACCGCTTGTGCACGCTGAGCACATGTGCAGTCGTTATTTGGTAAAAAGTGGACTATGGTAAAGGGCTGCTTTTGCGGTCCTCATTGCCTAGTCTCTGACTAACCTTTGGGGACAATAGTTGTAATTATATGTACAGTCACCAGCATTATGATGTGACTATCGACGGCTTGCAAACATATCTAATCATTGGTGGTATAATTTATTATCATTAGGTATATAATACCTAATTATATACCTTCCACCAATGATCAGATATTTTTGCACATCACATCTTAATGCTGGTGACTGTACGAGTGTAGTTATATATGTTTTTAAAAACTGTTGCTTCCCGCCCGCTACTACGTACGCGTGGACCCCGTAGCTTGTGACAAATTTCCAAAACTGTTCCAAATTACAAACTAGATCGCTTTCTGCGATAAGACCGCCTTTGTACATACTAGTTATAAGTTTATGTCATGTGTAACTGTTTCTCGTGTATGTGTATTAAAGTGTTTATCTATCTATCAATCTATCTTGTCCTGACAATTACAAACACAACAAAAAAAGAATAAGCCAAATAGGTGCAGCCGTTCTGAATAAATGCGCGTACAAAACATTTTGGCATTTGATAATTTTATTAATATAGAGTTTACTTTCTTTTTTGTACAAGTATATTTGGTTTTTGTCGTTAAGTTTCGAGTGTGTTTTAGTCCGGTACTTAAGAACCTATAAAAAGTAGGTCCCAGGTGGTCTCTTGCCGAAGCAAAGCAAGCGTAAGTTACATTCTGTAAATGCCTCTGACTGAACTGATTTGTTCACTACCACAGCAGAGTTTGTGCGTAAATAAGGATAGCTTCATGTCATCGACATAACATAGAGTCAGAAAACAAAATTATGTTACATGTAATGTTTTTAAAGTCACCTATAGGTAGGTAGTACATTAAGTCTACGGAAGACCTTTTACGTAGTAGATTCAGCAAGAAGTAATGAATAGTGAGGCTAGGGATAAATTGACGAAGTCCGTAGTCAAGTGTCTTCAGTATTTAAAAACCGTTTTTCTAAATTGATTTCGGGTCTAGGTGCAGTTTTCTATGTTTATCCGTTATCTTAACTAGATATCTTAACTAGATTTTCGGGTCTAGGTGCAGTTTTCTATATTTATCCGTTATCCTAACTAGGTAAAGGATAAACAAAGAAAACTGCACCTAGACCCGAAATCAATTTAGTAAAACGGTTTTGAAGAATGGAGACACTCAAACACGGACTTCGTCAATTTATTCCTAGCCTAGCTATTCTTTACTTCTTTATTTCTTTATTAACATTTATTACAAGTTTTAAATTAAGTTTAATTTGGGGCTAGATAATTGTTAAAAAATACTAAGTATCAAATTGTTACAATCTCTAAGGGTTACTTTTCTTGAATTTAAGGAATCACTCAAGAAAAGATACCATTAAAGATTGTAACATTTTGATAGTATTTTCTTCGGAAGGCACGCCAACCATTATTCGGTTTTGTAACACGAAATCTCTTAAAGCCATAAAAGGCCAGTTCATCATCAAAATATGAATTATTCAGTTTTTTTTTTAAATAAACAAAAAAGGATGACATCCCAAGTGAGCTGACCTTCTGCGCGTTTCGATTTTCTTATACTCTACTCACAATTGTGAGTACGCCTTAAAACATTAGTTTTTCGTTCTATTGTGTCACCATCAGTTATGATTTTCTAGGATATACAAAATTATATATGAGAACACTGTTTCATTGTCATCATCATCATCATATAATCACGGCTATTATCCCCTAAGGGTTAGAGAAAAACTGGGCAGCAAAAGCAGTCCTCTACCATAGTCCACTTTTCACCGAACAGCGACTGCAAATGTGCTCAGCTCAGCGTGACAGGTGGTGAGCCCATCGCCGCTATATGCTGTTGGATGTATGAGCCGTCTTGAGTCCGTTAGTTGCCTTTTACGACACCCAAGGGAAGAGAGGTGTTTATGATTTTATAGGAATTATTATTGTAAAACACGGTCGTAATGTGCAATTATATGAAATTTTAGAGGTAATTTCAGGATTTTTTTCTATGTTTCCAATCGTGTTTTGACTTCGTTCATCCCCTCACACATACGCTCTTTAACACACATTAAAAATTTCAGTGAGAAATATTTAATATATTTTGAATTACTTACACCTAATAGAAAACAGTCAATTTTTCCGTTTTCACCGCCTAAGGCCCCTTAAACACTAGACAGTTAATTAGAAAATAAAATTACATTAATGCTAAATTGTATAAAACTATGTTACAATTTGATGGTTAAATCAACTCTTTAAGTTATGTATCCGGTATTGAAAAGTATTCAATACAACTAATTTGTCCCTGTTTACAAATAGACTTGGTAAAGCGTTAGATATTTTTTTACTTTCAGAGTACTAAAACAAATTATAATATAATAGTTTCATTGGGTTTATTGTAACAGCGGGTCGTTTATAGGCTAATGGTATTATTATGTGGATATAGGAAGTACCTATCTGAACAAAATGATTTTATTAAGATTGATGATGGCGACAGACTAGATAAGTTAGACTGGCCTACCAGGCGGATTATATCACATACCTGCTGGAAATCCAATCTTAGACTGGTAATTGAAACACTGTTGCAGGTAATATTTATATGCCTCCTATGAAAAGTGCATCTTTTCAGTGGAGCGATAACTCTGTAAAAAAAATTTAAAAAGGAAAATAATTAAAAAAAAATTTTAAAAACTTTCATGCAGATTGATAGAGTATAATAAAAAAATAGATCTTTGTCTTTTTATATATTTTTTAATACTGTTAACTTGTAACCTTTTGACTTTTCACAGGAGGCATTTTGTTTTCTTTTGTTAGTATGTAATCATGGAATTTATAAAGATGCTTGGAAGGGTTTGGGGGAGACCTTTGCACAGCAGCCGGACAAAACAGGCTAAATTGAAAATAAAAACTTACTTATCCTCTTCCAATAACTATCATGGTGCCCCTACACAGGACCCACGTCGTAGTACCTGGAAGTCCGCGACATTGCGAGTACCTCGCGAAAGAAGCGGGTAATTGAACCGTTCGCGGCATTTCACTATCGAAAAACTTAGTGAACTTCTCAATAATTAAGCATTAAGTATCGGTTTCGTTTGGTCGGCGATTGATTATTTTTTGGAATCACCACAGTGGTATTTACAAAATTAAGTCGTTTATTTAGAAACGAGCGTTTTGCTTTCTTTTCTTATTTGTAACTTATACTACACTGACATACTTGAGGAGCTCGGTGGGCGAGCGGATATTTTAATGTACATACACTTCGTACATATAAACAATAGATGCACTGTATCATACAAAATTAACCTCAAGTAATGCCCCCGCGTACATACTATCCAAAGATCAACATCAAAACGAGTTTTTTTTAATTCTACAACGGGTAAGCGCTTGGCCTTAATCTCACCTGATGGTAAGTGACGATAACGCCGAAGGTGGAAGCGCGCTTCACCCGGAATCCTCAACCAATGAGGAACTGGCTATCTTATCTCAAACTGTCGGAACACAACAATGCTATAAACATCGTTGTTATGGCGACAGACTTAGATAAATGGTGGTAGCTAGCCAGGCAGACTTAACAGCCCTACAACCAACCAAACCGAGCACACAAAGATGTACCCCCGCTGGGAATCGAACCCGGGACCTCTGAGTCTGAAACCGGTGGCTTAGCCACTAGACCACGAAGGCGGTTAGTAAAGTACATAGAAAAATATTTATTGTGACCGTGTAGCGTAAAGGTGAAAGAATACTACCACCCCCTCTCTTCCCTTGGGTGTCGTAAAAGGCTACTAACGGACTAAACATATATCCAACAACAAAGAGCGGCGATGGGCTCACCACCTGTCACGCTGAGCACATGTGTAGTTGCTAATTGGTGAAAAGTGGACTATGGCGAGGACTGCTTTTGCGGTCTTCATTGTCTAGTCTTTGACTAACCCTGCGGGGATAATAGTCGTGTTTATATGTATGTATGTAAACAGTTATTGGAATAATATTCATTAACTAGTTCTTTAAAATTTAAAATATCCAACTTAAAGATCGCTGAATGAGGTATTGTAATATTAGTCAATCCCATTAGCAGAATAAATCTTTAGAGAAACTACAGCCCGTTTGCATCTAGACTTTATACAAGTCGATCGTCATTCTAAACAATCTTTTGGTTATTAAGACGGCCTTGAGCTCCGTAACATACTTAAACCAGTTCCATTATACCAAAAAATCATATTCTAATCTGTGTAGTATCTGACGTTTCCGAGCCCGCCTTACAAGCAGCGCGGGAACAAAAAACCCGTATACTTAGACCCTTTGAAAGCCAATACAAGAATTCGTAGTTTTTTTGAAAAATGAGCAACGACAGCCTCACAATGATCGAATACAGACTGTTTTAAACCCCTTTTTGGTGGAATACAAAGTTTTTTTATGTGTTTTTTTTGTAACTTTTTTTTATGCCAGAGACAATAGCGTTTTGAGGTCATCGTACGATTATGATTTGAGGGTAGCCGCGGGCGTCATTGAGTTATGATTTGAGCGCAGCCTTCGACCGATTTATGGTAATTTTCACGGTGATATCTCGCGAATGCTCGATGCTCGATACAAAATGGAGGTTCGATATTCGATTCTAATCGTTTTGTTTCTTGCTCGTGTTCCTCCTTTTGTTTTTTTATCGAAAGCGGGCCTTTTGCAACGCTTTGTGAACTTTAATAGTTAATTAAATGAGATTGGTCACATAGCTTTTGATTAAAACTTATTCCTAATGAGAACGCGTCGGTGGTTGAATGTTTTAGAGCTCGTCTCAATATCTGAAATTCATAGGTTCAATTCTGTTTGGACTTTTCGATGCAAAGACGACCAGCATTTATAAATACGTGATTAATTCATTACTTATCAATTATTGTAGTGAGTCTGTGGGTCTGTCTGTATAAAGGCTACTGTTAAGATGGATTTAGTGAAAGTACCTGATCAGTGTTTCATAATTACCTTCATATTACTTTAAAGCAGATTTTTAAACTAAACAAACGGCATACCACCTTAAGAGTGCTCCTTCTGAACACCCATCCGGGAACACGGCATTACGAAACGTGCTTAGCTTCACTATCCTAACCTATTGAAATGAAACACTTTTTTACGGACTAACTCGCGTATAATTTACTATTTACATAGTTTTTAATATTATCCTGACGTTTCGAACCCTTTACAGGGTCCGTGGTCACAGGGAAACGTCAGGATAATATAAAAAACTATGTAAATAGTAAATTAAACGCGAGTTAGTCCGTAAAAAAGTGTTTCATTTCAATGTGTAGTGCTCGCTTAAACCTCAGAAAACAATATATCCTAACCTAGTTCCTCTTATAAGAGAAGAATTTGTAAAACAAATGAAAAGAAAACTGTATTAGAATAAGAATGATATTGTAAAAAAGAAAAAGTATTTAAGATAAAAAAAAATAAAAGAAACAAATAGAGTCGAGCTCTTAAAGCTTTAGTTCATTTAACCCTTTGAAAAGAAACAAAAAGAATAAAAAATCCCGCAAATATAGCGGCAAGCAGCAGCATATAGAAAAAACCTAGATCCTCTCGTCATAGTAGTGGTATAATTACGTTCAAAAGTCAAGAACATCCAAATCCTCTCGCCAATCCCGATTCCTAGCACACTCCACTAACTTATGTTGGACATCGTCATTTTTTTCACACAGCGCGCAATTAGGCAAACTAACTTTTTTTATCAGGTAACCAAATTTGTTCAGTGGAATATGCCCAGATCGAAGCCTGTGAGCAACTATAATAAGTGTCCTACTTAAACCAATATTGCAGAACCAGGCAGTATGTGGAGGCTCCGATTGCATTACTCTGTACCAAATACCGGTTGACTTAGATCTTTCGTCAAAATCGGTTTTCCATCGTGTATAGCACTCGTTTTTGTATTTATAAAGAAATTCATCATAGCTCGGTGCAGCTTTCGGACCCTACGTCCGAAGCAGCGTTGTTGACTTTCAGGTTCGCGGCACAAAGTATTCGGCTTAGGTTAGAAAATAATTAACTATTGTAACATGTATATTTGTCCCTATATATTATATAGTTACGATGGGGCTGACATGTAATTTTGTATACAAAAGCCCCTTTAAAGAAAAAAGAATTAAAAAAAAAAAGTTAACAACATCATCATTATAAACGTCACACTGCTTGGCAAAGGCCTTCCCACGTGGACAACAGAACTTGGGTAAATTGGGCAATAATCCACCATGCTGGGCCAGTGCGGGTTGCACAATAATTGCAAATGGAACATACATTCGTACATAAATATAGTCACAACTATTATCCCCGAAGGGTTAGTCAGAGATTAGGCAATAAAGACTGCTAAGGCAGTCCTCTACCATAGTTCAGTTTTCACCAAATAGGCGTATGCACATGTGCTTAGCGTTCGGTGGCGAGCCAATCGCCGCTCTATTCTGTTGGATATATGTGCAATCTTTAGTCCGTTAGTCGCCTTTTACGACACTCAAGGGAAGAGAGGGGGCAGTAGTATTCTTGCACCGGTACGCGACACGGCAAAAAAGATCAGCTTTGCGATTCTTTAAGCGACACATAGACGCTGCGCGCATGGCTGTGATCTGCTGTCTCTTTCCAATTCTATGAATATGAAAGAGACAGAATCATTTCTCAGCGCTGCGGCAGCCGCAGCTATCAAGGCTTTAGCTTAGAGAATCTCACGGCTGGTTATACTTAACCCACCACAACGGCCTAAAGCTGCCGTGCGATTCTCTAAGCTAAAGCCTTGATAGCTGCGGCTGCCGCAGCGCTGACAAATGACTCTGTCTCTTTCATATTCATAGAATTGAAAAGAGACAGCAGATCACAGCCATGCGCGCAGCGTCTATGTGTCGCTTAAAGAATCGCATAGCTTTACAGCTTTCCTCATGAACAATAATTGCATTGCGTTGCAACCGGCAGAGGGACTTCTAAAATCAAAGTCAAACTATTTTTATTCTAGTAATATTAAAAGCACTTTTCAATCATACTAAATTATTTTTTGCTCGGCTAAATAACTAAAGACTATTTTTATTTTAGTTGATGAAAGACATTGTCTAATGTCATCACTACCACATACTGTGGTACTAGACAACTAGATACCTATCTAGTCACTAGATAACCATCTACTCACGTGAAAACGTATGAAACTACAAACAAAACTAATTATATCTACTTGCGCGAAGAAAAGATGAAAAATATGTAATCCCAATTCACCTACATCACTTTAAAAGTATTTTTAACCGCGATCCGTATCTGAAGAAAGACATAAACGCATGAATAACAATTTACATTAAAATCTATCTGCCTTTATTATAGACCTTAAATTGTTGTTATAAATACAAAGATATAGCAACAAAACGTGTCAAGCGAAAATCAGCCTTAAGTTGTACGAAGTAAAGTCGTAGAGCGCTCCTTTCGCAAGTTTGTACGGAGCAAAGACTATATAGCCGCTCCCTGGTACGGAGAGTAGATGTCTAGGCGTGTGTGTGAGAGCACCCGGCCGGGAATCGAACCGAAGACACATGCGTTTTAAATCAGTACAGGCCGATCGCGCAAATAAACGACTCGAATGAACGACGTAATAAAGTATTGTAAGTGCCGGCACAGCGGCGGCTGTGGAGTAATGTATGGTCATTGTATTTATATATTTTTTATTTTTTTTTCATATTATTTTCACATTTTTTTGGATATAGCATTTTGAATAATGAAATTAACTAAAATCTATTGCCACATGTATGACGGAGCATTACTTGAGAACGGCTCGACCGATTTCACTTATTTCTGTTTCGTTATCTTCGTAATTGGCAAAACAAGGTTTGTATCTTTTTTAAAAATGGCACTTCCATCGGAAAATTCGGAAAATTCGGAAGTAAACTATTTTATCTTCTATTCTGTACTGGTGATTGTTATTATTATTTTCATTACTATTTCAATAGTATTATTTCATGTTCATGTCACTATTGTTAATTGTAATTTATTTATTAATATTTTTATTTGTAATACTATCTTAATAATGTTTACAAATTATACCTATTTTATTGTAAAATTACACTGTAACTTTTGCTGAAAAGATATAGAAAAAAAGCGTCCTGAGTTTCTTGTCAGCTCTTCTCAAAGATAACGAAACGTTGAAAAAAATGTCTACCTCAGGCGCAAGCAGGAGCTCTTCTCAGTTGAAGGCTCTCCCAAATCCGATCTGGTGGTAGATTGTGACATCAATACGTTCGAGTAAGGGTTTTGAATGAAATGAAATGAAATAAAATTAATTTAAGTATATCTTTTCTCAAAAAAAAAATGAAAATAAATTATGACTAAGTATATGAATACTTACTTTTGTTTCAAGACTAATTAATTGTTAAATTCACGATATATTTTTTATTCTATTCTATTCTAACATTTTATGAACATTGATAAACTGTTTGACTTTGACTTACTTAACTATATGAAAAAAAAATGTTTTCAAGCAATTTTAATAGACGAGCGACTGTACACGTCTTGCCTTATTTCGGTGTAACGTCTCTCTATGACACTCTCGTTTGATTTTCATTAATAATATAATGCTATCTCCATTGCACTCCAGTTCCCACTCCGAGAATCAAATAAGATATGGAAAAATTAACTACAAGGCGTGCTCTGATTCGAGCGAACGCAGAGTTCCGTATAAGGTAAATTCTAATTATTCGTCTGAATTGTCATACTTAATTACAATTTACTTCAAACATTGAAATAAGTTAGTACATCTACCGACAGTGTTTGACCGACATGACATCTTCCAATTTTATACAGATTTTTTCTGTGACTCATGTTTACTTTTCTATTGGGAATAATTTTGTGCGAATAATTTTTCTAATTAGTTCCTAATAAATAAGTTTTCATTAGTTTTTCAATTTCTTTGTTTAGTAGGTACCATATCATTACCTAGTTAATTAGCAGATAAGTATTTTTTTAAAGGTAAGATGGTCATTTCCTGATGGTGTTAGACATAGACCAACTGCTACTCTGTTGTTATTGTTATAACCAACCTTTAGATATTAATCGGTACCTATATAATTTCATATAAGATTAAATTATAACAAAAAACTAAAGTATTCCAAAACTTGGAGACTGGTTTACAGCCAGAATGTAGGTAAAGATAATATGTCATTCCTAAAAGTTAATACTTGTAAGACTTTCCTAGTTATTACAATGTTCTGACTACTATTTAGTCTCGAACAATTTTAAGACAATCTCGTTCCGATTGCAAAACAAAGGCTCCGAGACGCATTGAGTAAAATAAACAAAAGACTAGCGTATCCACGCGAAAATCAAAGAAACGGAGAGCGAAATGATTATTTTCAAAAGCCGGCCGGCGCGCAAAGCGAACTCATTTATAATAACAGAGGCGAATGAACAAAAAAAAAGAGAAAGAAAAAATAAATAACGAAACAGGCATACCCTTTTCGGATTTTGTTCGAAAACGAACGATCTTGTGATAAATATTGAAATATGGAATGGAGATATGATACTTTTTGTTCGGGCTCCTTCGCGGTTGATTCGTTACCGATGGCGGGCGACACAGAGATGCGACGGCATTATCTCACCTATTTTTTATTATTAAAAAGGCAAATTATTGGCACATTATGTATTTGTAAGGCTGTGGTCTCTGCCTACCCCTGCGGCAAACGGACGTTATGTATTTATATGTTTGTATTATTTATCATTATATTGTAGTCATAGCCACTTACTCGTTCGGGTTAAATACTTATAAGTCAAGCAAGTTTCGCAATGCTGAGTGGTAGAGCCACGCTGCGTTGCAGCACGCATTGGGCCGGCTCGACCGGCTAATACGTGCTGTGCTGCTCACGAATATCCGGCGTGAAATAATGGCATTGCTGCTGTTGTGTTTCGTCCGGCCAGTGAGGGTTCCGGAGGCTCTCTCTCACAATTCCCATTCCTTCCTTAACCCTATTCCTTCCTTAAAGGACGGCAACGCGCCTGCGATTCCTCTGGTTTTGCGGGTGTCCATGTGCGGCGGTGATTACTCTCTATCAGGTGACCCGCCTGCTCGTTTGCCTCCTTCTTTTATATAAAAACAAGCTTAAACCGTACCAATATCTCGGTTGTTGTTGGAGGGTGGGAGTCATCAAACCATCAACCTTCATTGGACCAGCTTAGTGGTTAATAGCTTGATCTCCCTGTGTTATTTTTTATACAAGAAAGCTTGAGTTCAACAATGGTTTAAAATGCGTATGCTGAAAATTATGTTTAATGTTCTAAGTGCCAAGCAGCATTTTTATGAGTATTGCTGTTATATTTATTAATTACAGAGAATTAACATAAGAACTGAAGCTTAAGGGTGGTAACGCGCACGTGTTACTCTTAATATTTCAAGAATCCTTTGGCTGCGATAGTCTCCCGTGGTTCTATTTCATAGTGTCCCGCTGCCTCCACTTTACTCAAATATGCTCTTCTCCAGTGTTAAGTGAGTAAACTCCCCTCCCTCTAATCCCTGATTGATTATTACGCTTTCAATGTGAAAAGGACGACGGATGGAGCCCCACATAACTGCCTCCCTTCTGGGAGTAGGGTATCCATTGGACGGATTCACTGGAAAAAAAGACTGCGCTATCCGCTTTTAATTAGACTTTAAAGAAGAATGGGCGTTTTTGTATGAAACCCGGCCCACCCCTTGTAAGTTACCACATGGTAAGTTTCGAAATAAGTAGTGTATTTTGTTGTAAGGACAGCAAATATGAACGAGCGAGTGAATGAATGGAAAAAAATAAAAAAAAGGGAAAATGAAAAAAAAAATGATAAATAGGCCTCATTATTAATTATTATATTTTATTTTACTCATATAAATCAAAGGAATCTGCGAGGGAAAAGTTTAAATTCAAGAAAAAATCTTGACTTCAATTTTATATTATCATTTATTATTTTAATTTTCTTCTTCTCAATAACTTTTTTCTCCAATACCTGACAGATTTGCTGACATACAATAAAATGCTTCACTTTTCAAGTTCTTTTATTTGATGCATAGATGTAAGTGTTACAAGGACGGGGGGGACGTATTGTCCATTCTTCTTTACATCTAAAGGCCCCAGTACACAGTGGCGTATGATGGCCCACTGCCGGCCATCCCCATTGTGTAGACGGGATAAATTGCGCGCCACTATCGACAAATTGCCCGCCACTGTACACCATTACCCCGTCTACACAATGGCAATGGCCGGCAGTGGGCCATCATACGCCACTGTGTACTGGGGCCTTAACGTTTTTGCAAAGTCTTCAATGACATTAAAAATCGTTAAAGTTAACATAGCTTCAAAGTCGTTAAAATTTATCTATTAGTAAAACGCGCGACGCGCCGCACGCCGCGTCTCTGTGGCGCGCGGGCCGTGATTAGGCTGCCTTTTTTATATTATTTCTGGATCCTAATGGCGTTCTGAACACGGGTTAATGGCTGAATCCCGGAGTGTGCTACCGTTTTATGGCCTATTAATTTCTGGCGCTTGGACTATTGCGTACATGAGTTTTATGGGTTCCCGCGGTGGTGGGGACTTAATTGGTGCGCATTTGATCGATACTGTCCGATATGGGATCACACCATAAACACATTTTGGGCATTGGTGTGTGGCGGACACGTCGTGAGATGTGACCAAGATAATTTTTGTTTTTATTTATTGTATAAAAACGTGTTGCATAGCGGTGAAAGAATACTACCACCCGCTTTCTCCCTTGGATGTCGTAAAAGGCGACTAACGATCTAAAGACTGCACATACATCCAACAGCATAGAGCGGCGATGGGCTCACCACTTGTCACGCTGAGCACATGTGCAGTCGCTATTTGGTGAAAAGTTTACTACGGCAGAAGACTGCTTTTGCTGTCATCATTGCCTAGTCTCTGACTTTGCCTTCGGGGATAATAGTCGTGATTTTATGTATGTATGTATTTATTGTTCATGTTGAAACGGGGAA
This sequence comes from Scoparia ambigualis, assembly GCA_963921215.1. Lineage (NCBI taxonomy): Eukaryota > Metazoa > Arthropoda > Insecta > Lepidoptera > Crambidae > Scoparia > Scoparia ambigualis. The sequence goes on along the minus strand of OY992528.1, from coordinate 12,569,931 downwards.
GTGATTTGACTTCTTTTCACCAGAGGCCTCGCTCTCTAAACTCATTCGAATCTTTGTTTTTCCATAGTAATTCGTCGTACAATGTGCAATGTCTTTTTTAGCGATTGACGCAGTATACACACAGAAGTGTATGGCGAATAGCGGGTAAAAGAAGTTTCAGATGCGCCTAGAGAATGAGGCCCCTATGCCTTAATTTTGGTAATGTTTAACGTCCACAATAGTATCTAAGAAGCCTGTCTTTTATATCTTTATTTAAGCGCCTTTATATACCTGAGATAACTGACTTTTTTGTCTCTTATCGGATCGGAACCCACAAGCTAGGAGCCTGTCTAATCTGGTGACTTACCATATTACTTTAACATCTATCGCAATACATTTCAAGTAGAAGTAAGTAAATGGTTTCGCTTCAGCAGCAGCCTATAAAGGTCCCACTGGCTGGGCACAGGCGTTTGCCAATCCTCTTGGAGTTGGTGGGCTTTAACGACCTCCACCTTACGACTACAACCAGAACCAAAGGCTTTATATGCTTTACCCGGCATAGCGTAAGTTGCTTGCCTAGCAATCCGAACGCATTTGCCGCTGGGCCATCAATCTTCTTGTAATAGTAGGTACATATACAAACCAGCGTTGCCAGACGTCCGGCGGGATTTTGGCGGGACGTCCCGATTTTTAAAGCAAAATGAAATGTCCCGCGCGGGACAGGCTCAGTCCCGCTTTTCGTGGATACATCTTGCTGAGAAATCGCGGCAGAATTAAATGATGCAAACGTAATTTTAATAAAATACATTTTCTATGGCTATTTTTGCTATCTATTGTCACGTAAACGTAATTTAACACTCAAATAAAAAGATAAATTATTAAAAACTTCTGCGGATTTTTGACTATGTCCCGCTTTCCACAAAATAATCTCGCTTTTTTTACTCAAAACATTTAAAAACTCCGACATGACAAAAAAAATATCTGGCAACGCTGATACAAACATACATCACGACTATTATCCCCGAAGGGTTAGTTAGAGACTAGGCAATGAGGACCGCAATAGCAGTCTCTGCCATAGTCTCCACTCTTCACCAAATAGCAACTACACATGTGCTCAACGTGACAGGTGGTAAGCCCATCGCCGCTCTATGCTGTTGGATGTATGTGCAGACTTTAGTCCGTTAGTCGCCTTTTACGACACCCAAGGGTAGAGAGGGGGTGGTAGTATTCTTTCACCGTTACGCGACATGGTTACGGACTCGGTAAAAAGTAGATGTGTTGCTTTTTATTTACCATATTATAATTTTTTGGTCAGTGTTCCAATGGTCTGAATACAAATAGTAATAAAATTCTAAACACTGAAAAAAGACGACAACCTCAGGCGGGAATCGAACCACGCACCTTCCGCACTCCGGGCGGCTGCCTTAACCACTTGGCTACCGAGGTCTGGCTTTCAACCGTCGAAATTTGTCAGTGCTTGATGCTTATGTTTTTAGTCAACATTGCTTAAGTATATTTAAGCGTTAATAAAACGCTAAAATATAAAACATTAACAAATAGTAATGTTTCATGTTTTATTTCTCACCATGTTTGCAAAACATTTAAAAATAAAAAAGTTAGGTAGGTACCGTAGCGGCTGAGCTTATAAAATAATCTACAGACCCATATATTTCCTTGGGTGTCATAAAAAGCGACTAACAGTCTAAAGACTGCACACACATCCAACTGCTGTTGCGGCAATGGGTGCACCATCTGTTACGCTGGTGGTGGTTATTTGGTGGAACGTAGACTATACTCAAACTCAAAATATATTTATTCAATAAACTCAATTAATAAGTACTTTGAATCGTCCAAATCTTTTATTCAGGACTTCATTTTTAACAGTGGCAAAGAACGGGCGCAAGAAGCTACTGCGCACAGCAGCAACGACATTTACAAAGAAAATGTCGTAAAATACAAAATATGAATAAAAAGAAAAATAATGCACTACAACACTACAATACAATGAATCAATTAATTAAAGACAATTAGAAATAGCTGTTGGAGTACTTGGATCATTTCAGACCCAAGCTGTTTTGTCTTCTGTGTAATCTGACACTTTATAATAAGTTTTTTTATAAAGCTTTTCTTTGATTTTGATTTTAAATTTATTAAAATAATTTGGAATATAATTTGGTACTTTGTTGAACACAGACTCTTAAAAGAATTATTTATTTTATGGAGCCTAGTATAAGGTATTACTAATTTGCCAGAGAATTGATTTTGCGATCCTTATTGCCTTATGTCTGACTAATCCTTACCATGAGTGCGTGTAATGTAGAGTAATGTAAAAACTTAGTAGCTCTAAAACATCTTCCCACGTAAAATAAAACTTTAGATTTTTGAGAAATAACTATACTACAACCCCCTTTCTTCCCTTGGCCAAGGCTGTGGCCAAGGGAAAGGGTGTCGTAAAGGCGACTAACGCCGGCTAGAGCCGCGCATGCGCGTAGAGATGTGCTCTATCGGATTTTAGAATACAAAAGTACTGGTTGTCTGGAAGAAATCGCTTCATAGCGATAAGACCGCCAAATTGTGACTATGTATTTTACCTTTTTTCTTGTTTTGTATGTATTTGTAAATGTAAACTGTTGCAATAAAAGAGTTATCTATCTATCTATCTATCTATCTATTAAAAGTAAAGCTTTGTTCGCACTAATATTCTGTCTGTCTGTCTGAATTACTAGTATTTAGATATTAAACGCGTGCTTTATGTTATCATTCTATGGTAACTAACTTCATTATCGAGCAAGCCAGCTTTGTGAGATATACAATCTATTTATACCCTTTTTTTTCTTATTGGCTTCGTGCGATCAGCACATTTAGCCAGTGTCAAGTTTTTAATAGTACCTAATTATTACTTACTTTACATTAAGTGGACGATAATGAGTGATAATGAACGTTTAATGGTAAATGATTTTGCCCAAACCCCTCGAGACTCAATAAAGCTGTGGGACTTTAATGAGGTCTCACATACATGGACTTCTTGAGAGAATTTGAAAAGCGATGTTGCACTGTTTTGTTTTATTTGCTAACACTCATGCACGTTCACGAACACTTAACAGTAAATAATCCACTATTATTTCACATAAATATTCGACAAAACACAAATTTTAGACAGAGATAGGTAATACAAAACTGTAGACATGACGCTTCACTTTCCCGCCAAGAAGTCCCTATTTATACTTACGTAGTTTTACCACAGTCCATAAAATTCTTATGCCGCCACTACACAATCGGCGATAATCGTTGATCGTGTGACCGTCTATAATTAGCACGATCACGGCACGATCATCGTGCAAAGCATCCACACATTCGTCTGTATTTGTCTCTGTCTGTCTGTAGTAGTTGTCGAACGGCAAGCGTACAAGATGGACGTGGAGTGTGTTGCTGCTGCTACCATTTATTAAATTAGGTATAATAACAAAATAAAATTTGTTTAAACTCACACCAATTATCTAAACTAAGATAAGCGTGTAGCGTAGCGGTGAAAGAGTACTACCATCCCCTCTCTTCCCTTGGGTGTCGTAAAAGGCGACTAACGGACTTAAGACTGCACATACATACATCCAACAGCATAAAGCGGCGATGGGTTCACCACCTGTCACGCTAAGCACATGTGCAGTCGCTATTTAGTGAAAAGTGGACTATGGCAGAGGACTGTTTTTGCGGTCCTTATTGCCTAGTCTCTGACTAACCCTTCGGGGATAATAGTCGTGATTATATGTATGTATGTAGATACGCTTCTTTTAAAACTTGTTAATATGGTAAGATAACGGATAAATATACATAAACATTAAAAAAACTCCTAGACATGCGGGCCTGGCATGCGCAACACGAGAAAATTTTCTCGACCCGTTTACTAGTGTTGTCTATACTCGATATGTCAAAGTCGATATGTCAAAAATAGACATAATAGTAGTCTTTGCATGTCTGTGGTATTTTTGTCTACAAACCCTAACATGCAACATAATTTTATCTAAATTTGACAACTGTAACGGAGATAGTTTGTCGTTCCCGCCATCGAAGGAAGAGATAATATCGTCAGCGACATATCTCGTGTTGCGCATGTTAAGCCTGCTGAAATCAATTTAGAAAAACAGTTTTCTCTAAGCTGACCCGATCGGGAATCGAACCCGGGACCTCAGAGACGGCGCGTCGCCATACCCGGCGTGCTGACCACTCGACCACGGAGGTCGTCGGTACTAGCTTACTAAACTATCTTTATTATTAGTCTCTTCATTAGACCACCCACTAGCCATTTTAGTGCGTATTTTTAAGTAAATTACGGACGCACTTGTGCAACGCTTCACTGTCCAAAGGCGAATGCATGATCGGCGATCGTGTGGGCGCCTCCGCAAACACCCGGCGCGATTCCCTTTGATGCGTGCCCGAAAAACCGACAAGTCACTGGACGCAGGCGATTGCAATGATCGGCGAGTACAGCCGAGTATGCCCTCCACACAATAATGCTCGCCCGTAATTTTCTGTGATCGGCAATTGTGTAGAGGAGCCATTATAGTCGGCCAACGAACGGGCACGTCTAGACAGGGCAATCGTGTGGGGTGTGCGGGGCGAGCGAGGCGCGGTGCGCAGCTCAAGCATAGCCCAAGTTGCCATACACTTCACTCGGGCGGGACACTACACGCGTTACGCTCACGCGTTAGGAGTGGCGCAATTAGTATTAAAACTCGTGTAGTCAATTTTAGTTTATTTTTTTTGCAGATTTAAAATGGTTCATACTACATGTGCTGTGAGAGACTGCATGTCATCTTCTCGCGTTAACAAAAGTTTGAAATTTCACCAGTTTCCGCATACAGAAGAAAGGTAAGTCTAGTACATTACTATTTTATTTTGTTTTTTCTAGAATTTGCTTGTGTTTCCGATGTTATACGCAAAATGGCGGACGTTTGTGTTTGCAATGAGAATTTTGAAAGGTAAATTAATTAATGCTTAGCACTGCAATATAATAATGCTTAAGGTCTTTTTCAATTATGTTTTTTATGGATAAACGCCATCTTAGAATTCGCTAATATTTAGGCAAGATATATTTAGCTATTAGCTATTGAAATCAAAAATGGTGGACGCATTGAGCTAACCTCAAGGGGTGGACGCAACTTTTTGATATAAAATCAATATGGATATTATTTTTATGGTTTTCGGGGGTGCCGATTTCGAATACAACATCTATTTCAAGATCCAAGATTGCGGACGTGACTTAGTAAAATCAATATGGGTATCATTTCCATGTTTTTCAGGGGTATCGATATCGAGTACCGACAACATCTATTTCGAGATCCAAGATGGCGGACGCGACTTTTAAATAAAATCATTTTAATTTAATTTAAATTAGTAGTATAAAATCTCTGTTTTAACGTTAAAGAAAGCTACTGCATACTTATTATAATTTTATTTACTAATTTCAGATGCAAGGTTTGGATTGAGGCATGTGGGAGACCTGATTTAATAGAAAAAACTTCCTATAGCCTAAAGAACAGCCATATTTGTAGCCTACATTTTGAAGAAAATATGTATGGCAAGAAGAAATTGAAGAAAACAGCGATTCCTGTGCTACTTTTACCTGTTAAAGTCACACGTTCAATTAAAATACAAACAAGCCCCGTTAATATTTTAAGTAATGTAGTCCTTGATTTAACACAAACACAGCGTGAAATATCAAAACGAAGATACGCTTCTAAAGACCAGACGGCTAGTAAGAAAAGTGTAGATGACAGTTCTCAGACTAGTGCCGAATTAACTGATCACGCTCCCCGAAAAAGGCTAAGGAAAGAACTTTGTAAAGCTAACGAAAAGTTATCTGAAGAAAAATCCAAAGACATTACGGAAAAACAGTTTTTGGAAGCTTGCGATAAATTCTTATCTCCCCAGTTAAGCGCAATAGTGAAATTTCAAGTGAAATTTAAAACCACGTATTAAATGTAATGAGGAGGACAACAGAGAGTTAAATAATTCGTTTGAATATATTATATTATGCAAGCCCACTTTCATATAGATTGTTATCAAAAACTATTTGTACGCCTTCAAAATCAACTCTTGCAAACATGTATATATACTACTCTGTCAAAAAAGTACCGGGAAAAGATTAATAATACACAAAATGTTAGTTATTCAAACCTGCAAGAATTCCGAGTCCACAACACCGCGATAGTCAAAGAAAACAGTCAACATGACTTTGACTTTTGATCGACTTTGGCGTGGTTTTTTCGGTTTCTGTTCAGTCGGAAGGCGCCACTCCGAAGCTTGTGGACTAGTTTGCAAGACAAACTTGTAAACCCACGTCTCGTCATCAGTAACAATGCGTTGCATGAATGTTGGGTCGGAATTGACTCGTTGTAGCATGTCCTCAGCGACTCCTAAGCGATTGAGTTTTTGGAAAAAAAGCGGCAACATGTTTCATACCTAAGTGATTATTTAAAATGGTACGGATCGACTCGTGAGACACAGAAAGTTCAGCGGCTATCTCTCTCAAATTTGAATGAGGATTTTCAGTCACCATTTCCTTCACTTTTGCGATGTTAACTTCAGTTGAAGACGTTGATGGCCTACCATAGCGAAGCAAATCATCCATCACATATCGACCGCTTTTGAACGTTTTGTACCACTCACAAGCACGTGTTTTTTATAAAGTCGATTCACCGTAAACCTTCTGTAACATTTTCAGTGACTCCAAACAAGAAATTCCATTGGCGACGCAAAATTTAAGACAAACTCTTTGTTCGATGTCTTTATCCATTATGAAATTCGCGATACACACTAGATATAAAGTAACTAAAAACAGCACTGTATTTAATCTAAATAACATATGCAATTCAAACTCCGCGCCAAAATGGATAACAGATAACAATTGTGCCAATCTATCTAACAACAAAAAAAAACAAAAAATTGCATTTGGAATCATAACAAATCATCCGTTCCCGAAACTTTTTTGACAGAATGAAATTAACAGCCAAATGTGGGAAATTGTTACTGCATCGGTGTAAGGAATGTCACCCACTGATAGACATTGTATTATATGTATGGATGAAATTACTCTTAAGTGCTCATTGTTTTATGATAGTAAACAAGATAAAGTAGTAGGTTTACATGAAATTAATAATGAACAACGACCCTACGCTGCCGGTTATGCTTTCGTAATAATGCTACGAGGTATATTTTCAAACTGGACGCAACCTATTGGTTTTTCTTTCTTAACATCTAGTAAGATCGAAGACCAATCACACAGCTGGATTTTAGTTTAGGATTTAACGCGAGGGCTTTCCTATCTGATTTTTTACACTTTTCTAAATCGTTAGGAATCAATAAACACGTCTAGCTTTCAAATTGATGATAAGAAACTTATTATATATTTGATGTACCTCATTTGATTTAAAGTGTCCGCAACAATTTGTTAAATAACAATTATGTAGTATTTAAAAATAAGACAGTTAACCCATTCATTGCCACCAACATTTTGAAAACTTCGCCTGGGTGCCACTTAATATTTTTAATGATTACAATAGATAATACGTATTTAAATGTGTTTTAAATAGAAAAAAAATATCAATACGAAATTCTGATACGAACATTTGTAGGTAATTGCAGCAAATTATATCACCGATTACATAATTATGATTGAAAATTCATTCAAATGAATTACAAAATTTCTTGAAAAAACCATGCGGTATCTACATGTTGTAGATACCGCATGGTTTTTTTTCATTCAAATAAAACAAAACCATGCACGATTGAGAATTTACTATAAGTACTTATAAAATTAAACATCAGAAATATTAATCGAGCCAATCGAAATGTAGATAATATCTTTCTGTTTCACATCTTTAGAGGGAATATGCACATTTTTTAAAATTGTCTACATGAAATACTTTAAAAATAGGTAAGTTTTATTTTTAAAACCTCAAGAAAGTAGAAATAAAACTATTTTCAAAGAAGTATTTGTTTTATTTATAACATTAGATATTAAGTTACAATAATTTGTCAATATAAAATTATTACTTAAACGTACAGACCTACCTATAAGCAAAATATGAAATAGATTAAAACATTAAGGCTAGGTGTTAGTGAAAAATTAAAATAACACGTTCGTAGAATTAATTTTTGAAGTAGTAAACAGTAAAATTAAAATTGTAAAATGTTGTTGAGGCTTTATTCTGTAGAATATACCCGATGGAAACACGATTTGATATAGTTGGCTTGATAGAATAAATTCATAAAGTTACATATTTTTGTGTCATTTTATCTTCTTTTCTAGGTTTTACTCTTAAAATAAGTGATTTGATATTATGAGTCATTTACCAAAATAAAGTTCATGATAACTTGAGGGATTATAACCGATCGTTTTTTTTATTAAATCTATAAATTTTTTTAAATATAAAACGCGATTATTTGGTCCGCTTCGCTGTTATACCCGACCCTTACCGTCGTACCGTCGAGAGAGAGATAGAGAAGCGCTCGAAATACCGCCCCTTAATGTGACAACCCTGCGACAATGATGAATGTCTAGACCTCAGCCGTCTTATTAATAAAAATGGCCTACACCCTTAGAGCATTCAACCAACCCTACACCCAATGATATTATAATTGTAACATCATTGCCTACACCTGTCTCAATCCGAACTTACGCTTGGACTAGTTAAATCCCATGCACGAATTTGTATAAAACGAGTATTCCACTTTGTTATAAAAAAAATCAGAGACTCTAATGCACCTTTTCATTTTTTAAGGTTAGTTTTCGAAATATAAGACCGCCCCTTAATGTGACAACCCTGCGACAATGATGAATGTCTAGACCTCAGCCACAGTATAAATATAAGCTAAAGCAGTACGGAAGCTCGGCCCTTTTCTTGTTTTATATACCTACGCACCAATTGAGCGTTAGGGTTGTCCTCTTATTTTTGTAAAACTGAAAAGTTTTTGTTTAGTTAGCGCTGTATCTCAGCTAGTTATCGCTTTTTTTGATATAACTAGCAAAGCATAAGGGTTGTCACTTTTATTTTTTTTTAATTAAAAACTAATAAGTTAAATATGGCGGCTAATTTACTCATTCTATTATTGGATTTATTGTCGTAAACCCCACAGATCCCCTGATATCGATTTATAAAGCAATCGGTCAAATAACTAAAAGTTCAAGATGGAGGCTATTTTGTCTCATACTAATAACGGAGTCGTTGTCAGAAACCACACAGATCCTCAGATATCGATTTTCAAAGCAATCGGTTAAATAACTAAAAAGTTCAATTTGGCGGCTACTTTTTCTCATTCTAATTACGGGTTCATTGTCAGAAACTACACAGATCCTCAGATATCGATTTTTAAAGCAAAGTTTATTAACGATTAAGTTTCGTGGTATCAATTCTTATTACTTTTCACCATTAAAATAACGCGCGCTCAAAAAATCCTAAACAACCAAACGATTTATTTAATGTGACAACCCTGCGACAATGATGAATGTCTAGACCTCAGCCGTCTTATTAATAAAAATGGCCTACACCCAATGATATTATAATTGTAACATCATTGCCTACACCTGTCTCAATCCGAACTTACGCTTGGACTAGTTAAATCCCATGCACGAATTTGTATCTATTTCCAGTTTCCAGCCTCTAGTTTTAATATTTTTGCAATGTTAATGTATGTGCAGTCTTTACGACACCCAAGGGAATACAAGGGTTGGTACAATTATATTATAAACTATTGTTAATTTACGTTCATAATTTGCGTTTAAAATCTGTTCCGAGCAATCCAAAACTGCACTCATTGACAAGTTTTACTGTTGAGTAAAACAAAAGATACGAAATAGCACGCAAATGAAAGAGATAGCTTTAATATTAATGATTTATTTTATTTATTTATTTAAACTTTTGTAACAATATATTATTACACGGCGGACTTAATGCCTGAGGCATTCTCTACCAGTCAACCACAGGGTGATGCAGAGATAACATGGTAGGTGAATTATATAAGTGGAAGAGAGCATGAATATAATTTTTTACTTGGAAATAAACATACTACCTAAAATAAAAATAATAATAAACAAATTCACAAATACATAAATAAATACTAGCGGCCGCTCGCGGCTTCACCCGCGTGGTTCCCTTTCCCGTGGGAATATCGGGATAAAAATTATCCTGTGTTAATCCAGGTTATATAAACTATCTGTATGCCGAATTTCATCCAAATCCATTCAGTGATGTGATAACTTCATACACTACTTAATAGATAACAGATATGACATTACTGAGATGATTCTGCCTTGCTTTTATCAAACATGAGGGTGTGGACTTTCTTTTTGAGTGCGTCACGACTCGTAGCCATCTTGATTTCCTGAGGCAGCGTGTTCCAGAGAAGTATGGACTGAATATAGAAAGACGAATGTACAAAGCCAGAAGAGTAGGCGAGAGAAGGAGAAGGTTATATGATGATCTGAGATTCATGTCGTGAGAAGTGCAGAGATAATGAAAATGGGGAGTAAGGTAGGACGGAGCATTTGGAGAATTTAGAAAGGAGAAAAGTCTACTCTTTTCTTCTTACTACTAAGGGCACTCATCATCTCCGCTGACGAAAGGGCAACCATTTCAGGTCAGACCTATGCTGTGAGATGTGTTTGTAGGTACTTCCTTTCAATACCATTGTTGAGCAGTCTGACGAGCTTATGAAGCACGTCGACATAGAGATCGTAATAAAACACGTCACCATAGTCGGTCATAGGAAATATTAAATATTAGTTAACTAATAATATTAACCTACCTTGTAGGACAAGAAATTTTATATTTGTAGTCAGACAAATCAGTGCCAGACGCTACTACGGAAGAAATTGATGAATAATAGTTATAAATGTTATAAAATACCTCAATCGTCACAGTAACCGCGGACCAACGTCCGCCGTTGATCTCAATAAACAAAACAACGAGAACTACAACAAAAAGACAATCTCGACAACTCGTTCCTGGGATTTCATATTTTAAAATAAGTGTATTTTGAATAAGACGCGCGTTTGTGCCACGTCACGTACGTTGCCTTGATTATTTCGACGTGGGCTGGTGGGATAGCGGAATGGCTTAACTAATCAAAATCCACTTGGCGTTGCTGGAATAAATGCTTTTTGATGTTGAACCCTTTTTTTATTTTGGTTTAGTAAATGCTGACTCGGTTACTATTATGTCCGTCTTTATTTGTGTAAAGGACCATATAGATACGTCGGTATTACATAGACTCACGATCATCCCCGAAGGGTTAGTCAGAGACTAGGCAATGAGGACCGCAAAAGCAGTACATGCCACAGTCCACGTTTCACAAGTTGCAACTGCACATGTGCTCAGCGTGACAGGTGGTGAGCCTATCGCCGCTCTATGCTGTTATGTGTATAGCACCAATTTTTTGTAAATACCAATATCTAACAACATACCTTCTTCAATAACTTAGACTAGACTTAGGGTACTTAGACGCTGCGCTAACGTAGAACTTTACGCTGCTGACACTGAAGTTTTCCCGTTTTAAACTTACTTTTTCATCCTGTTTTTATAACCTTAATTTTATTCCGCTTACTTTATTATTCGTCATCATCATCATGATCAGCCAGAAGACGTCTACTGCTGGACAAAGGCCTCCCCCAAGGATCTCCATCACGACCGGTCTTGTGCTGCTCGCATCCAGCGGCTACCCGCGACCTTCACCAGATTGCCGGACCACCTTGTTGGAGGCCTGCCCAAACTGCGTCTTTCGGTGCGCGATCGCCACTCAAGAACCGTTCTGCCCCAACGGCCATCGGTTCTATGGGAGATGTGCCCTGCCCATTGCCACTTCAGCTTGGCGACTCTTTGGGCTATGTTGGTTACTTTAGTTCGTCTACGAATCTTCTCATTTCTGATTCGATCACGTGGAGAAACCCCGAGCATAGCCCTCTCCATTGCTCTTTGCTTGACTTTGAGCCTGTCGTTTAGGCCCATAGTGAGCGACCACGTTTCTGATCCGGTCAGTTTAGGTATGAAGATAATTTTTATTTTTACATCCGCACTGTAAAGATAGCTGTCTGAATTCATCAGAATTTGATCAAAAATATACAACACATTGCATTCGCAATCAACTTCAATACCTATAGTTAATAATTATAACCCATTTTGAACTTTTTTATAAGTAATATGTTTTAGTTAAGGTTGTTTTAAATTTATAAACGTCTTTATTGTTATTTTTACTACACATACGTTTTTTAAGCTGGCAAAGCATGTGCTTACTTTCTTGTATTATTTGATTTATAGTACTTCATCAATATAATGATAAAAAAGCTAAGGCTTGACAAACGGAGTCCAGTGCACATGTATTTGTAGTAACTACAATTTCATGATCAACTATATAAATCTGCCGCCGCTCGAGAGCAATAAAACTTTTCTTTTGGTTTTAATCTGATTTTCTTTATTTTTATTGCTTACCGTTCCTAATCCTTTCCAATTCTCTATCAGACTTGGATAATCTGAAAAAACCGAGTCATCAGTAAGTTTTAGTAAGGACCTTTTTATTAACATTTTTACTTTATGTTTTCGCTTTTTTCTGTGGAGTTTTCTTTGGAGCTGCTATGTTACTATTAGCGATTTTCAATTCTCTGGTTAGATATCTAAGATGCTCCATTATGAATTCATCAACACGTAATCTATGAAACTTACTACTTATCGATGTTTAAAAGAAGTCTTTTGTTCTTGAAATCCATACAAGAAAGTGAGCATATGCTTTGCCACCTTATCAAAATGTATGTGCGAAAAGAACAATAAAGACGTTTAAAAAATTAGACTTACCTTAGTTTGCGATCCTGTTGTTTTCGCAACATCGTTATTATTAAAAATATATATAAATATTAATATTATACAAGGTTATAGGAATACAATAGGACGTTTGCTTATTAAAGATAAGCAACAGGCAATAAAACTTCAAAATAAAACAAAGTGATGTTGCTCTCATACTTTCATCAGGCGCTGGCGGTTTGAATCTCTTACCTAGTTTATGGAAAGAATACAGGGTCTAAGCTTACAAAATGTGAAATAAGCAATTAATAAAGATCATAAAAATTTCAGTAATTCTGCATAGTTACTACTCTACAGAGATTGATCAGCCATTCTGACTGACGTTTGAATGGACGGTCTACCTTAAATGGTTTAATACTTTTAATTATGCAATCAGCAATTCTCTCGTCATGCTAAGCAAATATAAGCAATTCATAAGTAATTTTTAGGCACAATTTCAAAGAGTATATAAATATTAATATTATAAATATTAATAAATAATAACAATAATAATAATAAAAATCTTTATTTTCTCTCCAATAGTTACATTGTATAAGATTATAATGATCATATCTTGTAATTACTAAACTAGAGTTGGAGAGAACTGGTGCCCGAGCTAGGTAGGATTAGATCCCCCTGTTAAACAGGTCACCAGGCTCACTCCGCCCGTGTTTTATTAGAAGCTAGGTGTACAATGTTTTAGACTGTGTTCAAACCAGATGAATTTAGAGAATAATTTAAACTAAACAATCGCAAGCAAAAGTATTTTAGGTATGTTGTATACTGAAAGAATAAAAGGTAAAAAATAAAAAGAATAAAAAGAGGAGACAAAGACTGTTGTGTTGAAAAAGTGTTGTGTAAAAAAAAAAAAGCGCATCATCATTAAAGTTACTTGCATACATATATATACATTAAAATATTATATATTTACATAAAATAAATGTAATGAATAGTCATATTTGGTATTAGTGAGAGTAACCTGTCATTTTATTGTTGTTAACATATTCTCAGTAGCTTCGTAATTCAATGTCTTAAGCCAGTCAACCACGGTTTTCTTACAGGTGTGTCTAGGCATGGGGTAATGCCACAGAAGGCAATTAGTTTTATTATATAGGTGGCCTCCAAGATAGCAGTGAATAAACGACTGTTGACCGGCGATTCTGACGTTCACGCTAAGGTGAGCTCAGCCCAACAACCGGGGGTCCAGGATCGACACCCAGATCGGACAATGTATGTTTCGGATTTTCGTACCGTGTCGCGTTGCGGTGGAAGAATACTACCACCCTCTTCCCTTGGGTGTCGTAAAAGGCGACTGACGGACTAAAGACTACACATACATCCAACGGCATAGAGCGGCGATGGGCTCACCACCTGTCACGCTGAGCATATGTGCAGTCGCTATTTGGTGTAAAGTGGACTATGGAAGGGGACTGCTTTTGCTGTCCTCATTGCCCAGTCTGTCTGACCCTTCAGGGATAATAGTCATATTATAATATGTATGTACTTTTCGATGTATATAGCCTGTGTTTGTGATCACCCATCATCAAGGTTGCCTGGCAGAAAGTGCTACCCTAGCATTAAGGCCGCCTTTTGTCATACTGTTTTTCTTTGTATTGTTTTAAATTGTTTTTATATAGTGCAATAAAGCATTTTTCATTCATTCATTCACCCGCATATGGCAAGGGTGGAGATTAGTCAACACCAATCAAGGTAGAGAACACGTAATTTTAAGGATGGAATTAAAGGTATTTTCTGTTTTTTACTTGACAAGGTTGCCTAAAAAATGTCCGTGACCCAAGCGAGATAACCCCTTCAGATCGGCTTCAAATTTCGCTATGATTTAGTTGATAGTAATGTTTAAATTCAATAATAAATAAAATAATAAAATATACTTACTTTTATTGCACACAAGAACATATAACAGAAAACATTTATACAGTGACAAAGTACAAAACAGGCGGCCTTATTGCTAAAAACGATCTCTTCCAGGTAACCTTGGGTGATAGAAATATAATAAAAAGAATATTGAAATGGGTGCAAGAATAAGGGAAATAAGAAATAGAAATATAAAATAGATTGGATAACAATATTATTAATAATAATTAAATATAATTATAATTTAAATAAATAAATGAGATAAAAAGAGATCATGCAATATTATGGAAATAAATAAAACTAAGATGATATACGTAAAAAATGACTCCCGACCTGACCCTTGAACGAATCCAACGTGCGAGCACTCTTGATGCTCTCTGATAGAGCATTCCATAGCCGGACAGCATGCACAGAAAAGGAGTATTAAAACGAATCCAACGTGCGAGCACTCTTGATGCTCTCTGATAGAGCATTCCATAGCCGGACAGCATGCACAGAAAAGGAGTATTAAAACGAATCCAACGTGCGAGCACTCTTGATGCTCTCTGATAGAGCATTCCATAGCCGGACAGCATGCACAGAAAAGGAGTATTAAAACGAATCCAACGTGCGAGCACTCTTGATGCTCTCTGATAGAGCATTCCATAGCCGGACAGCATGCACAGAAAAGGAGTATTAAAGGAAATCAGTGGAGTGAAGTGGAGTCGTTAGAGAAAGGTTGTAAGCAGATCGTAAAGTCCTACTAGAGGAGAAGAACAAAGGAAAACAACTTCGTAGATAAAGAGGAGAAGTTGGTAAAAAGAGGACAGAATATAGAAGGGAAAGGACGTGTAAGTCCCTACGCCGTCGAATTGGCAGCCAGTTAAGCCGAGCTCGATAATACGAAACATGATCATATTTTCTTAAATTAAAAATAAATCTTATACACACATTCTGCAGACGCTGCAGCTTATTAAGGAGTTCCTCCGAAAGATCAGCGTAGCAGACATCCACATAATCAAGAATGGATAGTAAAAGTGTCTGTGCCAGAGTTATTTTGGTGCTAGTCGGTAAAAAGTTACGAAGGCGGTTGAGGAAACCGTAAGCAGCTAACAACTTTTTCCGAACTGCCTCCAATTGGGGGCGCCAAGTGAGGCATTGGTCAAAAGTAATTCCTAAATTTTTGACAGTTTATGCAAACGGAATATCAGCACCCGCGAAATTAACACGAGGTAGAAGGTCATAATTGATTCTAGAAACAAAATATGGACTGCCAATGATAATTGTCTGCGTTTTGCTAGGGTTAACAGCTAGGGGATGCCGGGCGTGGGGCTGGCCGGGGCAGAAATCGTCGTCTGCCACGGCCAGCCCGACGCCCGATGACTTGGGGGTGTTGTGTCTTTGTGTTGTCGTTTACTGAATCTGTCAGTAAATGCTTGTGTGTGTGTGTAAGTGGGCACTGGCATGGGTATTTCGTTATACCACCCCAAGTGCCCACGCAATCCGTGTTGACTGTGAGTCAGTGTATGTGTGGATGTATGTTTTGTGGGTCTGCCCACCAAGGGGCTGTTTGTAGTGCCGCGTGCGCGTAGTCGCCGTGTGATGGCGCGTAACGGCTGCTAGGCAGTAGTTATAGGCCAACACACGGCGACGGGGTGGCCCTCGCGTGGTCAATTCCCCCGTGGATCAGGTCCCGTGACCGCCACCCCAAGCCCTACGCTTTCGGAGTTTGGACCCCCGGTGATTAGTGGGTAGGCCCCTCCCTCTCGCCCGACGTAACGTCGTGGAAAGAGGGACGGGAGAGTCCCACATATCCAGTCTCCCTTCTGGAGGCTGGAATCCATAAGCAGGGATTACACCGGGTAAAAAAAAAAAAAAAAAAGGGTTAACAGCAAGACCATAAGACTTGCTCCAATTATTTATGACGTCAAGATCTGCATTAGTAACTTCCACAGCACGTGAAAGGTCCGATAACGGTGCCTGTGTGTAGATCTGGAGATCATCAGCATACAAGTGGTAGGAACATGAAAACGACTGTGAAATTGAATTAATAAAAATTGAGAAAAGTAGGGGAGATAAGACGCCACCCTGAGGGACACCAGAACCAATATTGCTCCATGTAGAGAAAGATTCTTCAATACGTATGCGTTGCCGACGCCCCATATTTTTGCAAATTTGTTAGCAAATATCAAAGGACAATGTTCTGCGCCCATACATTGTTAGCCTAAGAACCAATAATTATGAAATATTCTTTTCTAGGTTCTAAATTGCAAGTAAATAACAGTAAAATCAAATATTTTTGACGGACACTCCCGAGAACCTAAATATCAGGAAAACTTGAGGTTATGTTTAATTACAGAATTTGAAAAGTGATGTTGCACTCTTTTGTTTTATTTGCCAACACTCATGCACGTTTACTAACAAATAAATAATCCATCATTATTTCACATTTATATTCCCCAAAACACAAATTAAAGAAAATAAAACAAAACTGCAGACATGACGTTTCACTTTCCCGCCAAGAAGTCTAGAACGTCAACTATTTTTTTTCTTGACTATGGATACTAGTCATTCAGTCGTATTATTAGAGTTCATTGAAAGACTTATGTCGACTAACGTTTACAGTTTGCAATAAAATGCGATGTATCGTATTCTAATGATGCTTGGAGTATTTGGCACTAAGTATATCGAGTCAGCCATGCATGCTTAATATTATTAGGTTTGTTTGTACATATTATCAATATTTTGGTCACAAACCTTTAATTTACTGGCTGAATGCACTTAACTCTTAATACCCAACCCATAATATAAAAATGATACTCAATATTAATGTCCCAAAAGTTCTTTTTATTATTGGTTACTTAACTAAAAGTGTCCGCGAATATCTAAATACTGTTATCCGTCGTAAAAAATAAGCTTAGAATTATCATGTATGTCATGTTTGTGTTGGTTCTTAGGCTAAATTCAACAATGTCCTTTGTTGATCAATAGTTATCGATATCGCTGGGGTCACGCTCGTCAAAATGATTTGACCTAAAACGAGCAGGAAGGAGACACGCTGATAATAGTTCTTGTGCTAAGATTTTGTTGATTCAATTACGAATCCATCAGTGAAAATTCCAAGATTCTACCTTCTGTAGATACCGAGTAATCGCAAATACTTACCTACTTCTCGTCAAAATTCCTCCGAAAAGTAAGTTCTAGTTGAGGTTTAAGAAAAAAGGCTACATTCATGAAATCTAGGGTAGATTTTGTTGACTTTTAGCATTGATGTAAAAAGACACTGAAAATTTGTTAGTTATTTTAAGAGAAATTTTTTATAACTTTTTCATACTAAAAGCACGTGTATAAGCCGATCAAATTAAGTTGATTCCTTTAAAAGACCAAGATGGCGACCAATTTTTTTTGTTTAGAGGCCGATTCCGATGAAATGTGCTTCGACATTATATTAAAATATTGGTACACCACCATGTAACAATGTAGATAGATAGATTTACCCTTTTATGATTTACTATATTCTAATCCGAGGTATGTTGAAATAAAATGATCAAATTTATTTAGCAAAGTATTTATTTTATTGTAGAAAAAAACACAGTTTGCGATCTTAGTACTTTTTTACATTGATCGGTTTGCGTCGTATTAACGTCACACGCATGAAGTAAATATCTTCATGGTCACACGTGTACAAAATAAAAAAAATACTTAGTTTTGTTCTGTCAACAGTCTTAACATAATATTACCTATCTATCTATAATCACAGAAACAGTTCGTCATAGATTTGCATTATAAAAGTGAGTTGAAACTAAAGCATTTGCTAGAGCATTACGGTGTCATTTGTAACGTTCTTACGAATGTTACAATACAGGCAAATGCTCAGTTTCCAGTAACATTTCCATGTAGTGTAACGTTCTTGCGAATGCCTGGTCGAGTTTTATGCCAGAAAAACCTAGATTTGTGCATTCTCGTCAACTCCTTTCCTTACTCTTCCCTCTCTTCAGAACTCTCCTTTACCCATTTCAGTGGACCTCAGCATTCTTGGCATAGAGATCGGCCAGGAACTGAATCCAAAATGCTACATCGAGAGTGTTATTTTAACTGCCTCCCGTAAGTTGGGTATTCTCAATAAGGTGAGGCAGTTTTTCACCCCCGAGCAGCGCTGTTTGCTGTACAAGACTTCAGGTGCGATCGCGTATGGAGTATTGTTCCCATCTATGGGACGGCTCCGCTAAATACCTCCTCGATGTACTTGATAGACTGCAAAGGCGCGCGGTACGCATTATTGGAGATGCTGAGGTTACAGTATCTCTTGAGAACCTCTAGCTGCGTAGAGACATTGCTTCTCTCAGTGTCTTCTACCGAAATTATTACGGAGAGTGTTCTGAAGAACTTTTTGATCTAATCCCGCCCTCTCCTATCCTGTCCCGGACTACACGCTACGACGCTGGTCTTAGGAACCACTATCATACTGTGCAGAATATCAGCACTCGTACCAAAAAATTTGGCAAGGCGTTACTCTGTAAGACCATTCGGCTTTGGAATTCTCTGCAGGCGCATGTGTTTCCCAGCTCTGTTTTATTTTGTACGTCGTGTGACGTTATTACAACGTGAATCGATCAATATAAAAAAGTACTAAGATTGCAAAGTGTATTTTTTTTTCTATATTTAGTACAATACAAATAAATACTTTGCTAAACTTTGATCATTTTATTTCAACATGCCTTTTTAGATAGTAAATCATAAAAGGGTAAATCTATCTATCTACATTAGTATATTGATATGAATATTATTCGTAAATTAAATTAGGTACCTATGGTGATACTATGTGTATTACATTATGGTATACCAATATTTGAATACGTGTCATCGTAATCGGCCATTGAGACTATCGACTATCTCAATGGAAACGGCCCTTAGACAAAAAAATTGGCCGTCATCTTGGTCTTTTTAAAGAATCAACTTAATTTGGTTGGCTTATACGCGTACTTTTAGTATGAAAAAGTTATAAACTTTAATTTCTCCTAAAATACTGTACCTAGGAAACTCAAAAGTAGGAACTGGTTAGATTTTTACAAAATCTTGGCTATAGTCATAAACTCGCTACTTGCTCCATTCCTGTGGAAAAAAACATGTTTAGGTATCAACACCGTAACCCCAGCGAGATAACCATAATTAGCGTTATGTCTTAGGATGTACTATAGAGTTCTCGTTTTTGTCTAACAAATTTTCACATTCACTGATGGATTCGTAGTTGATTCAACAAAATCTTAGCACAATAACTGTATCAGTAGCGTGTCTCGTTCCTGCTCGTTTTAGGTCAAATAAATTTGACGAGCGAGACCCCAGCGGGATATCCTTTAACATGGGATATCTCGATAACTATTGATTAACAAATGTTGGTATTTGCTAAGAAATTTAAACATATTATCAACTAAATCATAGCGAAATTCGAAGCTGATCTAAAGGGGTTATCCCGCTGGGGTCACGGACATGTCCAAAAAAGATAGATTGCTGCATAGATCACACCCAGTTAATGGGGAGGGCCCCATTAACTGGGTGTGGTTTCTTAAAACAAAGAGTATGCTTCATTGTTTCCTTATCGAGTAAGTAGGTGTAATGTATAGTACCAGATTGGCGTTGTCTCGACTTTTTCTTCTTGATTTGATAAACTGTTTTTGTCGAAGTCCTAAAAGTATAAATACGAAATCAGTAGGCTCTGCAAACACTTTGTTTCAACACTTTTAATGATAAAGGACTTTGCGTAGGACTGCATATTAGCAAATTTTGTTATTTTCTGTCTAACCAATCTATCTCTGATTTTAGGACTATTTGGCTAATTATAGAAATCTGAAGTATGCATCTCATTATATCACATCATATCTATTTGATAGTACCAAACTATAACATGACGGATAGTTTCAATAATCGTACGTGTTTGTACATAGGGTTGAAAGATGTGATATAAAAAACATTTAGGAAACGTACAAGAAAATGAAACAAGATAGATATTTTTAAGGTATACATATTTATTTATAATTACGCGGTCACATGATATAAATTAAATTATGTACAATTAAATAATACAGTTATATAAAAATAATCATTATAGAAAATGGTCGGGATTCGGCGTCGACCGTCTAAGGAATATTTCAAGGTGGCGCTTAAATATTCCACAGACGGTCAACTGTAAACCAGACCAAAATCCGTAGCAACATCGATTAACTCAAGCTTAAACTTTTAGGAAGCTGCATTAATATCTGTTAGGCCAGGACGATATATATAAATTACGAAACGAAAAGAAAAATAATAACAAATGGATATAAATTCGACGGTAAATAAATAACATTTCAACGTTAACAGTGACTAGAGAGCGAGGATACCGTCCAAGCGACTTCTCGTAGGCATTCGATAGGGTATGTAACACTTAAAGAGTACTTAATAAATTAATAAATAATTTTAAATATAAAAAAGAAACTCCTTTACACACTTAGACTCCAAATTGTATAAAAATCGTTTTGCTCAATATTCGTAATCATTCATTTTGGGTTGGGGGTTCCTCAAGGATAATACTTGGGTCCCGGGTTATAAATGTCAGTCCTTGTTTTTTTTTTTCGTTTTGCTTATAGGTCGCTGACGTTAAGGTAGAACGCCGCGAAGGAGTCTCCCTTGGAGCCGACTGCCCTGGCTTGGTACTGGCCGCCGTCGTCGGCGGTGGCTTTGGCGATCTCGAGCCTGTATCGCGACGTGCCCTCCATGGTGAATCGGTACCTGGTCGAGGTCTCGTCTACAGGTTTGCCGTCCTTCAACCACTGCAGCTGGAGTGGTGGCTGTGGGTGACAATTCAATATATTAGTGATAGTAATTACACAAAAGAACCCACGTATGTTTGAGTAGGTATAGATGAGGACCCGACAAAGAATCAATCTAATACCACAATTCGACAGGAAAACTAATGCTTCGGTAGCTCAGATGGAAGCGCAGTCGCTCAGATCGCGAAAAGTCGTATGGGTTCAAGTTCCACCTAAAAGAATTATTAGTAGTATATTTTTAAGCTTGCCAGTTACTGGATGGTTCACTTCACTTTTGCGAAATGTTTTGACTGGTAAAGCGTTACAAATGCTTCTTTGGTTTTTAATCTGAGTTATAACATGAGGATTGTTGTGTTAACATTAAGTTTAGCTAGATTCAAGTCAGTATTTATAATTTATTTGTGTCTGTCTTGTTAGTTGTCCTAATAAATAAATAAAAATTAAACATCTATATTGCGTACCAGCTACACGGTGTATCCCTTACCTTGTCCAGCTCAGCTGAGAACACTGCCGGCTCCGTGGACGCGACGGTGGCGGACGCGGGGAAGGCTTTGTACTGGGGCGCGGCGGGGGTTTCCCCTGGCACTAGTACCACCACCGAGCATGATGAGAACGATTCCCCGGCGTCGTTGAATGCCTCGCAGGTGTATACTCCTGAGGAATAATATACATACATACGATCAAAAATAATCGTATATGTCAATCGGTCGTAAAACCGGACACAATATGAATTCAATTAATAATAAATAATAAGATAGACTCGAAGATAATGACAAGTTGAATAAAAAAATTGGTTGTTTTGAAGGTTATCTTTTTAGTTTAAAACAATTGTACTTGTAGTTAAAAGCGTGCAGTCGCGACAGTGCTGCTCTAATTAAGTGTTTTCTTATTTATAATGATTTTAGGACCAAATTCACAAAAAACGCTATGTATAAGTGCACTCACAAAACATCTTTATATATTTTTGAGACGTATATTGTAAGAGTTACGTACCGGCATCCTCCGGGAATATCTCGGCGATGTGCAGCTTGTGTATGTTGGCCTCGCTCGAGTACTGGAAGTCTTTGGACGGCTTGATCTCCTTGTTGTTGTGGAGCCACACCACGTCGAACCTTTCGGCTCCCACAATCCTGGAAAGAGGAGATATGTTATAATTAAAAACTCGTCTTTTCGAGTCAAAACTAGAAAAAAGGGCTTTTAATAATAAATAGTTTTTACTCTAAATGCCTTTGTTTCAAACTAGAATTTTCTCTCCTCGAAGGGGATGCATGTGCGTCTCTTCCGCATGTGGGCATGTGGATGTCTCCCTAAGGGGTGCATGTGAAACTATTTTCCAATGGGAGCATAAGGGTTTATGCCCCATGGGCTACATGTGGGACTTTCCCTTAACATGGATATATATATAATATCCATGATATATATATATATAAAACTAAAAACCTTCCCTCTCTCCCGCTCACATGCCTCTAGTTTAATAAGAGACCGCCATAAGAAATTGCCTTAGCAATAGGACGATTCAAAAGTTCAATTATCAATTCAGTTTCTGTAAAACAGCGCCATCTACCCGAATCGCGACTAAACTAAGTGGACAGAGGGCGAACAGGAAAGAAAATGTTTGACATTATATGACGATAAAATGTATTGAATTAAATGCCATAAAAAATCTCTGACACCGGTAACCAAACACACTTATAGTTTAAAAAGTTATATTATTTATGTTATGTTTACCTGCAAGCCAGCGTGACGGCGTCTCCGTCGGTGACGACTTGCGACTTGGCGTGGTCGACGATCCTTGGGGGCTTGTCGGCCTTCTTAGCGCCGGCCGCCGCGCCGCCGTCCATGGCTACAAACGAACAACAAAAAAATTGTAATGTTTTATGTCAATTAAAAACGACGAAAGACAGTGAAATGGTCTTATCTCAATGTGTAATGATCGCATTCTTTCGTATTTCAGCCAAACAGTACGCAGAGGCAACGAAAGTTTGAAAAAATCCACAGATCTCGTGTAGAGACACGACTTGAAAGGGCATTGAAAATGAGCGCGTAATTTTTCTATCGATAATTTGATTTTTTTTTTCAGATCCAATAAAAAATTTATTTTTTCAAAACCAACTTTTCTAAAATATTTTTAGATCATCTTAAAACCCTACGAAATCCGCGTCTTTTGAGCTATCACGTGGCGGGCGGCTCGCGTGCGATCGCACCTCGCGCCGCACAAACTCACGGCTAAGGGCACCTCAACCGTCTAAGGCTGTACCTCAACCATCACTAATATAAAAAAGTGTAATAAAGTAAAATGTCCCTTAGTTCAATAACGAGGTGCTTTTTTAATTTGGCCCCGTTCTCTAGATATCGGGAATTTTCTGGGAAAACACACGATTTATCGGTCAAAAAAAGTCGGTTTTTTTCAATTTCCAAAAATAGTTTTTGACTTTTCCAAAATATTTTTACATAATTTTAAACCCCTTCTGATTCCGCGTCTTTTGAGCCCTCATACGTCCTCGTGGCCTTAAACCTCAGGGTATCACGGGCAAGTAGCACTTTCAGCGAAAATAGGGTCCCTACTGGAGCGAACGAAAAAACATTTTCAATGTTAAGAGGCCTTATTACATCTCGACTGTGATTTTTGCGTAAAATGGCCAATTTTGACGTTATGGATCTCAGAAACAAAAATACATTAACAATTATGACTTATTGAATAGTGTAGAATAGCTACTGGAATAGTGCGTAGCGGCCTCGCTTTTTGTAAATTTTGCTTAACTTTTTAATTAAACCCAAAATTGCAGAGAAAGATTTTCATAAAGTGCGCGAAGGCACTTTTTTGAGTTCATCGATTGAAACAAGTGAAATAAAAAAAATATAATGTTATCTCTTATATAGTCGAATAGTGCGTAGCGGCCTCGGAATTTTTAGAATCATTGATTTTATTTAGGAAAAAAAATCTTATTCAAAACCAAAAAACTTCGAAAATCGCTATAAGTTAACTGTGAATATCTCTTAACTACGATAATGTTATTAAGCAAAATTTATACCAGAGTAATTGTTACTTCATGAGCAATAAAGATTTTATAATTAATTTATTATCCTGTTTCGATAAAAATGATAAATACAACTGCAAAATTACTACAAAATGCGATGCGCCGGCCGTCCGAATTCAACTTATGCTCACAGAATGGAGATTTGTAATATTTTGCACAAATTTATTATCCTATTACGATAAAAACGATAAATACAACTGCAAAATTACTAAAAAACGCGAAAATGGGCATTTTACGCAAAAATCACATTCGAAATGTAATAGGGCTCTTAAAACCGATTGAACACTGCCGTAATGAACGACGACATAGAAACCGGTGGAGGCAAGTCATCCGCTCCAGATGCAACCCTGATGCCGACCGACCACGATCTAATTTTCCAACCAACTCCAACTCCAACTAACATCCGTTGGACTTCGCCCTTCTTTACCTTCCCCGAGCTTTACCACCCAGCTCGCAGGAAGATCTTCCTTAAGCCTTCGCCTTCCTACCAATTGGGGAGGGGGGGGGGGGGGGGGGCAGTAGAGGCAGCTGCAATAATTAACTGTACGTAATTGACTGTTAAAAAACAAAAGAAAATAATGTTGCCATACTCTGAAACCTTAGACACGTCTCTATGTACAGTGGAGAGGTCGTGGAGTTTACACATTGGGACTTTGTACCGTTCTTGTTGTAATCGCCTCCTTCATTTGTATCGGCTTGCCCCCCACAGGGCTGGCGATGCCTTTGCTTCCTACAATGTGGCATTCATCCTACCTACCATCCGCTTCATACATTTCAATAAATTGCCTCGTTTTTCATATAAAAAATAAATACATAAATAAACATAGTACTCACGCTTCACGGAGACCTTGCACTTGGTCTCGACCTCGCCCTGGCTGTTGATCGCCTTCAGCGAGTACTCCGCCTCGTCTTCGGGGAACACTTCGCTGATTGCGAGAGACGCGACGCCGTTCTTGTATTTGAGATCCACAACCTGAGGGAATACGGGAAGAAAATGCTATATTGTGCTGAATCTTCTTACATATAAAAATCAATTGCGGTTCCTTAGCATAGAGTATACTCAAAAACGTAATGACCAATTTGAATAGGTTTTATTTTGTTTTTTTTTAAGGGTTGGTTTGGAGAGAAAAATAATAGGAAAAATTCTAAAGAAATAAAAAAAAAGTTGTGCAATTTATAATTTGGCTGATAAGACCTTTTTGGTGTTTCTTACTTCTTTTTTGAGAATTGTAATTATAATCACTTTTCAAATTCTCTCAAGAAGTCCGTATTAGATCTTAGTAAAGTCCCACATCTTTACAAACATAAGAGATTTGGGGGGGATATCATTTACCATTAAACACTCACTATAATTTACTACTGTATGCAAAGAAAATATTTGCTAATATCTCTTGTACTTGACACTGACTGAGCCATTATTCAAGGAAAAAAAGGTTCTGCCCAGAATCCGACTGGATGGCACCTAAAACTGTTTTTTTTAATTAGTTAAAATGAAGTCTTTCGTATACACCGATGTGGGACTCACCTCCCCCTTCTTCACCCAGAGAACGGGGAAAGGGAAGCCGTACGCTCCAAAAAACCTAGTACTAAAATATCTTTTTTTACTTTTTTTCGACGGTGAATGAAAAGGCGTCAATTAACACTGGCTGAATATGCTAACCGCACCAAGCAAATTGGCTATTTGACAGTTGTAATAAAAAATATGAAATATGTCGAATATCGTAGTTTATAATTTAATAATAATTAATCAAATAGTTTTTTTATTAAAGTATGTACTAAATTTGTATTTATTTTATTTTTACAAAATAAATTTGCAATTTTTTATCTGTGGATTACAAAGACGCGAAACACGGGCGGCCATTATTGAACTTTGTACGACGTCACATTTCACAAAATAAACAAAAACTATCTGTCAGGTTTCAAGAAAAAATTGTTTTTTTTATTGTAGTGTGACGTCACAGGGCAAAATGTCACGTAACCAACCTTTCGCGCGAAATTTGAAATTAATGAAGAAAAATATGTTTATTTTCTTAGCTTTTTCGACCAAAAAAAAATATTCTAAGAAGTATAAAATAAGCGTTTGTAATTTTTAAAATACTTTTCCGAGAACTGTCAAGTATGCCAATTATTTAAGAACAACAACGTGTATCCTCACCTCGGACGACTGCAGCGGCTTCCCGTTCTTGTACCACTGCACACGCGGGTCGGGGTCACCACGTACTGAGCACGCGAGCAGCAGCGGCGCGCCGTCCTTAGCGCTCAGCACGTCGGGTAGCGCGCGCGCGAACGACGGCGCGCACATCGTCGCGTCAGACGCGGGCACTATGGGGAGGAGGGGGGATGTACAATTAGTAATTTTATATAGGTAGATAATGTTTTTATTGTAACATAATAACACACACATCTCGTCTTGTTGAAGCCTCCGGTGACAAGAAGGCCGGCAGAAGTATGCCAGCCTTCTTGCCTGGCAATTCAAAGAGGTAGTGTTGCCAGCATTCTTAGGATGGTACCTGCGTGTCTATTGGAGGACATTTTTTATTTATAGTTTTGTTAGGTTTTTTTTTAAGACCAAGTTGTGCTGTTTCTTTTTCTTTATGTTTTTCTATTATTTTCCATTATATACGAGTACAATCCTGTACGAAATGGCATATGCAGTGGTGTCACAATGTCATCGCGACGCTGGTCTTCCGTACATGCCTACGTAATGAAACACTACTATGCGCAGGAAACAAATACAATTTGAAATAGGTACCTAATACACTTGACAACAACTATAACTAGCTAAAACAACACGATTTCGTCAAATGGAACCGTTTCAGCTCATAATGTCGACATCTTACAATGACAACTTCGCAAAAAGAAATCTTCTCGAAATATCCATTTTTCACAACGAAAACTTCGCATTTAGTCAACTTCTCATAATGTCAACTCTTAAATGATATTCGCAAAATGACAACTCTTCGTAATATCTACTTTAAACAGCTAATTGAAGAGAAAATATAATCTATAGCCATGAATAATCATTAATCGTCATTAAATTCGTCAAAATGTCTTTAAACTTTAATATTCATTGTCAATCGTCAGTAACATAATAATGAAAGTATGAAAGGTTAAACATTTAACATTAAACCTTTTTATATAGAAAAGCAAATAAACCTTTTTGATAATGTAGAAAAACTATGGTTATATTGATTTGTGAATTTGACAGAAAAAAGGAATGAATGACCTTTAGTAAACCCGATTTTTTTTGATAATTGATTCGTAAATTAGTAATGAAGTGGTATAAAACACGGTTTTCTTTTTAATTCACCTTTCAAAGTAAAATTTCGAAGAGTTGTCATTTTGCGAATATATCATTTAAGAGTTGACATTATGAGAAGTTGACTAAATAGACGCGTTTTACCTGAAATAAAACGCATATTAAATACTTACCTCATTAGAAGCTTATAATATTGAGATAGGCATATCCGTTTCCCGTCGTATTTTCCTTCTCTTTCTTCCGGTATATCGCTGTCTCTCTCGCTCATCCCACTCAGTGGCGTCACCAGGTGGCGCGGTGGGGGAACCAGGAGATTTCACACCCGTGCCCATTTGTTCATCATTGCGTCGAAATATGCATTAAGCACCAGGCGGAAATAAAAACTAAGCTTCTAATGAGGTAAGTATTTAATATGCGTTTTATTTCAGGTAAAACGCGTCTATTAAACACTTGACCGTCATTAGAAGCTTATAATATTGAGACCTGTTTGTTATCGCCTGGTGAAAACGCCAATGTGAGAAATAAATTAAACAATAAGTGCGAGAGAGTTAATTATATGATTATGGTTTAAACAAAAAGTTATAATAAGAGATTTAATTAAGTACTAATTATTTACAATTAAAGTCATGTAAGAAAATAATTGGCCAGTCATTGATGAAAAATCAAATAATTTAGCTTGTAAACCATGTAAACGAACATTATTATTAGGAAATAAATATTGTTTACTATTTGATTTCAATCACTTTACAGGGTAAAAATAAAAAATGAAAAACTTCGTGACGCCTGAATCAATATTTCTCGACAATAAACCTTGTGAAAAGTATTAAGTAACTAATCTCCAATTACCAATAGTTAGTATATCCTCAATGGGTAAATCATATCAATCTAGTTTGTAGATGCTACAGCGGAGCAAAACACAACCAGGTGTGGCTGTAATATCCATCTAGCTACCACAGTGCTTGAAACAGGTGACAGGTGAACCACTCGAAGTTTTAAATAAATTAGTTTAGCCATTTTGTACTATATTTATTGATCCTTTTAACCAGTAGCAATTTCTAGCTTGTTTGTCTGTAGTCCCTACAGTCAGTTTTTGACCCAAACTGTCGCCATAATATTACTGAACAAAATAATGTTTGGTGTCCACAGCAAGGTAACAAAGGAGCAATGCGACAATAATATTGCAGTGTTACGAACTATTTGAAATCTAGTTGATTCTAGGTTTGAAATACATTACAAAGGTCTACAGACTAATATTACTGAAACCTGGAAAAAGGAGGTTTTGTTGTTTTTAAATGTTTAATTGAGATTGATTTTTAAACATGTTTAACTATTACCTCGTCACTAAGATTTCCATACAATTGTGCGCTGCATAAAGTAGAAACGACAATTTATGGTAGAGTATAGTATTGTAAGAAAGATTTAAAATATTAAGTGTAAATCTGCCAAAAACTGGACTGACTGGACCCATTTGGTACGCGTTCCGCGTGTGGATGGCGCCGCTGCTGCTGCTAACGCCCTTCCTGTACTACTGGACCAAGCACAAGTGCTCATATGATTTTATAATAGCCGGACGCTTGAGTAGGGAAATTTGCTTGTGGTTCCATAACGATATATCATTTAAGCACACCAAATTTCAACGTCATGTCTTGAACCCTGGGGGTTGGCAGGTCTGTGGTTATGTCTACCAGGCGTCTACGTTTCGAATTCCATACTGTGAATGAAGCAGCAAGGGGTACCACAATCAGATAAATTCCTGCTGAGGTGTGCTAGCACCCGGGGGATGAGGGAACGTGGTGCGAATTTCCAAGCCAGAGGGAAGCGTTCTACTTCAGGCTGAAAGCATTGTGAAACATCGCTTCGTAATCATTGAGATAATTACCCACTACTCGAGCGTTCTTGGATACAAACAGGTGAATTACTGGCCAGGCCCACTTCGCGAATATCGTTTGTGTGAATTCTGGCAGTAGATGCCACTCCAGAGCTTGGCTATGTCGAGACAGTTCATCTGCATGGCTGTTCAATTTCCCTGGAATGTAAAGAATTTTGACCACAATTTGGTTGGTGGTCATTTGTTGGTTGGCAATTTGGAGGATTAAAATAAAATTGTTGCAGGCTTCGTGTTCGATGCTTGTAATTCTAAGACTTAGAACAGCCCGCTTTTCTTTTTGATTGCAGTGCAGCTTTTGTTCGGATGCACTCCACCTTCCCGATAGGGCAGAATTGTTGAGTTGTGACCCCCCAATCCTGAAGCAACGGTTGTCAAAAAGAATGTTGGTGGAGGTATATGTATTGGTGTTTCTGATAATTTTTAGCTACCAATACATTTAACTACATCGTAAGGTAGAGTCTATTTTACCGCCCAATTTCTTCTCTTAGGTATCGTAAAAGGCGACTAACGGACCATAGATTGCACATACATCCAACAGTATAGAGCGGCGATAGGCTCATCACTTGTCACGTACATGTGCAGTTATCATTTGGTGAAACGTAGACTATAGCAGAGGACTGCTTTTGCGGTCCTCATTGCCTGGTCTCTGACTAACCCTTCGGGGATAACAGTCGTGAGTATATGTAGGTATGTATGGACGCTTGTGATTCCTCTATGTATCCTAGTATGTCCTTGCGGAAGACATTGATTTTGGTAAGCGCCCTGCGAGGCAGTCAAACAGACTATTTGAAGTGTATGTGGACACCAAAATAAGTAAGTGTTTCTATTACAATGTTGGCATGTCTGGACAGAACCATCTGGTCTTTATGTCTATAAGATAATAGTCTAAGAAAACATTGCCGTGCTCATCTTAAATGGAAGGCATATAATTTTTAGTAATTCGCCTTTGTAGAACAGACGAAGAAACCATTGTGGGATTTGGCTATAGTCAGGTCTGAGAAAAGTAATTTGTACATCTCGTCTCTTGGCCGTACACAGTCCGGAATTCATATAATAATTTAACGACTTCAGGTTAAAAATTGGACGGAGTGACCTTTCTTGAGTGCTCTTTGGTACTAAGAACTGGGTTAAAAAGAAGTTAGGAAAAAAAACTTACTGTTTCTAGAAAACTGTTCCTACGTCTGTGTCAGCATTGCAGACATTTTGTCCGATACAAGCGTGTAACAACTGTCGATTGTAACGTTTGGAACCTTGAGCGATGGCTTCAGATAAAACGGTATTCGATACCTTTGTGTTATGATAGAAAACTTGGAGCACCTTTTTAGTCCCAACGGTGTCGATAAAGTCGAGTCGTGTGTTGACCGGCTCGAAATTTAGGAGCGTCATTGTCTACGTCTTTTGTTACCTCTGTTAGCAGAGAAGATAGACGTTTTTGTCCTGATTGATAGAGCTGCCATGCCTATGATCCTGGGGATCGAAAGTAAGAACAGCCTCCGTTGTTTATATTATAGCTACGATGTGGTTCGTGGCTGGCATGAGTATGTACTTGCGGAGGACATTGTTTTTGTTAAGCGCCCTGCGAGGGCGGTTCATAGCCATGATGTGGTTCGTGGCTGGCATAAGCATGTCCTTACGGAGGACTTTGATTTTGGTAAGCGCCCTGCGAGGGCGGTTCATAGCCACGATCTGGTTTGTGGCTGGCATAAGCATGTCCTTGCGGAATACATTGTTTTTTGGTAAGCGCCCTGCGAGGGCGGTCCATAGCCACAATGTGGTTCGTGGCTGGCATAAGCATGTCCTTACGGAGGACATTGTTTTTGGTAAGCGCCCTGCGAGAGCGGTTCATAGCCACAATGTGGTTTGTGGCTGGCATAAGCCTGTCCTTGCGGAGGACATTTATTATTTAATTTAATTAAAAACGGTTACATAACCATTTACAACAATTAAACGTATTATTCAAATTCAAATAAAATAAGGGACATTTAGCATTAACATACATGCATCTTCTCGCAGAAACCGCAAACACTCAAGTAATATTACCATTGATTTTGGTAAGCGCCCTGCGAGGGCGGTTTATAGCTACGATATGGTTCGTGCTGGCATAACCGCATAAGCATGCCCTTGCGGAGGACATTTATTTATTAAATTTTATTAAAACGGTTAAATACCAATTACAATAATTAAACATATTATTCAAAATCAAATTAAATTAAATAAGGTACATTTAGCATTATATTAACATATATGCTTCTTCTCGCAAAACCGCGAACACTCATGTAATAATTATTGATTTTGGTAAGCGCCCTGCGAGGGCGGGCAGATTATTGCCACGATATGGTTCGTGGCTGCCATAAGTATGTCCTTGCGGAGGACATTGATTTTGGTAAGCGCCCTGCGAGGGCGGGCAGATTATAGCCACGACATGGTTCGTGGCTGCCATAAGTATGTCCTTGCGGAGGACATAATTTTGGTAAGCGCCCTGCGAGGGCGGTTCACAGCATGCTGTGCGTGTGTCTGTCCCATGAACCAGAAGAACAACGCGATGGTACACTATAAGAAGTTTGCCCTTGCGAAAGGTAACCGTTTGTTAGTACAGGTTTTGCTTGCGAGGCATTCCCAGTACCAGATTTAATAACTGGCCAAAAAGTTTTCTAACAGGACAATTTTTTTTTTTTTTTTCAAATGCAACTGTAATCTGTTCAGAATTAAACAAATGTGTGTTTGAAGGTAGAATCTATTCAAAGTAGCAAGCATTAGAGGGTCTTTTACATTTTTATGAGTACCCATCCTCTTTTCGTATATTTATAGTTTCAGTCTACAACCTAATCACCACTGAAAATAAGACCTTTAAGAGAGGCATCAGATGTTTGCGACCAACAACTGCGCAGACAAGTATTAAAAATATCTTTTTAGTTTTAAAATACGAAAAGTTATTGGTGCACAAGATTTATCAGAATATTGGTGCTTAAGGCCTAGCTGGCTCTTTTAGTTTACTTTTAAAATCAAAAATCAAATCTAGATCACTACACGGAATATTTAAGTTGTTAACTGTTTTAGTCAGTATTGGTAACACCTGCGAGGTGCAACAATCGTTGTAAGATTTCCATTAACGTCCGATAAAGCAGACACATTGTCGTTATCGTCATGAAAGGCGGGTAGGTACGATGACCATGCTTCTTTGAACGATGATGACTAACTCGAAGTCAACCTTCGCCGATGCGATCGGGATTGTTAGAAGGACTAGTTATAGCCGCTTAGCTACAATTTATTTTTCTCATTATCTAATGTAAGCACTAATTATCGGTTTCTTATCTAAAATAAAAAGAAAAAGTGCCTGGAGGGTAGATACCACGTATTAAACACAAAAAACACTTTTAAAAATACTATCTTTACTCGAATGCTTTCTTATCTTAAAAGAAAAGGTGTATCTACATCTCTTGCGGGTAAAATAAAAAGTTTGATATACCAGTTAAGTTTAAATTATAAATTCAGCGAACGGTAACACCGTTAAGTTAAGAAACTATTCTAAGTACTCACGTGTATTGTAGAAACTCACGAGAACTGTGTTGCAGTTTAAATAAAAATAATTCTATTTCTTTCTCACTTGATCACTATGTAGTGCACAAGTTACGCCGACGGGAAATTTCACGCCAATGATGAACAAATGGGCACGGGTGTGAAATCTCCTGGTTCCCCCACCGCGCCACCTGGTGACGCCACTGAGTGGGATGAGCGAGAGAGACAGCGATATACCGGAAGAAAGAGAAGGAAAATACGACGGGAAACGGATATGCCTATCTCAATATTATAAGCTTCTAATGACGGTCAAGTGTTTAATGCGAAGTTGTCATTGTGAGAAATGGACATTTCGAGAAGTTGTCTTTTTGTGAAGTTGACATTGTAAGAAGTTGACGTTTTAAGAAATGTACATTTTTCGTCCGGTTGACATTTTGAGAAATTGACATTATGAGCTGAAACGGTTGTATACTCACAAACTAGCTCCTTAGTGGTGCTCCTAGACCTGGAGGAGGCGTCCGAGTCCAGTTTGGCGCCGTACTTCTTCTTGCTGGCGTCCATCGAGCTCTGCGGCGAGTACTTGGGGCGGGGCGCCGCGTGCGTCTTGGTGGGCGGGTCGATCGTCACCTGCGATAGTGAAAGGTGTTGAGTTTGTTTTTATAAATTGTAAAGACATTTTTAGGTATCAAGGGGGGTTAGGCGGTCAGCGAAAATTTGGATGTTGCGCGGGGCGGGGTCCGGGGTAATTCGTAAGCGCCATTCACATTTGTATCAAAAAGTCAATAAAAATGATTAGTTTTTTGAAAATCCTAATCAGTCAAGAAATCGAAAGGGTAAATACCTATGAGAGGGTGTTTATGAGTTTAATAACACGGTCGTAATGTGCATTTATATGAAATTTTAGAGGTAACTTCAGGATTTTTTTTCTATCGAGCCAAATGTTTCCAATCGTGTTTTGGCTTCGTTCATCCCCTCACACATACGCTCTTTAATTCACATTGAAAACTTTAGTGCGAAATATCTAATTTATTTTGAATAACAGCTAATAGAAACAGATTTTTTTTTCGTTTTCACCGTTTAAGGCCCCTTAAGTAAAAATGATAGGCCGGCAGGTTTGGTTTACTTTTGTTTTGATGATGATGAGAAAATAATGTTAAGTTCAGGTTTGTCTTGATGATGTTGAGAAAATAATGTTAAGTTCAGGTTTGGTTTACCTTCGTCTTGGTGATGATGGGCGGCGGCGCGGGCTTGAGCGGTTTCTCGATGTAGCGGCGGTCGCCCGAGTGCAGGAAGTTGTGCGCGAGCGCAGCCTGCTCGGGTGACACCACTTCGCCTGTATAGCGGGATAATAATAAAGATGTAGAATATTATATAAATATAAATACTATTAAGAATTAACTCAACTCTTCGCAATAACCATTTATTATAATTACAGTTTACAATAAAGTAGCTATTTTACAACAACTACCAGAAACGCGGTAGGTCAATTGTCAAACATCGGCAACTAGTGCTGGAATACGGTGGACATTAGGGTTGTGCTAATCGATTGATCTTATTTTCGTCTAACAATACATCTCATAAAAAAAATCTAGTAAAAATTTTCTCCTATATCTATATAGCATAGTGAAATTTTAATTATAAAGATATTTAAATTTATAAGTCTTTATCGATTGTTAAATACATGCAATAGTATTTCTTTCGACTGTGAGGGTAAACTATACAGTGACGTAATACCGCTGCTGGCTTGCAGCGGTTCGAATCCCATTTAAGGTTGTTTTTTTTTCTAGATTTTTTTTATCCTATATCTATATAGCATTGTAAATTCAAACATTTCAATAATAAAGATATTATACATCTCATACTCATAAATATTATCCCCCACTACTTTTAATCTCTGACTAACCCAGTCAGAGATTAAAAGTAGTGCACAACTGCACATATGCTCAGTGTGTTAAGTGATGAGTCCATCGCCGCTCTATGCGCAGTGTTTAGTCTGTTAGCCGACTTTTATACCTAATGGAAGAGATGAGTTGGTGGTGTTCTATTAATAAACCGCCACCATTTTAAGCTTTTATAATTTGAAAATAAGGACCAATATTGAATGATAGGCTAACTTTTCAGTTTTGGGTAGAATGACCAATTAGCATGTGCGCTTCAGCTACGAATCGAACTGTGGAGCAGGCTTAGTGCTTACCTGCGCACTCTTAGTTGGTTGTTGGTAATCCATAAATAAATTGCAAGTTCTTGCTGAGCTGAATTTTGGTTTATTCCTAATACACGTTTAGGTAGGTCCATTTACAAAACATGTCTGCACAGAGCGATGCCGAGGGGAGAACAGAGTGAGACAGAGTGCTACAAACTATACTACGGTCAAATTTAATGCAGAATGTTTGTACACAAATAAGGTATTGACATTTCTTTGTGCAAATATCTAGTACCACTGGAAATTCTACTGTTTTCTGAAAGAAATATTTATTTATTTATATAGGACAGCCAACAAGACCACACTAATTTTAGAGTTTTCTTATACATCTATAGTTCTATGCTAAGTGCTTACTTTAATTAAGTACGCTGCCACGACATGCAATGCGAGTGTTAATAATAATAAGTAATAATTTAATAATAAAAACAAACTTTACAATTCTTCGACTTTAAGAGTCGTTGAAAATAGATTATTGTAGTGGTTTTCCCGTGAATCTATCTCAAGAAAAAGTAAAAATTTAAGTGACACTAGATATTTCACATTTGTGAATTTATTGTTACAAACATTCTTTAACGAATTTGGCCGTAGTGTGGGGTTGGGTAACATGCCAACGCAAACTAATATCGATAGTTGATTAACTTCGGCGATCTGGATAAGTTCCACGGTAGCTCAACTGGAAAGAGCATCTGGCCCGGATTGCTAGAAGGGGTTCGAATCCTACTCGTGGATTTTTTTCGGCATTGTCTTTTTTAATTTGTAATTTGCTCGCAACAAAATTTGCGTTAAAATTATACACCGAGATTTTTCATTGGTTTTGGAGCCGAAAACGTTATTATACAAAAAAGTGTTGTACCTATTTATGAAATAATAATCGCTTTACGAGCAAAGAAAAAAAAGTTGTAAAAGTGACTTTTTGTCGAAAACACGTAGTAACGTTCTCCTTATCTACGAGTACACCGTGACCCCTATGAACTTTCCCGGCCGGCCGCCTGCGCCGGCGGCGGGGCGGGGGGTAGGCGGAGCGCTTGAAGCGCCTCGGTCATTGACTTTCTTATGATTCTTACATTATTTTAATTGATATTTTTTAAATGATTTTTGTATACTCAAATTTTTAGTTTTACAAGCTAAATAGCTTCTACTGATGATAAACATGAACAGGGTTTCGGCTCCAAAACCAATGAAAAATCTCGGTGTATAAACAATAACATTATAATATCGATAGTTTTACCTTCGACGATAACGACACAAGCGGTCTCGTCGCTGCCGTGCACGTTGGTCGCCACGCACGTGTATTTGCCGCTGTCCTCGGGCCGGCAGTCCACTATCTCCATGGTCACCACGCCGTCGGAGTGACTCATCGAGTAATCCAACTTGGACAGCTCCTTTCGGTCCTTGTACCTGTTGATTGGTGGGCAATGTTAGTGTATGTCAAACGTGGTATACATACATATAATCACGACTATTATCCCCCAAGGGTTAGTCAGAGACTAGGCAATGATGACAGCAAAGGCTGTTCTCCACCATAGTCCACTTTTCACCAAATAGCGACTGCACATGTGCTCAGCGTGACAGGTGGTGAACCCATCGCCGCTCTATGCTGTTCAATGTATGTGCAGTCTTTAGTCTGTTAGTCGCCTTTTACGCCACCCAAAGGAAAAGAGGGGGTGGTAGTATTCTTTCTCCGCTACGCTACACGTGGTATACGCTAATCTCTAATCTTCTGACGGTCGAAATTAATTATTAATCTTCAAGTAAGTATGTTGTTTTGCTTACTGGAGTTAGAAATTTGAAATCAAATACCTAACTTTAAAAGGCACGACTAATATCCCCAAAGGATTAGTCGGAGACTAGGCAATGAGGACCTCAAAATCAAATCTCTGCCATAGTCCTCATCCATGTGCTCAAGCGTGACAGGCGGTGAGAGCCCATCGCCTCTCTTTGCTGTTGGATGTATGTGCAGTCTTTAGTCCATTAGTCGCCTTTTACGACGCCCAAGGGAAGGGTTGGGGAGGTAGTATTCTATTAATGAGCTGCAACTAGCACAGCAGCACTACTTTAATAGACAGTAATTATAACTGCAATCATCCGTTTTTCGTTGCGCGAACCTTGTGCCTTTGCATGTCGAGAATACCATGGCGCCTTCTAGAGGTGGGGTATGTTAAATGTTTAAGGTTGCATTACCTGGATAAAAAAAGATGACTATAGTGGGCTGTAATGGGCTCACCATTTGACTGTGGGCGTAGGATTCCGCTCAGGCAGCATAGCAGCTAGCAGGTATCGCACGCCTGAATGACGCGCGGCCGCAGCTAGAAGGTGAATGCTAGACTCCTGCCAGAAGTAGTGGGCTGTAGTAGGCTAGAGGGGGCTGTAATAGGCTACAATGGACTCACCATTTGACGGTAGGCGTGAGTCTTCCGCTGAGGCAGCATAGAAGCTAGCAGCTAGACTCCTGCCAGATGTAGTATTATAGGGTATAGTAGGCTATAATGGGCTACAATGGGCTCAAAGCAGCTTGCGGGTGTCGCTGGAAAGTAAACGCAGGCGCCGTCTCTTGGGTTAGAGTGGGCTGCAGTGGGCTAGAGTAGCCTATAATAGACTACAATGGGCTCACTATTTGATGGTAGGCGTGAGTCTTCCGCTGAGGCAACAGAGCAGCTTACAGGTGTCGCGTGGCCACAGCTGGAAAGTGAAGGTCGACGCCGTTTCGCTGGACTCTTGCCAGATGTATTGAGCCAGAAAGGGCTGTAATGGGCTACAATGGGCTCAAAGTAGCTTGCAGGTGTCGCTAGAAAGTAAACGCAGGCGTTGTCTCTTGGGTTAGAGTGGGCTGCAGTGGGCTAGAGTAGCCTATAATAGACTACAAAAGGGCTCACTATTTGATGGTAGGCGTGGGTCTTCCGCTGAGGCAACATAGCAGCTTGCAGGTGTCGCATGTCCGCAGCTGGAAAGTGAACGCGGGCGCTGTTTCGCTAGACTCTTGCCAGGTGTATTGGGCTACAATAGACTCACCATTTGACTGTGGGCGTGGGTCTTCCACTGAGGCAACATAGCAGCTTGCAGGTGTCGCATGTCCGCAGCTGGAAAGTGAACGCGGGCGCTGTTTCGCTAGACTCTTGCCAGATGTATTGGGCTACAATAGACTCACCATTTGACTGTGGGCGTGGGTCTTCCGCTGAGGCAGCATAGCAGCTTGCAGGTATCGCGCGCCTGCATGACGCGCGGCCGCAGCTGGAAGGTGAAGGCGGGCGCCGTTTCGCTGGACTCTTGCCAGAAAGTGTATGGAAGCGCTTCGCGGCGGCGCGGCGCTTCGGGTAGATGTTGGCGTTGGACTTTGGGGACGGCTGGTGGGTGGAGATAAAATAAGATTAAATATGTTTTGATGTACATAACATAAATATATTTAACAAAAAAACTATAATAAAAGGTAGACAGTTACATCACTTGACCAGTCTTAAGGACAAAATCCTTTTTACACCGGGTCATTTATTTAATTTACTTATTTAATAAACGACGGGATACCCAGGATTTCTTTTATTTTGGTAAACTGGTAAAGCAACGTTGACCCCGATAGTGCAATGAACGTTGAAATATTGTAACTCTTAAACCAAACCGAATTCTCTTTATTATTATGCTAGTGTAATTTATGTTCCAGTATTGGAACGTTATGTGCTACTGAAGACACCTGGAATCCTAAACTTAATGGAACTGGAAATCTTATCTCTAGCTGTCAAAACGATAATAAACTTCAACATTGATACTTGTTACCTTCTATTATTGTTACAGGAACATGTCAACTCAAGATTACTTGTCAAAGAAAATATTTATATTATTCAATAAAAAATAATATATGTACTTAAATAATTTTAACACAAAAGATTTGACACTGTCACAAACTTTTCTTAACATATATCAATAACTTTTAAACACTCCGCAATATTTTACTCACAAACTTACGAAAACTCTATAGAAAAACCAGAACTATAGTCATCTGTCAAACATATGTATCGCTATCAGACTAGTTTCGATACACAATTACCGCTTGAAACTAATAATATAAAACCAATGAGAGCGACTAATTAAAATCCAACAAACACCTTCAACTAACGAAAATAGAACAGTAATATCTTGACCCAATTTCTTAGGATCAGAATCAGAACTATATGCACATTAGAACGTCTGCCAAACCAACGTTTGATGTGACAGAATTATAATCGTTATTGTGCTCTTTATTAATTGACGCAGTTGTAATGTACTGTGGGGCAATTTTAATAGGCACATGAGGCATGTGACATTTCAATTTAATCTTTCGGTGATTAAATTTAGGTAGAAAATGATTAACTAGTTTTCAGGCACTGATTTACGTTGACGACATTATATGAGGGCGGTATGCACTGGTTTCAAGATGAATCTAGATTAAGTCTGTTTAAAATTATTGTATTTCTGTCAGCTGTTTGATGTTGATAGATACGGAATGCTATTTTGAGCGGGATTAGAGCAAGATTTAGGATTGCGGTGTAAGGCCTCTTCCTCACGGTGATCGGATCGGTGCGTTTTCGTTTCATTACCGCCTCTGCACTGAATCGACAGATTGTTTACCGAGTGCATGTACTTTATTAGGAGATATAGAACCCACCAACCTGCATTGGGCCACCGTGGTGGGTTATGGCCCAATATCCCCACGTGCTATTGTCCACGTGGGAGGCCTGTGCCCAGCAGTGGGACGTTTATAGTCTGATGACGATGATTAGGAGATATTATATCTCAGATGATTCGTAGTTTTATTTTTATTTACATTATGTTAAATTCAATACCATGTGCACTGTCGACTTTATACAAAGAAATCTCATTTCTCCCCGTAAAGAAACCGCCCAAAAATAAATATAAAATATAATCTTAAATTCAGTCGTCGTCCTCAGACCATGGAACTGTCATGTACGAATTTGCCAGCCTATAGAATTGTTGTGTTCCTCCCGTTAGAGATAAGAGATAAACAGCTATGCGATTCCCTAAGGCCCCTTTCAGAGTCGTGGCCCGCGTTGCTTACACCCGCGCGTGCGGCCAGCGTAACTCTGAAACCAGCCTAAGCTACACATAGACGCTGCGCGTATGGCTGTGATCTGTTGTCTCTTTCCAATTCTATGAATATGAAAGAGACGGAGTCAATTCTCAGCGCGGCAGTCGCTGCTACTAAGGTTTTAACTTAGAGAATCGCACTGCAGTTCCTCAGTAGTTTAAGAATCCGGGTGAAGTGTGCTTTCACCATGGGCCTCATCATCATCTAACATCAGGTGTGACGAAAGCTAAATGAGTGCCCAACAAAAAATAATAATTTCCAAAATGGTTTAAAAACATATTACTCACGTTGCACGTTCAGGAACACGACCTCTTCCCTGAACCCGTAGTGGTTCTCCGCGCGTATGATGTACTCGCCGCGATCTTCCAGCTTCGCCCGGTTTATTATGAAGTAGTAGTCGTCGCCGGCGTATCTGAACGGAACGGGCAGTCGATTAGTATAATATGCAGGATAGGGTCCCAGTGAACACACTGGGACCCCTGTTATTTATCCATTCCTAAAAGTCTTGTTATTTTTGTCAATTTCGTCTCTTTTGTTTCAATTACAATAGTACAGATTTATCGGGAGAAAGAAGTTATTTAGAACAGCTGGAAAATTTATAACAAAATATCTTTCTATCTATTTTTTTTCTACAATTATCTATTAAAGAAAAAGCAAATATTTGAAGTAATAGCAAAGATTTGAAGTAAAAGCTTAACAAATATAAAATAGGATAAATTAGTAATGATTTAATAGGTTTTATGTTTTATTGAATCCCGAAATACCGGAACGACTTTTCAGAAAAATGGCTTATCATAAAGATTTATAATGCAAGTACGAATAATCAATCTACCTACTCCAATTACTGATTATGTGGCTGTTCTGTTTATAATAATATTTTAAAAGAGGCGCCATTTACCCGAGCCTTGCCCTACTGTGGGTTAAGTAAACAATATTGACATATATAACTGCTCTCTGAATCAATTCAAAAAAGTCACATTACCCGTTCATTGTTATAGAAATAGTTAGAAAGTAAAAAAAACTACACTGCCGCAACAGGAATATCCTGTAACAATATTTGTAAAATTGTAAATCTATCTATCTATTATTATAAAAATGAATTGTTGTTCGTTTGTCTCGCTAAAACTAGGGAATGACTGGACCGATCTGGCTAATTTTGATCTTGAAATATTTGTGAAAGTTCAGGGAAGATTTAAACGGTGAGAAAAAATAGTAAAAAAACCTCAATAAAAACTTAAAAGACGTGCAATATAAGTAGGTGTTTATTGGTTGCTATAAACTTTTTCTGTTTTCTTACTTCCTCTTCGCAACATTTATCGTGATTTAGACAGGACGTCTGTCGGGTCTACAAGTAAATAAATAAAATAAATAAGTAATAAACAAAACCTACCTCTTCATAAACTTGACGGACTGCCTCAGCTCGTGGTTGTTCCTCGACCACGTGACGGTGGGCGCGGCGCACGCGATGATGCGGCAGTACAGCTTCACCGACTGGCCCTCGTAGCAGAACGCCGACTGCGGCCGGATCACGAAGCGGGGCGCTGCTTGGCGGCGGTCTGACGGGGGAGATATTCATCATCATTATCATCATCATAAGCCTATTAACGATATTGGGACATAACCCACCACGCTGGCCCAATGCAGGTTGGTGGGTTTTAACGACTGTCATCTTACGTCAACAACCGGGACCAACGGCTTAACGTGCCGAAGCAGATGAGAGAAACCACGGAGGAGCTCGAGATGTTTTAAGTCACCCATCCAGCGACCCGGCATTGCGAAAGTGGCTTTAGCAAACAAGATAGCAAACCGAACGCGCTAAGATATTATAAAAAGGGGGAGATGTTATAAAAGTCAAAATCTTTTCATTCAATAAACTCACAGTGCCTCACAAACAAACAAATAATAAGTTACGAATAGTTGTTCCTGTCATGTAAACGTAATTACAAATTAGAGTAAAAGAGACTAAACACAGCATAACTATTCCGACCTTATTCTCTGTTTATTTGTAAGGCACATAGAATAAGCACTTAGAATCGTCCAAAACGCATATAAAAAGAAGATACAAAATCCCATACAAAATCATACATTAGACATCAATCGAACATAATATACATTTGACGTATGTGTGTGTATAGTAATTTTTGAAGAAGCACCTGGTCATGTCGACACTTAGCTATAGCATACTACCAAACCAAATTCGTACCTAAACAACTCGCTACATACGGTCGCGGTCAAAAAATGTTTACCACCCTAAGTATCACAATTGCATGCACACATTTAGGTCACAAGTTCCAAATGTCTATTTCATATTAATTTGATTGACCATAGATTAAAATCTTTTTTCTAATGATATAAGAATTAAATTTTGAATTTTATTTTTGAATTTTGAAGAAATAACATAATAGAAACTTCCAAAATCTTTATTTAATATTTAGTTTATCCTCCCTCAGCAGCTATGACGGCACGTAGTCTATCTCGCAGTGATGCAACAAGGCGCGCGCATAGATCAGTCCCTCTGATATCCTCGAGCACAGTGTGATCTAAGAGCATGAGGGTTTCTTTCTTTTTGGCAGTCCCAGCGCTGAACCATAAGCCCCCATAAATTTTCAATAGGGTTTAAATCAGCAAACCGAGCGGGCCATGTTATTTGCGCGTCAGTTAGTATCGGTCGTCGTCCTGAATTATTTCTATGTTATGTTGCCCTCTTAGTGCATTAAGTTGGTTTAAGGTTGCCCTTCTTCGCCGTGACGTCGAATCCAAAACCTCACAGTGAATCGCGATATATTGAGTTCTCGTGATATAGCACTAATACTATGTCCATCTTCGAAGAGAAATATTATTTCAGCCCTTTGCTACAGGGTTAAACTTGCCATTTTATTTCGTTTTATAAATATCTTTCGTAAAATTATGCTCTTGTCGAAACGACGACGTTCAAATAATCATTTTTGATAAATGTCATTTCAACAAATAAAGAAATGAGTTTCAACATCAAAAAGTGGTCAATAATCTCTTTGTTATACTCGATGCGTATGCGAATAATAACTTTTGAAAGGTAATAAGTAACTTGATATGGCATTTTAGATTTTAGTGAAAAAAGTGTGATATAGAATCTAATTTCAAAACTGGTAAACATTTTCTGACCGCGACCGTACATACATATAATCACGGCTATTATCGCCGAAGGGTTAGTCAGAGACTAGGCAATGAGGACCGCAAAAGCAGTCCTCTGCCATAGTCCACTTTTAAACAAATAGCAACTGCACATGTGCTCAGCGTGACATGTGGTGAGCCCATCGCCGCTCTATGCAGTTGGATGTATGTGCAGTCTTTAGTCCGTTGGTCGCCTTTTACGACACCCAAGGGACGAGAGGAGGGTGGTAGTGTTCTTTCAACGCTACGCAACACAGTTATACAACTCGCTAGGTACTCTTTTAAGGCTGCCTGTCCATTGAAGCGAAGCGAAGCTGCGGTGCGGAGAAGCGAAGAAAGATTAACCAATAGGCAA
The DNA here is from genome assembly GCA_963921215.1 of Scoparia ambigualis. Classification (NCBI taxonomy): domain Eukaryota; kingdom Metazoa; phylum Arthropoda; class Insecta; order Lepidoptera; family Crambidae; genus Scoparia; species Scoparia ambigualis. The sequence goes on along the minus strand of OY992528.1, from coordinate 12,525,982 downwards.
TCCTATTGGTTAATATTTCTTCGCTTCTCCGCACCGATGCAATCATCGCCGGAGATTTAATGCATTCCTATTGGTTAATATTTCTTCGCTTCTCCGCACCGCAGCCTCGCTCCGCTTCAATGGACAGGCAGCCTAATGCGGACGTTTGAGAGCTACTTTTTATAAGTAGATCGAAGCTCTTCCCCCCCAAAGGCATTGCCAAGCTTATGGCAGTCATTCTCACTGAGGTGGCAGAGTGATAGAACGGGGTTGCACATAAGATTCCAATGGGTCGACGTGCTGCTGCCAGAGGGAAAACTCTGCAGGCCCCACTAAGGTGACATACATACAATATTCACGCCTATTACACACGAAAGGTTAGTCAGAGACTAGGAAATGAGGACCGAAAAAGCAATCCACTACCACAGCTATCATCATCATCAGCCTCTTAACGTCCCACTGCTGGGCACAGGCCTCCCACGTTGACAATAGCACGTGGGGATATTGGGCCTTAACCTCCACGCTGGCCTAATACGGGTTAGTGGGTTTTAACGACTGTCATTTTACGTCAACAACCGGAACCAACGGCTTAACGTGCCTTCTGAAACACAGAGGAGCTCGAGATGTTTTTAATGGTCACTCATCCGGCATTGCGAAAGTTGCTTAGCGGGCAAAATCGCAAGCCGAACGCGCTAGCCGCTGCGCCATCGAGCTCCTCAGATAACATACATCCATATAATCACGACTATTATCCCGGAAGGGCTAGTCAGAGACTAGGTAATGAGGACCTCAAAAGCAGTCAACTACCACAGTCCACGTTTCACCAAAGATTTGCAGTTGCAAATGTGGTCAGCGTGACAGGTGGCGAGCCCTGTGAGTATGCTGTTGGATGTACGCGCAGTCTTTGGTCCGTTAGTCGCCTTTTACGACACCCAAGAGAAGATATGAGGTGAAAGTATTATATTACTGAGCAGATAAGATAAGATACAACAAATAAATATGAATACAATCCGCACTCACCGAACTGTCCGTCGTAGATCTTCCATTTCTCTATGAGCAGCTTGCGCAACGAGCTGTACTCGCTCAGCCTGCCGATGGGCAGCGCGAACGAAGACCAGTTCTGTTGGGATGGAAGCGAAGCATATAATAGGGTTGTTTGATGTTAACATAACATTTTGACAAATTTTTCGTCTAGAAGTTGTTTTAGTGACTGTGTGTATTTTGTATTTTAAGGTCTGTTAAGTGTGGTGTGTATTGTGTGCTGTGTATTGTATTGTATGGTATGTATGTATATTATATGGTGTTTAATGGATGCTTTGTAATTTGAGGTGCGTAGTGTGTAACGTGTATTGTTTGATTTGTAATGTGTGGTGTATTATGTGGCATCTAATGTGTATATTATTATGTACACACGTATTATATGGTGTGTGGTGTGAAATGGGTGGTTTATAATAAATAATAATACGTAACCACATATTATGAATTAACTTTTTTTTCTTTTAAATAATGGCTTTGTGCGATCAGCACATTTAGCCAGTGTCAAGTAAGATATAATAGTAATTATAATTTTCTTTACAATATGTGGATGATAATGAGTGATAATGAACGTTTAATGGTAAATGATTTTCCCCCAAACCACTCGAGACTCAATAAAGCTGTGGGACTTTATTGAGGTCTCACACGGACTTCTTGGGAGAATTTGTAAATTGATGTTGCACTGTTTTGTTTTATTTGCTAACTACTAACTCATGCACGTTCACGAACACTTAACAGTAAATAATCCACCATTATTTCACATTAATATTCGGCAATACTCAAATTATAGAAAATAAAACAAAACTGCAGACAAGTCAATGAATTAACTTTATAATACTTCAAGAACGTTACATAACATAGATAAAGTTTTCAATATTTAGCTCAAATCTCTTTAAAATTATAAGGTGACTATGAATGTGTTTAGTGCGTCATATGTGATGTGTATTATGTGTAGTGTGTATGTAAGTACATACGTCGTATCTCGCGCGCAGCCTGTCGCGCATAGCCTGGTATCGGCGCGCTTCTTTGGATAAACTTTTTACTACTTAATTCAATCTCTTTAAAAGTTATAGGGCTCTGAATATAAAAATGTATAGTGTGTCTGTAGTGTGGTGTGTATTGTGTGCTTACGTCGTATCTGGCGCGTAGCCTGTCCCGCATAGCCTGGTATCTGCGTGCTTCAATAGTCGCGGTGCGAGCGGCCGCCGCGTCGCCCGCGAGCCATTTGTGCACTAGGCACTCGTGGGCGGTCATACGCTTCCTGAAATACCACAGGGGTTATTAGCTTTTGGTTTTTGCGAAGCTCAAATGGCGGGGAACACCCTGATACTCCGAAAAAAATTATTCCGATTATGCATATTCCGAATTTCTAATTTCCGTCAAATTTAAATCACTATTATTTAAGATCACGAACGTCAATAATTTGAATATTCGTAAATACTATTTTTTAGTTTTCCATTTTTCAAAAGTCCGAAGAATCAAAACCGGATAAGTAATAAGTCCAAAAAACGGAATTCAGATTATCATATTTCTGAAAATTTATTGCTGTCAGACATAAGGTGTTTATTATAAACAAGATATATACGAGACGTTGCCATGTTGTCATGTCGTTAGCCAGCAGACGTTCATATGCCAAACTATTCCCTATCTAACTAGTTGTAAATCCAACGCACTCCTTGCCCTTGAGCAGCAGACGCCTGATGAAGTCGTTATGGCGTCATAGACGTGTTGGAAAGCTTCCTCGTCGAAATAGCCCCACCGCACCTTAATTCTTTGCTATTTGCCAAATTATTCCCTATCAGTATAAGAATAAGGTTGTAATCCAACTCACTCCTTGCTCTTGACCAGCAGACGCCTAATGAAGTCCTTGGCATCGTCTGAGACGTGTTGGAAGGCTTCCTCGTCGAACTCCCAGTCGCACGCTTTTACGTTCTTCAACGTTTCGATGTCGTTATTGCCCGCGAAAGGTGACAGACCGGACAGGCTGCGGGGGGAAAAGATTAAGTTGTAAATTTATGTATAAATGTCATTGCTTCTAAAAGCAGTTACACTTTTTTTTATCAACTACTTGGCCTTCACCTGATGGTAAGTGAGTTAAGGCCGAGGGTGTAATCGCACTTCACCAGGAATAATTAACCACTGAGGAACTGGCTATCTTATCTCTAAACTGTCGGAATACAACAGTGCTACGCCAGTCTTGTGACAAGATGGTGGTAGCTAGCCAGGCGGACTTAACAAGCCCTTCCACCAAAGTGTCTAAGACCGGTAGCATAGCCGCTAGAACACTTACTTTCTTAGATTAGGTAAGTTACATTTCTTACGCCCAATCTTCAACACAGCTAAAAGAAAACGTACTTGAATAGGTCGTCGGTGGACTGCAAAATCATTTTGGAAGATTCAAAGTGCATAAGTTAAGTTAAATAAAAACTTTTTGACTTTGACCTTTACTTTGACTTTGACTTAGCTATCTGAACACTCACGGCCCGTAAGACAGCACGCCCACCGCCAACATGTTGGTGTAGAAGCCGACCGGCTCGCGCTCCACTATCAAAGTATGGAGATACTTTGACTTTGACTAATGACTTTTGACTTTGCTACCTAAATACTCACAGCACGTGGCCAGGACTTTCGATTGACTTTGCAATCTAAATAATCACAGCACGTGAGACAGCACACCTACCGCTCACATGTCGGTAATTTTAGAATTTGACTTTTGATTTTGACTTTGCTATCATACTCACAGCACGTAAGACAGAACGCCCACCGCCCACATGTCGGTGTAGAAGCCGACCGGCTCGCGCTCCACGATCTCGGGCGCAGCGAACTCGGCGGTGCCCGTGGATATCTTCACCACCTCGTTGGGGTCCAGCTTGGTGGCTAGACCGAAGTCGATGATCTATAGACAAAGATAAACAGATAAAATGTTTACTAGAAAAAAATCAACCAGTCTCAGGAAGCGCGAGTGGGAATCGAACCCACGACCTTTGGATTGCCGGTCCACTGCTCTAACCGCTGAGCTACCGAGACCCTAGAAGACTCGTTGAATTTTTCTTAGTAGTTTGATTACGCTGCAAACGTCACTGTGAAGTCTACCCTTACATTCGAATGAAATACTATTTCAAGTATTTAACAATCGATAAAGACGTAATTGCTTATAAATATCTTTATTATTAAAATTTTGCATTCACAATGCTATATAGATAACGGATAAAATGTTTACTAGAAAACCCAGTCGAGCTTCTAAAGACTGGTTGATTTTTTTCTAGTAAACATTTAATCCGGTAGCTATATAGCATTGTGAATGCAAAATTTCAATAATAAAGATAAATACTTATTATTTCGCTTGAAATATTGTACATTAGTGTTCTTAACTATAAATAAGGTTCACATGACATATTTTACCAGGGCCTCAATCACACATTTGTCTATGATCACACTAAGCACCAACGATATTACCAAAACTAAACCTCCACCGTTCATTTTGGTGAGTGGAGGCCCTTTGGTACCTCTATGTTTTATGTTATGTTTTATAAATTGTTAATTGTTCTGTGTTATGTTATGTTTCATTTTTTGTGTTAAATTGTATATTCTTTTTAAATTGTACCAATAAAAGTTTTCTATATTCTATTCTATTCAGCCGACTTCGTATAGCGCTATGTCAAACGCGATAGCACTATAAAAGTACGTCTAACGACTGCGTTTCAGTTGTAGTTTGGTTGAGATTATTTAGCGTGATCGCCTCCCAGAAGCTGGTACGCAAAAACGAATTAAAATCTACACTAAAACACCTTCATTGGTGTGATGGCTACATATTCAGCCGATGTTACGGAACAACTGCAGGTATTTTCGTGTTTTACCAATAACAATTTGTCGAGTACAATTTATAGAACATATCACAAATTACTAGTTACGGTGTAAATATATCAGTATCAAAATAATATGTCGTCTATAATTATATGCTTTTATCAGAATTGTATGAAAAATGGCTTTATGAAACGCGATAAAAAAGGACCAATAATAACTATACTGGCCTGCAAAAATAACTAAATTCGATTGTGAAATATTTGTTGAAGCTCAAGGAAGCTATAAACGGTGAGAAAAAATATTAAAAATCCTTAGAAAAACTAAAGCTAAACATAAAACGACGTCGTGCAATACAGGTATTAAATATTAATTGGTTGCTAAAAACATTTTGCAGCTTTCTTACTTCTTCTTCGCGACATTTAGAGATGCCTCAAAGACTGGTAAACTATTTTACTTAGCTTAGGTATCATTTCGATTATTTTGCACTATTACCCTTAATTTTAAATTACTTACTTAAAATTTTTTTTTATTTAATGTAACCTGCACTCTAGCTATGCATTATTTTTAGTATGTAGACGAATGATATTTATAAGTTTTTATGTATTTAGACTTAAGTTTTATACAGAAAATAAAGTTATTCTTATTTCTTATTTATCTTTTTCGTGTCAGTTGAATTGTCATTGTGATTTGGACAGGACAACGTCTGTCGGGTCTACTAGTTATCAATAAGTTTGTATACCTTGACGTCCGTCCCGGTCCGGGTTTGGCACATGACGTTCTCGGGCTTGAGGTCGAGGTGTATGATGTTCTGCTCGTGCATGTGGCGCACGCCCTCGCATATCTGCCGCATGTAGTGCGCCGCTTCGGCCTCGCTCATGCTGTAGCCGGGCTCGGTTATACGCTCGAATAGCTCGCCGCCCGATAGGCTGGGAAGGAAAACCATAAATCATTTTTATTCAATTGAAAAATCGTAATACAGTTGTTGAAAATATACATATTTATATTGTTCTACAATTATGTCATGTAATGTAATGTCAGTAAGTAAATAAAAATGTTTATTTTTATATTATAATCAAATGAATCTAATAATGTATTTTATTTCTAATATGTTTCTTTATCTCAAGAATTTTTACTTAAGTATATGTATTTTTTCTTCTTTTGGGTGGATGGTGTAGTAAATTATACATACATGTGTAGCCTATGTAATTATACTAAATATATAACCCAATTCCTTGTTATCATAAAATCAGTCTTAAATCAACATTCGGTCGTTTTGCTACTCTCCTGGAACTCGCTCTCAGAGAGAGAAGTCAAAAACATAATATGTATTTGTTATTGCAACATCAAGTAACAAAGACCAGGCCCCTATTTCACCACGTCGACAGGTGCGACAATTGTCAAGAAAACGTAAAAATTGTCGAGTGGTCAGTTTCACTACGTTGACAAGTGCGACAATTGTCAAAAAATAATTGTCGCGGCTGAACTGTCTTTTAGGTGAAAATGTATCAAGTATTCGTATAGGAATTTAGCGAACCCTTTTTCAAATACCTAATTAGAAGTTGTTAAATCAAATAACAATAAGTCTTTTAAAATCGAAAAGCCTTCAGTCTCTCAATAACTGCCATACAAAATAACGCCTTTGATAAAAACTTATTTAAAACTATTAAATATTTTCCCGCCATTTTGCAAGTCTGTATTTTTAAGTGTTTGATTTAATAAATAATATAACAATAAGAACGAAAAAGACGTCAATCTTAAAGTTGATTCCGACAGCATATCGGTGCTTTTTGGTCAATTTAATAACAAATTGACATTTGACATGAAAATTAAGAAATGGAAAGAAATAGCTCAATTGTTTGAATGAAACGGAGTAGTTACATGACAAAGATTGGAATTATCTAAAAGACACAACGTGTGAAAATTGGAGAAAGAGGACTGTAGTAAGTTAGTATGTAACAAGTTTCAATACGTGCACCGATTCTATTTATTACATATTATACACTGATTTTGCTAACACGGAATTTTTCCCTAATCGCAAAATCCGTAAGTTTAAAAGAAAAATTAATTCTTTCTTTAAATCTTCATCTACCTATATGCAAAGTCATCAAAATCATTACTGTCACTATCGTCACTACTACTTTCACGGAGAGCCATTTTGAAAATACTTACGCGTATGTTAACCACGAAACTTTACAATTGTAACGCAAGCATGACATAGCTTTTAACTCATGTCAAGATTTACAGACATATCTACAAATATGTCGACTAATACAAAATACAAAATACAAAAAAGTTTATTTACAGCAACTTAGTCTAATACAGTCAATATGTGGTTGGTGCTCCCATTTGAGCTAAAAAAAACTTGTTGTAGGCAGCACCGCTCTTCCATAGCATGGTTACTAATTGACTAAACCACTTTAACAGTCGTAAAATGACTGCTTCAAATGCCAATAAAACACAGTAGTACCTAATATAAACATTTAGAAAACATTTTATGTGTGTGTGAATGTGTGTGTGTGTGTGTGTGATGGGGTCAGAGCCAATGTTTTATATAATTTTATTATATAAAACATTGGCTCTGATGACAAATTGCCTCTGCGCAAAAACAGACCTCACCCGTGGTTGATGTGTGACATTACGTTTTCTTCTGGCATTATTTACATTGTGTTGGTAAGGAAGTGATTTGTGTTTCCTTAACACGGTGGACAAAACATATAATTTTCTGATAGTCAGTAAATTACAGGAGGAGTAGAGTAAGTCTGTTGAAAACTCTCGCGGCTTAAAATACATGACTTTAAGTAATGATCTCTGAGCTCTCTCCAAATAAAGAAAGATAGTTTTATTAGCTCCACCCCACACAGTTATGCAGTATGTCAAGACAGATTGCGCCAAGGATAAGTATGTTAGACGCAAGAGACGTTCTGAGGCAACATATCGTAGAGTTTTAAATGTCCATATCAGTTTTCTCGTTCTGTTCATAAGCAGCTCAATATGATTGTGCCATGATAGACGCTGGTCAAGCATAACACCCAAGTATTTTGTACAGGTCACTTTTATAAGTTCAGGACAAGAACAAGACACGAAGGTATTTTCAACACATTGGTGTACTTTTATTCTGAAATCAGGACAGGGTTGCCCGTTGTCATACTTGCTAAAACAAATATAGTTACTTTTATTGATATTTAGTGATAAAAGGTGTGTATTCAGCCAAGTAGCGATTTTGGTGAGTCCCGCTTCAGTTCTTGATTTTAAGTTTACCCAATCTTTAGCTACAAAAACAATAGCGGTGTCATCTGCATACGAATATATGTTACCTCCGTCCAGTTGCATATTGCATAAAGTATTGACATATACGAGAAATAGGGTAGGACCCAGTACACTACCTTGGGGCACACCGTAGTTGACTACCCATTCAGAAACAACTAAGAAAAATAATTCTTGTTTCACAACTTATTTGTCATTAAAACAATTGTAACAAAATGCCTGTCATGTTCCTAAGCATTTATATAGAAAATAATTTTAAAAATTGTCACATGTCACCTGTCGCTTGACAATTGTCACTCGACATATGTCACTGACAATTGTCAACGTGGTGAAATAGGGGCCTGGTAGGCTACTCTTGAAACAGAATTGCATTAATCAATTTTCAATCACAACTCTAAAAATTGTCAAATGGCACTTTTGTAAGCGACATTGGAATTAAATTGCGTGGAAATCGATTGAAGAAATTATTATCGAGATAGCGTTCCGGAATTGTCTTTACCTATCCCAATATCGATACATATTAATCGCATTGGAATTGTATTAAGATTGAGTTTGCGTTCGAGAGTAACCGAGCAGGGCAGGAAACAATCCTGCAGGATACAGAAAACTATGTAAATAAGCTAAAAGTAAATTCAATACACTTACAACTCGAATATCAGCACCATTTCGTCGTCATCCTCAAACGCGTCGTGCAGATTGATCAACTTCCTATGGTGGAGTTGGTTCATTATGTCTATCTCTTTCTTGATGAGCTCCTTCTCCATCGCGCCGGTGACCGGTATAAACTTAGCCGCGAAGTAGTTGCCGGTGGCCCTCTCTCTGCATCGGTGGACCACACCAAACGCGCCTGTGCCTACAACAGTGGAATATACCTCATGCATCTGAGTTTTTGTACTATATTACTGTTGGCGTAAGGTTGGAGTTAGACTGGCTATATTTGGGACGAAGATATGATATGCACTTCTGAATTGTATCGAAAAATATGTGTTAGTGTCAACAATCAATATCAATTATAAACATTTTTTAACATATACGCAACATTGCTAAAAAAGGTACATGATTTAATCGTATTTGTTGTTTGTCTGTGTAAGGTAAGAGCTGAATATCATACCTTCTATCTACATCTTCTATCGAATTTATATTTGATATGTGTTAGGCTATCGGTACTCTGTTTAATGTTGCAAATAAAAAAATCTATTTAAATAACTACGAAGGCGCATATTACCGTTAATATAATCATGTATATAATATGTGTAAAATAAATATGTTTCATAGAAGCATAAAACCGTGCATGTACTAAATTAGAAAGTATACCGTGAAAATTGTATAAATAAATATTATTAAACTTATAAAAGTTATAAATAACAATAAATACTACTACAGATATAATGTTTTTTTTAGATTTACTACTGAAATCATTTTATACCAAGTCCTACATCAAATTGTAATTATACAATGATTTCTGCGTTAAAATATTGTGTGCCGGAAATCTACTTAAATATAAAACGTTCAGATCATTCCAGCATGCTACATTGATATATTCAATATAATCGTCCAATTAAAATATATATAGTATGCGTGTGAGACAGAGAGATGCAGATAGAGAGAGATGCACTACATCGATCTATTCACACACAGACCTCTGACGCGTTTCCTTTTAGACGAAGCTCTCACGAAGTCACCTGCGAAATTCATCTTTAAATATACTAATCTTAGGGTTCAAAATATTCTACTGTTAGTATGGCTATGTTATAAAAAACTGTATTTAAGATAAAATCGTATTTGGTCCACTTTGTGTAAATGTAAGGTTAGGATCTACTTTTAATGCTTGGTTAATATTATCACATGCAATTTACAAGTTATATAATTTATTTAAACGGTAAATTATATAATTTTTGTATAAGGATTTGGAACAAATAGTTTAAAGTTAAAATGGACCAATAATTATCTAGAACAACTCAATCTTTTTCGTAAGTAACTTCGTGAGTTTTTAGTTTTGACTTTATTGACATGCCAGTATGTTTATATTGTAATTTAATATTTCAGTACAGTACATTGTAATCAAATTGCGGATTTGATCGGTCTTTTCAGAGCTGTACTCAATCATAATGTGTTAAAAACATTTTTATTATAATGCTATATTTGCCAAAATAATTTATAATAAAATTATTTTTGTTCAAAATAGATAAAAAACCAAATTATTACTGAGTCCGCTCTTATTCTACATTTATGAACAAAGAAATCCACAGCCTGAGTATTATTACATATACAAAACATTCTCAAACAAGATTTTTAAATACAAATTATGTTTTTTATCGCACAGACATCACACAGATAATTAAACAGTGAAAGTTAACCCTAAGCTAGGCACAGCTGGTTGTATATTCAATCTTAAGATTATAAAGTTCAGTTTTATGTGGTTTATTATTCACATATGCCTCACAAAATATTAAAAGACTTTTAATTCGTCACGTTACTCATATGTTGCAAAGCAATTCTAGCATATTTTATTTGTAATATGTCTACTAGCTGCCGGTCGCCTTAACCTTTCAACAGGAAAGTGACAGGATCACTACATACTACCCAATCAAACTAAATTCTAAGTACAGACGCCAGCATTTCAACACACAGCTGGTTGTATATTCAATCTTAAGATTATAAAGTTCAGTTTTATGTGGTTTATTATTCACATATGCCTCACAAAATATTAAAAGACTGTTAATTCGTCATGTTACTCATATGTTTCAAAGTAATTCTAGCATATTTTATTTGTAATATGTCTACTAGCTGCCGGTCGCCTTAACCTTTCAACAGGAAAGTGACAGGATCACTACATACTACCCAATCAAACTAAATTCTAAGTACAAACGCCAGCATTTCAACCTACCACAAAATGTCAAAGGAGATCCGGCGTTTTATGCTTAAGTTGTATACTTTTTAATCTGTAATTCAATAGCTGGCAATATCTGATGGCAGTTATACAGCCGCTAGCTGTCAAATCAAACATGACGTGACGGCATTGTCGACATTTCTCTTTTTTAAAAGCAAAAGAATTATGGTTTATACAGCCGCGCACTTTTTTAAAAGCAAAAGAATTAAGGTGTATGCGTACACGTTAGACATTTTTAAAGTAACACGTGTGCCATTTGAAACTCAGTGTTTCTATATAAAAAAAAAATTAATTGAGTAACTCTTATAAATCCGCGATTCGTTAAAAATAAGAAAAAACTTGGTTTAGGTAGCAAATAATAGTAGCTTTACTGTATGACCAAATTCTATTGTATACAAGCTAAGCATTTTTTTCTATGGATAGTGCCGGTTCTTCTTTCTTCAATACATTTTGAACTTTATTACTAGGGGTATAAGAATCAATATCAATTGGAGAAATTTGACAGTTTTGAGTTGAGAGTTTAGGTTGATCTGCAGGCGTGTGCACAAAACTCTACCTTGCAAACACGCACAATCAAAAACGACCTGTCTGCCTTCGTCTATAGTAACAAGGTGCACCGTGCAAGTGGTCAACTCACCAATCTCCTCCAGTATATCGTATTTATCGTACACGCTGGATGTTCTGATATCGACTGGTTGCGGCACGAATTTGCTGTAGATGTCAAACACGTAGCTGTCGTAGTCTTTGACGGGGCCGTGGTCGGCGTTAGTGCGGATGCGCTTGCCGGTCTCGTCAACTGAAAACGATATAAAAGGTTATATTATCTCATTTTAGTCTAATGACTATTAATATTAACTTAAATGAAGTTAGTATTAACATTGTTTTTATTTATTTGCACATTACATAATTTATTACACCTACCAACTAGCATTAGACCTGCAGTGCGATTCTCTAAGTTAAAGTATTTGTAGCAGCGGCTGCCGCAGCGTCTCTGTCTCTTTCATATTCATAGAGTTGGAAAGAGACAGCAGATCACAGCCATACGCGCAGCGTCTATGTGTCGCTTAGAGTATCGCATAGCAGAGTGTGGCGGCTTATGGCCAGCACTCTCCATATGTTACTGTTTAGCTAGGCCTTGAGGGCGTTTCCAAGGCTATTATGAAAAAGAGAGAGACAGAAAGAGATCGAAATAGACACATAAAAAGAGATAACTATATTTAGAGCGAAAGTGACAGAGTAAGAGCTGATAAACCCGTTTTCAGCACCTGTTACTAGTCTCTATCTTTTTTAATTTTAATGAATTTAGTCTTTTAATTTATTTAGCAACTAATATGTGAAGACTGTTTTTCATAGAATTAACTTAATCTTAATCTTAGCCTAGTAACCAGGAAAACCCTAGTCTATGTTTTGTCTCTATTATTTTAATATATTGTAAAAATCGTTTTTTAATAATGATATTTTTACATTTCATTTTTTTTAATCAATAGTCCAACGTACCCGGATACTCCTTCTTCTTGAACTCCTTCTTGACCACGGCCTTGGTCTGCGTGAGCGAGGTCGGGTCGCTGGGCTCGGAGCGCCCGTAGATATTCTCTGCGTACGCGCGGAACTCGTACTGTTTGCCGGGCACTAGGCCGGTGATCGCCATCGTTGTGAACCTGTGATGAAGTCATGGTTGGAGTTCACATAATTTTTATTGAGGAAAAGTTAAGTAGCACTATTGAACATACGACCAGGAAAGTTCGCGGGTATTTTGCTTGCACACTAATTGGCTATTTGACAGTTGTAACAATAAAATATGAAATATGTCGGAAATGGTAGTTTATGATTAAATGATAATAATCCAATAGTTTTTTATCAAGCTAATTTGTAAATATTTTATTTTTACAAAATTTGCGATTTTTTATCTGTGCATTACAAGACCCGAAACACGGGCGGCTAGGGGCGGCCATGATTGACCTTCATATGACGTCACAATTCACAAAATTATCAAACACTATCTGTCAGGTTTCAAGATAAGTTTCTATATTTACTGAAATGTGACGTCACAGAGCAAAATTTCACATGACCAACCGTTTTCGCACGAAATTTGAAATCAATAAAGAAAATTATGCTTTTTTCTGTTAAATAAAAGTTTTTTCGAGAAAGAAAATATTGTACGGGGTATAAATTAAGCGTTTGTAATTTTTTAAATACTTTTTCGAAAACTGTCAAGTAGCCAATTGCCGCGCGGTCGGAATGAAGCGCAAGCTAATTTTGCCGAAAAGTGGTCCAACTGGAACTTCCTCGACTGTGCATAGACTATTCTTCCAAAGTAACCGCGTCGCGTAGCGGTGAAAGAATACTACCACCCCCTCTCTTCCCTTGGGTGTCGTAAAAAGCGACTAACGGACTAAAGACTGCACATACATACAACAGCATAGAGCGAAGAGCACGGTCTACGTCCAGTGCCCAGTGGCGGCGGCCAAAATTCTTCTTGATGCTGGCTATATTTATGTGGGGTGGGGTATTGCGCAAGTGCATTCCCTGGAGGCGCGGCCGCTTAAGTTCACCACTTATCACGCTGAGCACATGTGCAGTCACTATTTGGTGATAAATTGACTGTGGTAGAGGACTGCTTTTGCGGTCCTCATTGCCTAGTCTCTGACTAAACCTTCGGAGATAATGGTCGTGATTATATGTATGTTTGTATCGATAGGACCGCAGTAGCAGTCCACTGCCAAAGTCCACTTTTCACCAAATTACTTTTACACATGTGCTCAGCGTGATAGGTGGTGAGCCCATCGCCGCTCTACGTTAATAAATAAATAAATCTTTCCTACAATCACACCAATTATCTAGCCCAAGAGAAGCTTCGAAGAAACTCGTCAAATGGTTACTAGACAACGGATAAACATACTTAAAATACTTAAATACATACTTATTATACATAGAAAACACCCAGACCCGGAACAATTTAGAAAACAATAATTTCTAAATTGACCCGACCGGGGATCGAACCCGGGACCTCAGAGATGGCGACACCATGAAAACCGGCGGTCGTTACGGCTCAACAAGGAGGTCGTTGTTGGATGTATGTGCAGTATTTGGTCCATTAGTCGCCTTTTGATGATGGGTTGGTAGTATTCTATTCATGAGCCACCACCACACAGCACAGGATAAGTAATGGTAACCTTAATCCTATGCAATTTTTTTACTTAACCTACAGTATCCCACTGCTGGGCAATGGTCTTCCTCATTTCCTTGCAGTTCTCTCTTTCTTTAGCCAGTCGAAAACATACTCTTATGCGATTAGAGTATGTATTTGACTGACACTGTCGACAATTACGACTTAAGCAATAATCAGGCTTAAAAGTCACCAACTAAAACTTATTTTACAATATCAATCTCACCTAGTGTTCCCAACGCGTATCCAGCTCGTCATAGGATGCTCCCTCTTCTCCACCAAGTAGTTGGTGATATCGGAGCCTCCGTCCCACACGGGCGCCTTCCAGCTTAACGCGAGCGAGTCCACGCCGATGTTGTCCACCGCTGGGAAGCGGGGCGGGTCGGGGCGGTCTGTGGGACAGCGTTGAGTATGAGCCAAATGTTATCTTAGTGGGGCCTGCTGAAGCTTCGTCTCGCAGTAGTATTTGACCCATCGGGATCTTTGTGCAACCTTAACCTATCCCCATCACTATTCCAATCACTATCCCCATCACTATCCCCACACTATTCTCATCACAATCCCATCACTATACCCATCACTATCTCACTATCCCTCATCACTATCCCCATCATTATTCCCATCACTATCCCCATCTCTATCCCCATCACTATCCCCATCTCTACCATCTCTATCACTCTACCTCCTCAGATAAAAATGACTGCCATAAACTTGGAAATATTTTTAAGCATGAAGCTGTAGAGCCTATATTATCTAAGATTATCCTCTGGTTTCCAATAGGCCCCAAGGAGACTCATTCTGTTCCTGGCAAGAGAGTCACAGACACACTATGGGTGTTACTAGTTGCATTCTTTCCTTTTATTAAATTTATATTTATATTTATTTTTTCTTATAAGGCGGTTTCAATTTTTTCTTATGTAATGCTGCCATGGAAGGGCGGTGCTTTCTATAACAAGCAAAATGGTTTTGCTTAAAAGGAAGCTCCAACTACTTGTTATTGTTACTAAATTGTTACTGCGAATAAATTATTTGAATTCTGTGGAGCATTTCTTTTGTGGCATCACTGGTAGAGAAAAACAAGAGTATCATTCTAGTTTTAAGACTAACAATATGGGAGTTCCACAAGGAAGTATTTTGGGGCCACTACTTTTCCTTCTATACATAAACGACTTACCGGACGTAACACATCATAAAAGTATTTTGTATGCAGATGACACGACAATGCTAATTCAATCGACAAATGACATAAATTTTGAATATGATATTAATAACACAATTAAAAATATACTACAATGGCTCAATAATAATAATTTACAAATTAATTTAGGTAAAACGAACGTTATTAACTTTAAAACATATAAATCTAAGAAACTGGAACTAGAAATCAAGTATGACCATAAAAACATTTGTCAAGTGGAACAGACAAAGTTCTTAGGGGTTATTATAGACAAACACTGCTCTTGGAAACCGCATATAGATAGCTTGTGCAATAGGCTTAATAAATTTGTATTTGTGCTTAAGAAACTGAAACATATTGCCACCACAGAAGCAGTACTATCAGCCTACTATGGATATGTGTCATCGGTACTTGATTATGGTCTCATTCTTTGGGGAAATTCGGTAGATACTGATAGGATATTTAAGGTTCAAAAAAAGTGTATTAGAAATATGTGTGGAGCCGGTTTCCTTGATAGCTGTAGACCTCTATTTCAGAATTTAAAAATATTACCTCTCCCATGTATGTACATTAAAAACATTTGTTTATTTGTAAAAAAATATCCCCAATTATTTAGCACGCATGAGGATATGTTACAAAGAACGTTTAGACACAAAGATAAACTTTTCCTTCCCAAGATAAGGTTAACTTTATTTAAAAGAAATGTATATTGTATGTCTATTATTATATTTAATAAATTACCAATAGAACTAAAGAAAACTCCTATGCCTAAATTCAAATCTAAAATTAATAAATGGCTTTTGGAAAAATGTTTTTACTCCGTAAATGAGTTTTTGGCATGTTAGATTTTAACATTTAAGTATTATACTCGTAATTTATATATAATTGATATTCACATGCCGGTAACGGCAAGATGCACTGGAACTTTATTTTAAAACACTGTCACTGTTTTATAACGTGTATTTTAGTGAATAAATAATTTGAATTTGAATAGTGTCAGGGCACCGATATTATTCGGGACGGTTTTTACTACCTCCACATATGACTTACTCCGTCCTAATTTGCTGTAGAACCTAAACTGAAGAATAGAGCTAAAACGTGTTATTGTTGAATCGTTTGTCAAACGTTGCTGTGCCAAATCTAGTGGCATAGCATTAAAATAATAAATAAATGTGTAAGTACTAAAATAGTTCTAGTTGTAATTATTACTTGAAATAAATAGTATGTTCTATTCTATACTAAATTATTAATAGCTATTTCTTTTCTTTAAAAAGCGGAGTACACTAACCGCTAATCTCGATGTTGATGATAGCGGAGTCGGTTCCCAGCTCGTTCTCAGCGGTGATCCTGTACGGGCTGGAGTCAAGCTTGCTGGCGTCCCGAATGGTCAGGATCGCGTGGCGTTCTGGAATAGAGGAGGCAGTTGGTGTAACTCTTACTCTTGTACTGACTTTGTACTTATAATATACTAGCGGCCGCTCGTGGTTTCATCCGCGTAGTTCCCGTTCCCGTGGGAATATCGGGATTAAAAGTATCCTATGTGTTAATCCAGGTTATAAACTATCTGTATGCTGAATTTCATCCAAATACATTCAGTAGTTTTTACGTGAAAGAGTAACAAACATCCATCCATACTTACAAACTTTCGCGTTTATAATATTAGTAGGATATATTTAGAGTTTCCATGACAAAGTCATATATACATAGGTTCGATTCGAACGGTTCTTACTGCCGTACTCAGAGACGTCAATTATTAAGTTTAAATGACAATTAAATGTCTTTCCTTCTCTATTAGCACTTATACATAAGAAAGTTACAGCAAGAGACTAATTGTCATTAAAACTTAATTGACGTCTCTGAGTATGGCAGTTAGTACGGTTCTCTTATTCACCTAATAAAAAATAGGTTAAAAAAAATAATATACACCGAGATTTTTCATTGGTTTTGGAGCCGAAACCCTGTTCATGTTTATCATCAGTAGAAGCTATTTAGCTTGTAAAACTAAAAATATGAGCATTAAAAAATCATTAAAAAAATATCAATATAAAATGTAAGAACTCTTAGTACAGGACGATTTTATCAAAGTCAGTGACCGAGGCGCTTAAACGCTCCGCCTACCCCCCGCCCCGCCGCCGGCGCAGGCGGCCGGCCGGGAAAGTTCATAGAGGTCACGGTGTACGACTTGATAAGGAGAACGTTACTACGTGTTTTCGACAAAAAGTCACTTTTACAACTTTTTTTTCTTTGCTCGTAAAACGATTATTATTTCATAAATAGGTACAACACTTTTTTGTATTACAACGTTTTCGGCTCCAAAACCAATGAAAAATCTCGGTGTATATAATGTAAAAATCATCAAAGTTGACGACTGCCGTAGTCGAGTAGTTAGTACGCCGGTTTTGGCATCGCCACAAAACCGTAACCCACCAACCCGCATTAGGCCAGCTTGGTAAGGTTATGGCCCAACATCGACGCCACGAGCTGTAGTGCATGTGGAAGGCCTGTGCCCACCAGTGAGACGTTTATAGGCTAATGATGATAATGAAACAACTGTAAATGGTACCTTCATGTTCTTCATTTATGGCAAATTAAATAGAATTATTATCATTACTTAAACGTAAATCATTAATTAAAAGTTAAACGTTATCATTAATTAAAAGTCGCAATGGATTTTTTTTTATTCTACAAAGGGTAAGCGCTTGGCCTTCATCTCACCTGATGGTAAGTGACGATAAGGCCGAAGGTGGAAGCGCGCTTCACCCGGAATCCTCAACCACTGAGGAACTGGCTATCTAATCTTAAACTGTCGGAACACAACAATGCTATAAACATCGTTGTTATGGCGACAGACTTAGATAAGATGGTGGTAGCTAGCCAGGCGGACTTAACAGCCCCATCACCAACCAAACCGAGCACACAAAGATGTACCCCCCGCTGGGAATCGAACCCAGGACTTCCGAGTCTGAAACCGTTGGCTTAGCCTAGTGGTCTAGTAACCACAAAGGTGATTTTTATGCGGTTTTCACTAACAGAAAGAGGGATGTCTGAGGATGGTTTTTGTTTGTAATTTGTAGATATTTTGTACAAAACGGCTGAAGTAATATATGACGGTGTATCTAAGTTAGCGCGGTCGAAGGCGCGGGCGGGTGGCTAGTATAAAAAAAACAATAATACACACCTTTCCTTTCGACGTGGTAGTGCAGGCCCGACTCGATAGTCTCTCCCTCTCGCACCCACGTGATCTTGGGCACCGGGTGGCCGGTGAACGGTATCTTCACGATCACGTTCTCGCCCTTGTCGAAGTACGCGGTCACGCGGAAGCGCGGCGGCACGTTCAGTTTCGGTGCGGCTGGTGAAAAATTACAATAGTTATTTTAGAACATGTGATACTGCATTGCTTTGATCAACAATACAACTAGATGTCAGGTCGGCGCTAAAAATGTGTCTCGGTAAATAAGAGCGCACTTGAGAAGTGAGCTCATATTTTCTCGCAAGGCATAACAGGGAAAAGTACTTTATTTGTTGCATCTTAAGGTTGATTTCACCACTAAATGTTATCGACGTCTTTTCTTTTTTAAGTGACAGAAGTAATTTATTGCTTTGAAAAAGTATTTATTCACGTGGACAGAGTTTAGCTTTGATTTTGTACGTGACGCGTTATCTAGTTGGTATTGTTGATCGAAGGATCACACATAAAAAGAGTCAACCGCGTCGCGTAGCGGTGAAAGGATACTACCACCCCCTCTCTTCCCTTGGGTGTCGTAAAAGGCGACTTACAGACTAAAGACTGCACATACATCCATCAGCATAGAGCGGCGATGCGCTCACCACCTGTCACGCTGAACACAAGTACAGTCGCTATTTGGTGAGAAGTGGACAATGGTAGAAACCTGCTTTTGCTGTCCTCATTCGTTGCCTAGTCTCTAAGTAACCCTTCGGGGATATTAGTCGTGATTATATGTATGTATGTTTGTCTAACGGAGCTATGGGGAGTGAACATCTATCAACTAAACACTAACACACAATCCCATATAAAATAAGTGGTTCCAACTAGTCTGTACAATGTTGGTTTCGATAAATCACAACTAACTTTGATACTCGACCCTATTATCACCATAATAGGTATTCAATTTGGACGGCATTGTCAAATGACAACTGACAGCCTTCCAATGCTCCTTCTTGGTTGGAGCATTAAGGCTCGCGTCCACTAGGCGGATCGGGCCGGGGCGCGTCACAACGCAAAAATCCGACTGCCTGTATTTATTATGAAATAGCGTCCACTAGCGGCGGGTCAGGGCGGGGCGGGCCGCAGCGCGATAGCAGTGTTTTGTATGCGATGCGGCCCGTACCGATCCGCCCCGGCCCGATCCGCCGCTAATGGACGTCTACCTTTAAGTTCGAGGCGACACTTTGAGTGCAAATGCTGAATCTATTGTTTAGATGCTCGAAGGGATTGAACCGCGATTTCTCGCATTCAACCCGAGCATTTATGCGAGCAGCTCGATGGCGCAGCGGCTAACTCGTTCGACAATGCCGGGTCGCCTGATGGGTGACCAAATAAAAACTTCTCGAGCTCCTCCGTGCTTCGGAAGGCACGTTAAGATGTTGGTCCCGGTTGTTGTCGTAAGATGGCAGTCGTTAAAACCCACCAACCCGCATTGGGCCAGCGTGGTGGGTTATGGCCCAATACCCCACGTGCTATTGTCCACGTGGGAGGCCTGTGCCCAGTAGTGGGACGTTTATAGGCTGATGGTGATGATGATGATTTTGTTTTTGTTTTTCAAAATTTTTTATTACAATTTGGATACATTGGGTCAGGCACACTATAACTATAACAATATAGTATACACTTGCGTAATGCTTAAAAATTACACTTCTTCAGGTCAAATCACCTCTTAAAGTTTACACAAAAATCAAAATTATACACTTTTACATGATATGAAGTTGAATTATTATGAAAAGCTATTATTAGTGAGTTTCTTAGTACGAAGTTCACATTTTAAAGAATGAATAGTCACTTATCAAGACATGTTAAGTACAAATTTAAAATTTATCAAATAAGTGGAGGTATTTGCAACTAAAACAAACATCCAAAATAAGTTAATCTCTTGCGCTTGAGCTTTAAAACAGCGCGTAGGCTCAGTGTAAACTGGATTCGCGCACGGTAGCCGGCATTGCGCGAGAGTGCAGACGACGTCACGTGTAGTGATGGGGCAAGCGGTAGGTGCTGTAGGCGTCGATATATGGCAATTCGTGTATGTTAGTACGTCCTATATTAGAAATAAGAGTATTGTTAGAGCCGTAGGCGTCGATATATGGCAATTCGTGTATGTTAGTACGTCCTATATTAGAAATAAGAGTATTGTTATGAGTACATACGGTTTTGAAAAACTTCCGTGTCAATTTTAAAATGTAGTAAAATAGCGGTAGGAGTTTTACTGTTTCGTGCAATATTAGTAAATTTGTTCGAAAGGGAGTATTGAATGCTATCTTTAAGGCTTTATTCTGTATAACTTGCAAGGCTCGGTAATTTGTAGGATGATGATGATTTATCCGCTCGGATAAATATTATACCGACGCTTCAATTACCCATACAACAAATTTTTTTTTATTTGTTTCTTTTTTTGCAGTTTGTACTCACTCATGATCAGCAGCTCGGCACGCGTGCTCTTAACGCCGGCGCGGTTGACGGCGCGGCACACGTACTCGTCCGCGTCCTCGCCGAACACGTCCACCACGGTGAGGAAGTGGTTCTCTCCCTCGCTCCATATGCGGTGGCGGGGGCCGTTGGTGATCTCGCGGGCGCCTGGGGGGAGAGAAATAAATAAATAAATAAAAAAAAACTTTCCCACACTCAAACCAATTATCTAGCCCAAGAGAAGCTTCGTTATGAAACTTCGTTAAATGGTTACTAGACAATATACTTAAATACATACTTATTATACATAGAAAACACCCAGAACCGAGACAAATTAGAAAAATAGTAATTTCTAAATTGACCCCACCGGGGATCGAACCCGGGACCTCAGAGATGGCGACACCATGAAAACCGGTGTACAAACCACTCGATCAAGGAGGTCGTCAAGAGAAGGGAGTAGGTTGGTGTATACCTACGTGTGACGTTTGATGAGGATTAAACAACAATTTAAATAAAAACAATTAGAAATCCACAAAGATGAAAGAAAAGGACATTTATTGACTTCACAATAACAGCAAAATAACAAAATAAAGACTAAGAAAAAAAATCAAACAGTACATACTTCATTAAAATATAAGTAAGTATAAAAAATATATAAAATAGGAAAATAAAAATCTATTTAAAATCAAGTGTGTGAAGCCAAAATAGGTCCCAACTCCCAACCTTAGCGTAATCATTCGCACCTATAATAAAATTCATACCCAAACTATAAGCATAGCTTAAGCTATGGGCTAAATAACGGATAAACATACATAAACACTATTAAACAACCATGACACTGTCACAAATTACTCGTACTCATCACACAAACATTTTGTTGCTAATAGCGGGATTCGAACCCAGGACCACTTGACCACTCGGCCGTCAACAATAAACATTTTCTAATTTTTTTAGTAACGTTATGAGGAAGAGGCCTCCTACAAGGTAAACTGATTATCTGGTGAAGGTCACGGGTAGCCTCTGGATGCGAGCAACTTTTCTTTGTCGCACCTCCAAAATACGAAAAGAAAGTCTACCAGCACACGCATTCCCTTCTTCTTACAACATGGGGTCGTGAAGAGACACTTTGTGTGCCAGTAGGGTGAGGTTGACTGATGCTACGATGTATGTCTCTTACGCTGCACCAGTGTCCTGGCGCGTGCACCCTACTTCCACTTACAAGGCCGAACGTGGTGGTGATCCTTGGGGGATCTTTGTCTAACAGTGGACGTCTTTTAGCTGATGATGGTTATTTGACAGTTGTATCAATAAAATATGAAATATGTCGGATATGGTAGTTTATAATTAAACAATAATTATCCAATCGTTTTTTTAATCGTTCTTAGTAAATATTTTATTTTTACAAAATAAATTTGCGATTTTTTATCTGCGGCCATGATTGAGCTTCGTGTGACGTCACATTTCACAAAATAAACAAAAACTACCTGTCAGTTTTCAAGATAGAATTTGTTTGTTTATTGAAGTGTGACGTCACAGGGCAAAATGTCACGTGACAAAGCGTTTTCGCGCGAAATTTTAAATTAATGAAGAAAAATATATTTCTATTAAATAAAGCATTTTCGAGAAAAAAATATTGTAAGAGGTATAAAATAAGCATTTGTAATTTTTTAAATACTTCTCCGAGAACTGTCAAGTAGCCAATTAATTATGAAGTGAATGACTCACCCTTGTACCACGTGATGGTGGGCTTGGGCAGCCCTGTGATGGTGCACGTGAACTTGGCGTTGTGGTTCTGGATGCAGTTGGCGTTCTTGAGCGGCTTCACGATCTCCGGCGGCGTGGCGGCTGTAGGGATAACACGTTAAAACGTTTAAAATGTGTTGTTTGCAATTGTAACTGTCTGTCAGGGTCGCGTGGCGGTGAAAGAATATTATTAATAATAATGCTACCACCCCCTTTCTTCCCTTAGATGTCGTAAAAGTCGACTAACGACGACTTCCGACAGCATAGAGCGACGATGCGCTCATCACCTGTCACGCTGAGCACATGCGCAGTCGCTATGCATGCTGCATGTATAACTTTATAAGACCTTTAATTTACCACATGACGCAAAAACGCTATCTATCTATCTATTTGGTGAAAAGTGGACTATGGTAGAGGACTGCTTTTGCTGTCCTCATTGCCTAGTCTATCTGACTAACCCCTCGGGGATAATAGTCGTGATTATACGTATGTATGTATAACTAGCGGCCGCTCGCGGTTTCACCCGCGTGGTTCCCGTTCACGTGGGAACATCAGGATAAAAAGTATCCTATGTGTTAATTCAGGTTATAAACTATCCGTATGCCGAATTTCATCCAAATGCATTCAGTAGTTTTTACGTGAAAGATTAACAAACATCCATCCATACTTACAAACTTTCGCGTTTATAATATTAGTAGTACTAGTAGGATAGGATTGTCTGTAATGAGTAGCCGCGGATCGTACTCAGTGGCGTGTTCTTGGATAGGATTGTGTCCAGCAGTGGACAAGTATAGGCTGATGAGGCTCATGATGATGATGATGATGTCACTCGTGCTCCTTCTGGCTTCGGAAGGTACGTAAAGCCGTCAGTCCCGGTTATTGTCGCAATATGTCAGCCTCTATAAAACCCAACTACCCGCATTGTGCTTTCATGCGTAGTAGGATATGGTCAAATCACAGAGGATTGTATCTATTTTAATCTTCGATCAACAACACCAACTAGATAACGCGTCACGTACAGAAACAAAGCTAAATTCTGTCCACGTGAATAAATACTTTTTCTTTACAAACGAACTTAGACAAAAGTTATAAAATAGTTTTAAGTTCAACCTAAGTGCAACTATGGCATGGCACCCAATTTTAGAGTCAAAATAAATCTTCTAAGTATTATTTTAAACTTACGATCATTCGTCACAAAGAACGAGCAAAGCAATGATTACTCCTGTTACTTAAAAATGACAAGACGTCAATAATATTTAGTGGTGAAATCAACCTTAAGTGGCAACAAATAAAGTACTTTTTCCTGTTATTGCCTTGCAAAAAAATAAGAGCTCACTTCTCAAGTGGGCTGTTATTTACCGACACATATTTTTAGCGCCGACCTGACATCTATTTGAATTGTTGATCGAAGGTTTTAATTGTCGCACCTGTATTCTACTGAATAAATTGTATTTACCTACATATCAATCTTATCAATCTCCCCATGTTGGTAGGCCTGAGCCACACTGTTTGCACGTTCATACACTGAAGACTTAAATGAAACGCAATTAGAATAAACAACCAAATACATCCAACTCACCCTTCGGATCGACGACCTTGACCTGTTGACTGGCAGTACTGGCCGGCGACAAGCCCGCCTCGTTCTGCGCAGTCACACGGAACTCGTACTGACGCCCCTCGATCAGGTTGGAGCAGTTGAGCTGGTTCGGTAGGCAGATGAGGGCGTTCACCCGTTGCCAGGTGGAAGCGCCCACTTCGCGTTTGTCTACCCAGTAGCCTGGATGGAGATATTGGATGGATTAATATACATCCCCTTGTCACGTAGCGGAGGAACGGGAGGAGTGACACGATGAGAAGAAGTTTAATGAAGATAAAAGCACGATGAGTTCAGAAGTATATTATGATAATAAATAGGTTAGTTATGAAGCACAATTTAAAAGTTAGTACACTATACACTGGGACTAGGTATATGTAGGTTTAGGTTATTTATTATTATCAGGACGTATGTCTGAAACAGTAACTGTCTATTTTTCATAATTCACTATTCACTAATAATAGTATTTTTGTAAGGATAACAATATAAATAGGAGCTCTTTCTAGCTCCGCGGATGAATCTGAACTGCATTTTACATGAAAACAGAGGCTAGACAGAGAATGTAAGTAATAATATTTGAATTTTAAATTTAAAACTAGATATAAAAGAATGTTATTCGGAAAAGAGGTCAGAAAATCAACAAGGCTTTAGCTGCCTTGTTACACACTTCTGCTGCGACGTTATCGTTAAAGGTCACGGCAAGAGTAACCTAACTCGGTGCTTGCACAAAAGGGATGGTACTAGGTTCTTAGTGGGTAGGCCACACCTCTCCCATCGAGCTCTTTCTAACTGGGCGGGGGATGGGGAGAGTCCTAATATTCGCACTCAATTTAGGAATTCGTGCTTTTGTAACAAGTAAAAGTACAACTATTTCGATAAAACACTAATAAATGTGTCATATTATAACCATAAGTATGATGTCACTATTTGCTCCAACTGCACGCAGTAACCTTACATAATTAATTCAAATGTCGTTTAAAAAAAGTGCTATTTATTATATAAATATTGAATTTGGCCTTTTTGTACATGTTGTTTTTCGCGAGAACAGATCTAGTACTTAAAGTTGAGAAAAATAATTCATTGGACGTTTTATTTCGAACAAACTGGCTATGCCAATAAGGGCACCTGTCTCAGATTGTCATACGTTCGAGTCTACTCTGAAACTTTTTCCACAATATCATCAGTTTCCTTACCCTGTATCCTGGCGCCACCGTCGCTCTGTGGCTTATCCCATTCGAGGTGGACGAAGTCTCCTCCCACCTCCAATATCTTGGGCACGCCGGGCGCAGAAGGCGGGTCGAACGGTGCCTTGGCCTGTTGCATAGATAACATTTATGTTAATACTAATATATAGACTTGAGAGCTGAGGTTAGTGTTAGCCAGGACTCGAGTTCTTTAAGTCCTATTTTAGGGACTGGACTCGATTTTTCGAGACTGGACCCGTAAATGAGAGCCTTTTTGTCAGTGATAAGACTCACGAGTCCTTACAATATGACTTGAGAACACGAGTCTTTTTACAACAATATAGAGACTCTTAAGACGAGTTCATTGCTAGTGCCGAAGTCTTTTTAGAAACAATGAGTTCAATATACAATCTGTTGATATAAAGTTCTAGGCTACAGTGTTTACAATTAGGCGTTCGTCAACCACCCCCACAAGCGAGCCAACGCGACAAGTGCGCCAAAGAGGAAAAAAGAAGTTCAAAGAGTTACTTCTACGATCATAATATGATCGAAGAGATACTATATTTTTTTTATGGAAATATAAGTATATTGGGCAAGTGCCCATGGAGGTGACGCCTTAGCAAAATTTATATTAGTATTATAAATTCTGTCAAAAAAGTTTCGGGAACCGATGATTTGTTTATGATTCTAAAATTAAATTTATTGTTTTTTTTTGTTATCACATTGGCACAACTGTTATAAAATTTGGCACGGAGTTTGAGTTGCATCTGTTATTTAGATTAAATACAGTGCTGTTTTTAGTTAGTTTATAGCTAGTGTGTATTGCGAATTTCATAATGGATAAAAACATCGAACAAAGAGTTTGTCTTAAATTTTGCGTCGCCAATGGATTGGCCAATGAAATGGATTTCGTGTTCGGGGTCACTGAAAATGTCACAGAAGGCTTACGGTGAATCGACTTTATCAAAAACACGTGCTTCAAAAGTGAACGAAATGGTGACTGAAAATCCTCATTCAAGTTTGAGTGAGATAGCCGCTGAACTTTCTGTGTCTCACGAGTCTATCCGTACCATTTTAAATAACGCTTTGCGTGCTAAACATGTCGGATCGTGAGTACATTTAAGCGGCTAACGAATAAAATAAATCTAAATATAAAATGTGTTTTCAAAGTTTCCCACAAAATACTAAATCAAAACAGTGCCTAAAAGCATTTCTTGTCGACGCAACACTTGTATTAAAAAGATCCTAAAAAAACGTTTAGCTATCTTCGAAAAGTGTTTAAATGTATAAAAAAAGAAAATTAAGTGCGGTGAAAAAAAGAAAATAGCACAAACTAATGAACAACTCACCTTGATAGGGTTGACACCCTCCAAAGCGGGTCCAATTCCATTCTCGTTAGCCGCGTGCACCCTGAAGTTGTACTCTTGCCCCTCCACCAATCCCAGCACGGTGTACTTGGTATCCCTGACCGAGGAGGCAATGGTGATCCATACAGTTCCCGAAACGTCTATCCTCTCGACGACGTAATGTGTTACTGGCATTCCACCATCATACGCCGGAGGTTTCCATGCGATGGTGCAGGAGTGACGTGAGATGTCGGTGGTCTCTAATGGCCCTTGTGGGGGTCCGGGGAGGCCTGTCACCGTGATCGAGAAGGTGTCCGACGTTTCGCCGCTGTTGTTCTTGATAGTGAGCTTGTATGTTCCTGAAAAGAATGTTGAGTGAGTATTTTTATAGACATAGTTGTCATAACTTTAATCAAAATACCGTAAGGCATTTTTGGACTCTTCAACTGTTTCCGTGTAAAATTTCTCGCCTATTCATTTTATTGTAATAGATTCGTTAAATGCCCATTGCCTTATCTTTGATAAACATTTTGACAAACAAAATTTTTATGTGAAATGGAGGTATATAAGCAGGTGGATAACCTGACGGGAAGTAATCACCGCCGCCTTTAGACACCCGAAAAACTATAGGAGTCGCAGATGCGTTGCGGGCCTTGAGGCTTTCCTTAAGACCTTTGGAAAAGGGGTAGGTATTGTGGAGCGGTACTCATTGGACGAAGCACAACAGCAACAAGTGCCATTGTTTCGCGCCGATATACCGTGAAAGCGGAACCTTTGCGGATAAGTCGTATGTATATGTACCAATAACCCTTAGTCTAACATCCTTGCTAATGTCTTTGATGAAGATGAGCAAGTAATCGTCGAAGACTGTGCACTTCACCCAAATGTGAGTATGTTCCTTAACGACAGAAGGCCTTAACTATCTTGAAATGTAATAATAATGCTACTCTTTAAAGATAGAACCAGGAACCCTTACCCATATCATCCTTGCTGATATCCTAGATAAAGATGAGCATGTAGTCATCAAACCGTGTACTTCTGCCGTGCCGACTCGGCGATCTGATCTTGGTGTTGTCATGAGTGAATGTATGAATGGATGTACTGAGAACCCTTACCTATATCATCCTTGCTGATGCCCTTTATGAAGATGAGCATGTAATCATGAAATACTTCTCCCGAATAGTAAGTTAATTTAATGACAGAAAATGTTAACCTCAAAACTACCTTGAAATGTCACAATGCTACTCGTTAACAACATAACCAAACCCTTACCCATATGCTCTAACTATCTAGAAATGTTCTTATCTTAGTGGAGCCTGCTGAGGTCTCCATCTCGCAGCAGCACGTCGACCTTTTAGGTTTTTTTGTGCAAATCTAGAAAAGTTAGTACGCATTAACGACATAACCTAAAACTTACCCATATCATCTTTGCTGATATCCTTGATAAAGATGAGCATGTAGTCATCGAACACCGTGTACTTCAGCCGTGCCGACTCGGCGACCTTGTGGCCGTCCTTGGTGAGCGTGACGTCGACGGGCTGGTCGCCGGTGTACAGGATCTTGATCTTGGTGTTGTCGTGTTCGGGCAGATGCATGTCGCCCGGCATACGGACGATGCGCGGCGGGCCTGATGTAAAGAACATGGTGTTTACGTTGTTATCACTTATCTTTTCTTATTTATAAAAATCAAATGATGTTTCTTTTTTATACAAAAGGAGGAGGCAAACGAGCAAGCGGGTCATCTAATGGAGAGTAATCACCGCCACCCATGGACACCAGAGCAAAACCAGAGGAATCGCAGACGCGTTGCCGGAATGATGTTCGTTAGTCTGGCTTGTATTAAAAACGGCTTGATCAATTTGAATATTTTTTGATTTGTTTCTTTTTTTAATATAGAGGTGGTTATAGAAAGAAAAATATTTAAATATTGATGAAAAATTACATGTGTTATTGAAAATATGCAAGTTAAAGCTAAAACACTTCAACGGTTGCTTTACTTCTAAATTTACAATTTTATATTAACAACAATACCGTTAGTTATTTAAGGAAAACATGTCATTGGCGATATTCTTAGTAATGTACTCTATAATACTATGTAATTTAAAAAAAACGCTGTTGGTTTACTGAGAAAGTAAAAAAATAAATAAACTCACTTCCGATCTTAAGGTGTCCCGTGCTGTAGATGAAGCCAATGTTGTTGACCGCCTCGCACGTGTAGTCGCCCTCGTCGTCGTGCTTAGCCTCCAGTATGTTGAGTTTGAGCACACCCTCGCGGGACTCCGAGATGAATCTGAGGATAAGGAGAAAGGTTACCTTTTTGAAAGCACTTGAAGGCTGTGGTAGAGGCTAATTATTACAATAATACAGCATTCGATCATAAAAATCAGGGGTACCGGTTGTCGTCGTAAGATGGAAAACGTAAAATTCACAAACCAGCATTGGTCAAATGCAGCGTGGTGGGTTATGGCCTTCAGGTTCATAATGTCCCTCGGTTTCAAAACGTCCCTTACCTAAAATGTCCACTTCCCAAAAAGTACCTTTCTCGAAATGGCCCTATCACAAAATATCCCTTTCTCAAAATGTCCTTTCCCCAAAATGTCGCTTTCTCTAAATTGCCAAAATGATATTTTCGTACAACAGATAGATTGCATTGATTACACATTAAATATGAATAAAATAAAATACAACCATTACGGTCAATAATATTTTAATAAATAAAACAAATCAGCTATAAAAAATTAGTGAGTGAATTTTTGAAAAAAAAAAAATTTTTAAGACTTTCTTTATTTAAATAACTTGATTTACAAAGATTTAATTGTTTTTGCCAACGTGTTTTTGATTTAAAATTTAAATTATAATACTAATCAATATCACACGTCATTGTTTCTGTTATATTGGAAGGTTCTATAGCTGTTTTGTTTTATTTATTAAAATTACATTATGGGAAAGGGACATTATGAACCTGAAGGGGTTATGGACCAGCGCAGCGTGGTGGCTTATGGCCCAAACATGCCGTTTTCCCTTCGTTTTGCAGTAGGCTACTAGACTACCAACCTGGTTCCCAAGACTATTTCCCTGCCGTTCCTCAACCAGCGGCCGGTGGGCACCGGGTTTCCGGTAGCCACGCACTCGATGGTGTAAGGGCGTCCCAGAGGTGCCGCCATATGAGGAGGCACCTGCTTCACCCATTCGGGTTTGGTGCCTCCAATCTCTTCGCCGGTGCGGACGGGGCTGGTGCATGTAGATGGGTCGGATTTGCCTGGTGGGAGAAGTAAAAATTTTTACTTTAAAAATATGAAAATTTTGAGTTAGGTCTAGATTACAATCACTATTACGCTTTTTGTGCGGCCGTTTTGAGAGCTAGTTTTTATAAGCGACTGCCCAAAATAATATTTTAGAACACTTCGTACAAGTATTCACAAAATGGACGGATAGTAGTCCATTTTGTGAATACTTGTACGAAAACACAAAAAAACACAAAAAAATCGTACCAGCAGAGTTGACAGCAGTGATGCGGAACTCATAGTCCTGCTTCTCTCCCAGGTTGAGTGCGGAGAATGTGGTGTCCTGGACATTGTAGTCGTTGCACTTCACCCATACGGAGCCGCCGACGTCGCGGCGCTCGATGATGTAGCCGGTCACGCGGGAGCCTGGGGGAGGGGAAATGTGAAGTGAGATCACCATTTTTTTTATTTTTAAGCCCGCTTAATACCCACAAACCCGCATTGGGGTAGCGTGGTGGATTATAGCCCAATGTCCCCAAGTGCTATTGTCCACGTGGGAGACCTGTGCCGAGCTGTAGAACGTTTATAGACTGATGATGATGATGATGATAATGATGATGAAGCCCGCCAAATGACTTCACTATACCTGATGTTAAGTGGAAGTGGAGTCCAGGCGCGAGGATAACTGATGCAGCGTTAGAGACGTAGCATCAGTCACTCATACTATGCCGGCGCATAAAG
Source organism: Scoparia ambigualis (assembly GCA_963921215.1). Lineage (NCBI taxonomy): Eukaryota > Metazoa > Arthropoda > Insecta > Lepidoptera > Crambidae > Scoparia > Scoparia ambigualis. Next base: position 12,495,197 of record OY992528.1, on the reverse strand, counting down.
TGCTTCTTCACGTCTCGTTTGAAGGACCAAATTCTAAATGATTGCCAGCTGGTAGGGTGTAATATGTTACTGGGTGGGGATATCCGTAACTCTTATTGCAGCCTAGAAACACCATATTTTAACATTGAAGAGAAAGAAAACCGCTGCGACGCGCCGGATTACTTGCTGGGGCTGGTTAACATGGTAAATATCGCGTTCTCGACGTAGCAAAGATTGCAAGAAATAAATACACATAAAACCTACAACCGTCAGTAAGGATTGCTAAAAATACACATATCTCTCAACTGATAAGAGTTCTTAACAAACTCTATAGGAAAAGATCTACAGAACTAAGACACATACCTCCATCAGTAGCCGGTAGATCCCAAGACAAGTCCACATAGGTATTACCGACTCTAAACACGCGGGGGGCGCGGGGGGTTCCGGGTGAACCAGCGCGCGGACGCACGAGGAGAACATAACGAAGCCGTTAGAGAGGGCCACATAACGAAACACCTACTTCATGTGTGCTTGTGTGCTGGGAGGATCCAAAGACTGTTCCTTGTCAGTATTCAGCAGACTCTCGACCATGCGAAACCATTGCGACGAGCTAAGAATGCTTGAAAGTGTGATATATTTGTAATAGTGGGTATTAGGATAAGTTCCCATGTAAGTGTCAATCAGCGCGCCAGTCGCCGAATATACGTCTTCAAGTTAAGTCTTTATTACTATTTCACCCGATAGTTTCCCAGTTCTTACAGTGGCGACGAGGATAGACTAATCTACGCGTGAGTCGTGTGCAATACCAAGCATAATAATAATAAGAACAGTGTGATCAAAGTCAAAATGTCGATCGGTAAAATTGCGGAGTTCAAAGTTCACAGTGACGATTGGCGGCTGTACGTGGAACGTTTAGAACAATATTTTTTAGTTAACAAGATACCTAGCGATTTACAAGTGCCTACGCTAATAACTGTGATGGGGGCGGAGTGTTATGAACTTCTTGTTAATTTGTGTACGCCGGTTAAACCGAAAAGCAAAACGTTGGCACAAATCGTTGACGTCATGGAAAAACACTTGCAACCAAAGCCAAGTGAGTTGGCGGAGCGGTACAAGTTTCGACATAGGAAACAAAGAAGGTGAAAGTATATCGGAATACGCGGCTATCTTGAAGAAATTGTCCAAAACATGTGAATTTGGATCCTGGCTGGAAGAAAGCTTGAGAGATCAGCTAGTGTGTGGCATAATAAATGAAACAATACGACAACGGTTGTTCGCCGAGAGTAATTTGGACTTCGGGAAGGCGTATAAGTTAGCGGTGAGCATGGAGGCAGCAGAAAAAGATGCCGCGGCGGTTGAAGGGCAGAGCGGGTCGAGAAGCGAGGGTGCATCCACGACGTCGGTGACGTGTCAAGCGATGTCAGCGGGCTGGCGGCGGAAAAGTGCGGCGGCGGTGGCCTCTCGTGACGTCCGCGGAGCGGCAACATCGTTTGACACTACGGCGTCCAGCGGACGGTGGCGCGGCGCGCGCGCATCGGCGGCGCCCGCTCCCATGAAGCTGGGTGAGCGCGCGCAACAGCAGCAGTGTCGAGTGTGCGGCGCGCGCCACGATGAAAGCAAGTGCAAGTTCGGGCGTTATGTTTGCCGAGTTTGTAACCAAATAGGACATTTGCGACGTATGTGCCCGAATGTAAGGGAACACTACAACGTGGATATGGACATGCTTCAAATAAGGAATTCCAATAATAGTGACGGTGCGGAGAGCGACGAGGTAATAATTGTAGATGTTTGTAAATTATCAGCGACACAGTGTAGTCCTATTTATGTCGAGCTGAACGTAAATGGTATTAACCTTAAAATGGAATGTGACACCGGCAGCGCGGTGTCATGCATAAGTTGGGAGTGCTATAGTAGATTGTTTAAAGATGTAAAACTTAAGCCTAGTAATTTAACATTAAGATATTATACCGGGGAGTTAGTAAAACCCTTTGGAGTTATGCAACCATTAGTGAAATATAAAAAGTGGCATAAACAATTAGATTTATATGTTGTTGAAAAGGGGAAAACACTTCTATTGGGCCGTCAGTGGATGGCAGAACTAAAAATACAATTACCTACAGTATCTTATGATTGTAATAGTAATGATGTCGTGATGTATAATGCCAACAATGTATTTGATGCTTTCAGTTCCAAATACTGTAACGTGTTCGCGGAGGGTCTCGGGTGCTTCACGGGCGGCACGGTGAGCGTGCACGTGCGGCCGGACGCGCGGCCGGTGTTCATGCGCGCGCGCCCGCTGGCGTACGCGCTGCGCGAGCCGGTGGAGCGCGCGCTGGACCAGCTGGTGCGCGACGGCATTCTCTCTCCGGTGGAGCGTTCGGACTGGGCAACACCCATCGTACCGGTCGTCAAGAAGGACGGTAACATTAGAATTTGCGCTGATTACAAATTAACTTTAAACAAAGTTATAGAAGTTGACCGTTATCCGTTACCCAGAGTAGAGGAATTACTACTTTGTTTGAAGGGTGGTCAGCATTTCAGTAAAATTGACCTCTCACAGGCCTACGCTCAATTTGAACTGGATGAGACAAAAAGGTACACCGTGATTAACACTCATAAGGGATTATTTATGTATAATAGACTTGTATATGGGTTAGCATCAAGTCCGGGTATTTTTCAAAGACATTTGGAGCAATTGTTTGCAGATATACCACATGTGGGGGTGTTTTTGGATGACATAATAATAACAGGTCCCACGAGCGAAGCACACATGAGTAACTTACGTAAGGTATTTGAACGCTTAAACAAACACGGGCTTAGAGTAAAAAAAGATAAATGTGTATTTTTTTCGGAATCAGTCAACTATCTAGGTCACACGATTAGTAAAGAAGGGGTGCACACGTGCCCAGATAAAGTAAAAGCTATAGTTAAAACTCCAGCTCCAACGAATGTGTCGGAACTAAGAGCTTTTATTGGTATGGTGATGTACTATGGAAAATTTATAAGAAATGTTAGTACAATTTTAGCGCCTTTGTATAAGTTGCTTCAAGCTGGAACCCCGTATAACTGGAATACAGAATGTGAAAAGGCATTCAGTAAAGTAAAGCAGTTATTAATAAGTAGTGAAGTGCTAATGCACTACACACCGGAGTTACCTATCATTTTGACAACAGATGCGAGCAGCGTAGGCGTCGGGGCTGTGATATCGCATACCACGGCGAAGGGCGAGCGCCCCGTGGCGTACGCATCGCGCGCGCTCACGCAGGCGGAGCGGGCCTACTCACAAATAGATCGAGAGGCACTCGCTATTGTGTTTGGAGTTCGGAAATTTCATCAGTATCTTTATGGCCGTAAATTTATATTAAGAACTGATCACAAGCCTCTCACTTATATTTTTGGTGATAAAGTCGGCATTCCGGTGATGGCCGCGTCAAGATTACAGCGTTGGGCGGTGTTATTGGCGGGGTATAACTATGATATTGAGTATGTTTCTTCGAGTAAGAATTGTGCCGACGCACTATCACGGCTACCGTACAAAGGATGTAAAGGAAATGTAATATTACAAAACGAAAATACGTATGTTAATTTCGTTGAAAATTTTTTACCAATTACAAGCCAAGACGTTAGGAAGGCGACAGCTGTAGATAAGGTATTAAGTAGGATTTTAGTTTACATACAATCCGGGTGGCCTACTACCTGTGCAGGTGCAGAAAGTATCAAACCATACTTTATGAGGCGTAATGAGTTGTACACGGAGAGTGGTTGTATTATGTGGGGTTATCGTATGGTTATACCGCTTTCGTTGCAGAATAGTGTTTTAAAACAACTTCATAGCAGCCACATGGGGATCGTAAAAACAAAAAGCTTGGCACGTAGCTATGTATGGTGGCCTAATATAGACGCAGCCGTGGAAGCGTTATGTAAACAATGTGAGACTTGTGCAGCGGAGGCGGACGCGCCGCCGCGGGCCCCGATACAGCCGTGGCAGTATCACGGGCGACCCTGGTCAAGGGTTCATGTCGATTTCTTAGGGCCATATAAAGGTCTTACCTTCTTAGTTATTATTGATTCTTCTTCAAAATGGTTAGAAGTTTTTGAGATGACACGAACTAATGCGTCAAATGTGATAAAGGTTTTAAGAGTTACATTTGCAAGGTTTGGGTTGCCGGAGGAATTAGTATCGGATCAAGGCCCACCATTCACTAGTATAGAGTTTAAATCTTTCTTAAAAAACAACGGCATTAAACAGTTTTTTTCACCAGCCTATCACCCGTCATCAAACGGGGCTGCGGAAAATGCAGTCAAGCTGTGCAAGCGGGCTATTAAGAAAGCGCATAGGGATGGTGTAGATGTCGACGCCGCACTACAAACGTTTCTGTTAGCATACCGCAACACTGTACACAGCACTACCGGGGAAACCCCGGCTATGTTATTGCAGAGACGTCCATTGCGCTCCAGGCTTGATTTATTGCGTACCAACCTGGTCACCAAAGAAAGGGTCCAGAAAGCCCAGAGACGACAAATAGAATCCGCGGGAGGTACAGACCGCAGTTTCAGAGAAGGTGATTTAGTTTGGGCTCGTGAGTATGGTGTTAGGGATAAGTGGGTGAAAGGTACCGTGGAGCAGGTAGACAGTGCCCGTAGATACTCTGTGGTAAAGGATAATGGTCAATCCTTAAAAAGACACGTAGATCAAATGCGCCGCAGGTCACGCTTATCTGATGTTACCTGTCCAGAGACTGTGGACAATACCGATCATGGGGGAGAGAGTGTAGTCGAGCCAGTTAGCGAGGGTTTAGAAGGGGTAGTAAAAGTAGCATCACCGGAGGCGACTACCAGTTCGAATCCGGACCTTAATACTCCTGCCGATTCTCAGGTTAATTTACAACCACAATCCCTGCCGCCGGAGAATCGTTACCCTAAGCGAACACGTAAACCAGTAGACAGATTTAAAATTGTGTAACTAGGAATTTATAAGTAGTTCTAGCATCAGATTGATTTGCTGTTAATGTTAATGTGTTAATGTTAATGTGTTAATGTTATATTTATACTGTTGTATTGTGGTGGAGGTGTGATATATTTGTAATAGTGGGTATTAGGATAAGTTCCCATGTAAGTGTCAATCAGCGCGCCAGTCGCCGAATATACGTCTTCAAGTTAAGTCTTTATTACTATTTCACCCGATAGTTTCCCAGTTCTTACAGAAAGAAACACTTAAACTTCATTGTTCGCTGTCTCTGTCTTCTTCGGAGTGAAAGGACCGAGAAAGGATTGCTAGAAAAACAAACAACGTCTCGAACTCTCGACAACAGACTTTCCTGAAGCTGGCAAGTATCTACGAAATTAAGACATATACATCCATCAATGGCTAGACAACTAGACACATACCTCCATCTGTAGCCGGTGGATCCCAAGAATGGTCCACATAGGTGTTGCCGACTCTAACCATGCGGGGGGCGCGGGGGGATCCGGGGGGCCCAGCGCGGGGCGCACGCGGAAACGCCGCGACGCGGTCGAGTACTTGTTGAGGCCGGTAAAGAACCAAAGACCTACGTTATCAGTGGCTGGTGAGTCTTAAGATACATCAACGTCAAGAATCTGACCACGCAGAAGAAACCCTCTTCTTGCAAAAGGCACGCATGTTCTAGATGTTGCAAAGACGACGTAAGAAATGAATGCACATACAACCTTTATCCATCGTAAGTATTGCTAGAAAATCACACACATCTTTTTATCTTCAGCTGACAAAACTTTATAGGAAAAGATCTAACGAACTAAGATACATACCTCCATCAGTAGCAGGCGGGTCCCAAGACAGGTCCACGTAGGTGTTTCCGACTCTAACCACGCGGGGGGCGCGGGGGGATCCGGGGGGCCCAGCGCGGGGCCGCACACGGAAGCGCTGCGACGCGTTCGAGTACTTGCTGAGGCCGGCGGCGTTTTGGGCGCGCACACGGAACTCGTACTCGTGGCCCGGCTCCAAGTTGTACGCCTGTGGTGGGTGAAAATAATAATATTTAGAAAGAAAATGAATAAAGTCATTTGTACAGTGGTTTTCATGGTGTCGCCATCTCTGAGGTCCCGGGTTCGAGCCCCGGTCGGGTCAATTTAGAAATTATTGTTTTTCTAAATGGTCTCGGCTCTGGGTGTTTTCTATGTATAATAAGTATGTATTTAATTATTTTAAGTATGTTTATCCGTTGTCTAGTAACCATTTAACGAGTTTCTTCGAAGCTTCTCTTGGGCTAGATAATTGGTGTGAGTGTAGGAAAGTTTAATTTTTTTTAAATATCTTTTTATCTTACCTACCGCTAGACCATTGAAGATTCCGTTTAAGGTGCGTTTGTCGTCACTCATCAAGGCCTAGCATGCGCATCACGAGATATGTCGCGGACGATATTCTCCTCTTCCTTCGATGGCGGGAACGACAAACTATCTCGGTTACAGTTGTCAAAACTCGATAAAATTATGTTGCATGTTAGGGTTTGTAGACAAAAATACCACAGACAAGCAAAGACTACTATTATGTCTATTTTTGACATATCGTGTATAGACATAACACGAGAAAACGGGTCGAGAAAATTTTCTCGTGTTGCGCATGCTAGGCCTTACTGGCGAGACGAGATTATTTATTTTATTTTATTTACTAAGGAAAACTTACTGCTTACATAATTATGCATGATACATGTAAAGTAAATATTCAAAAGCTAATTACAAATTTCCACATACAGTTGAAAAAATAATAATAGCAGTACACAACCAAAATTAGAGCCGCACATTGCTCACATGCTCTCTGCAAAAAACAAACATAATCGCAGTAATAATGGGGCAAAATGCTGTCCCTTCGTGATCATCTAATTCATCATCTAATCAATCTCACAATTTAATTATTGTTGTGTTAAAAAACTAGTCTTGTTCTTCGCTAGAAACTGGTAAATTTAACTTACTGTAAAGGTATTTGTGTATGTTTATTAAATTATTTTATCAATGTTTATGGGTATGTCTATATCATCTATCTCTATAATAGGTACACATCTCTATATGTAGTCTTACCTGGTAGTTACAGTCCTTAACCAGGTAATCAGCGCTGGCCCATACACCGTCCTGCACGTCGCGGAACTCGATCTTGTACCCCTGTATGCGCGCGCCGCCGTCGGATCTTGGCCGGTCCCATACAACGGTGGCGGTAGAGCCGTCCCAGTCGGTGACGCGAGGGGTGCCCGGCGCGTCGGGTACCGTGAATGGGAACTGGCGGAAATGTACAATTTTAGTTTCCGATTATCTTAAATAATGGCCAAGGGCGACTTGCATAACACTTACTAAATACGATTAACTCTTAAATGTACGTAATCATTTGTCTTTGTCATGTTTGAAATTGATAGAGACAAATGATCACTTAAATACATTTAAGCGTCATTAATAAGTGTTATGCAAGTCGACCTCAGTTATTTATTTCTTTATTTAATAATTTATTAAAATTATTTACGCAGACAGGTTACACTCAATTACACAGCCATGAGAATTTAACATCATAGTAAGACTAGACTAGACAGTAATGCTTGGAAAGATTTAGGGAGGACTTTGATCAGCAGTGGGACAAAATAGGCTGAGAAAAGAAATGGCTTAGTGCGGTTAGCACATTTGGCCAGTGTCAAGTAAAAGGGATAATAGGAAATATTTTCTTTGCACAAAGTTGATGATAGTGAGTGATAATATGAATGTTTGATAGTAAATTATACTCCCCCCAAACCCCCTGAGTTTCAGTAAAGATGTGGGACTTTACTGAGATCTCACACAGACTTCTTGAGAGTATTTGAAAATTCATGTTGCACCATTTTGTTTTATTTACCAACACTCGTGCACGTTCAGGAACACTTAACGGTTGAAAATCAACCATTATTTCACATTAAAATTCAATAAAACACAAATTTTAGAAAATAAAACAAAATTGCGTACATGAGAGTAAAACTAAAATGATTGACGAAAGCCTCATATATAAGAAGTATAAAAACTGTTGTAAGAGATTTAAAGCTAAATGGTAACACAAAGTAAACTACATTATATTCAAAGCGCATAAAGCTCATATTTCAATAGATATCGTACCTTGGCAGTGATGTAGTCGTCCATCGTGAGCGGGTCAGAGACACCGTACTGGTTCTCTGCGCGCACTCTGAATGTGACCTTCTTGTTGGGCTCCAGACCCATCACGTTGTAATGGCAGTTGCGTACGAAAGATGATATCTTCGACCATACCTGGGAGAAAAGAGTGAAATTTAATTGAATTTACATGCATATGAATACGAAGAAAACGAGTAAGAGGCTTTTACAAAGCTGAGAGTTAATTTGAGCTGAGAAAGACAGAGAGAGAACTAAATTGGATAACGTTATACATTAAGACAAGAACGAATATGTTAAGGTGGGTACTGACCGGTGTTACGAGGTGTAATGTACCATTCGTAGCGATCATGTTACGTTACGCCGTGTGCTAAAATCCGTGTAACATGCTCGTTTTGAACTCTTTGCTCGTCCGCGCTCCACATTCACAAGCCACTCTCAGTCAAGGTGTCGGACGACGAAGTTGTGTTGGGATCTTTGATTTTACTCAATTATTGTTTAGTCCAAATTAAGAAGAAAAAGTTTAACACTTAATTAAAATCAATCACATCAAGTTATTTGATTTACTTGTTTAATTACACAAGTAAATAAAATATATTCTCGTGACGATTCGCTGCGACGTGACCGAGGCGCGTAACATTCAAAGGATTCGCTAAAAAACCGACAGCGGAGTGGAGCACTCGCAGGGAGCAACGAGCCGCTCGTTGCTCGCTGCGAGCGCCTTGGTTTTCCTTACTGACTGCATGAACGCTCGCTTTGTAAAATGTTACATTACACCCCGTAACGCCGGTCAGAACCCACCTTTAGATATTGTTTACATTACATACATCACGGCCGCTTCCCGGAGGGGTAGGCAGACACCACAGATTTCCATTTGCTACCATCCTGACACAGCTAAGGATTAGCTTCACTTACTCTCATTACATTTTTCATACATGCTCGTCGGTTCACTTTGACTGCTATGCGAATCTATAAGCGACACATAGACGCTGCGCGTATGGCTGTAATCATAGATGTTACAGCCGTCACATCGTTCGCTGCAGTCACGACTGCGGCAGGGGGGTGTCACTCCGCAGTTTAGGTATGTTCGTTTGGCGCGCCTCCCAGGCAGGCTGCTTAGGCGTATGGCAGTAAAGGTTGCCGCGAACCATAGCACCGAACACCGAGCGCCGAGTCGCAACACTCGTAATCGCTGCGCGCGCGCGTAAGCCCTACGCTCTGTGACGTAATGACGTCAAATCGATATCGAGTTAGCGTTGCTTAACGGAATATGAACGCTCGGGTCACACGATGTGTTTCAATTTCGCGTGAAAGTCGTTAGAGAGTGAACCTTCTATACGTAGTACTATTAGTTATTCTGTGACTGTGGTCAAAGTTAAGCCTGTTTTACTTGCAGAATACCGATTTTATATACGTACAATAAATGTCAAAGAAGTGATTCCCTATCACGCCACTTACAGCCGTGCGAAGCTCTTGTCGAACAGCGTTGAAAATTATTTAGCACAATACCAATAGTACGCCCACCGCTGTTGCAGCCGCTGCTACCAAGGCTTAAACGATGTTTGCGCTTAGAGAATCGCACTACTGACCTATAACGAGAACGTCACTGATCTAATCTAAGTACGTTCGCCTCGTTCGTGTGGTCTTCCCCTTTCAACTATCCATTTCACACACGCCTCATGCACATTTTTGTAATTCTTTTTTCATTCATCCTCCTCTACATGAACAAACCATCTTGCATGCCTTTCTCAATTTTTGACACTACTCTTTTATCACACTATGTATCCCTTAGGAAGGTATTGTTTATACGTGCGATTTACTGTAAACTAGTAAAAATAGTCCAAACACAAACGCAGTCCTGGCATATTTTTTTGAATTTTAGGTAAATTTTATTATTTTCAATACTCACTCCACTGCCGTCCATCTTCTCAACCACGTAGTTTGTGATGGGCGAGCCGCCATCGTCCAGCGGCGGCTTCCAGCTGAGTGTGCAGGTGTCTGGGGTGATGTCTGACGCGTCGAGGGGGCCGACGGGCGCGGATGGCCTGTCTACTACCAGCACCTGGGATGAAAAGTAGATACACAAGTTAGAGGAGTCTTTATCAGCCTATAAACGTGAAAACGTCCCAATGTTGGGCACAGGCCTTATATAGCGCTGACCGTAAGGCCAGCATTTTGCTGAGTTGGAACCGTTTCGGGGAATTCTTTTATACTTTACTAGCGGCCCGCCAGCGCCTTCGTCCACGCTAACTTAGAAAGACCGTTATAGTTCAGCCATTTAAAATAATATATCTACAAAATATAAACAAAAACCATCCTCAGTTAACGCTCTATCTTTTAGTGAAAACCGCATAAAAATCCATTGCGTGGTTTAGGAGAATGGTGCGGTGCCACAGACACACGAAAACAGCGACTTTACTTTATAATAATGATGTAATGATGATGATACCTATTAAATAAATAAATTAAAAAAATACTTTTTTCCAGGCCAGGTCTGAAAGGGTTTATCCCTTACACAAAGGGTTTATCCCTTTCAGAGATACTTTATACCTAAATAAATAAAAAATAATAAACTTTTTTCATAATATTTGTATGAACTGTTTTGCCTAAACGAATAATTTTTCAATCTTTCTTTTTATTTGTACAATAAGTACACTTTTGTATAAAACTACGCCATTAAAACAAACCACTCACCCTGCAAGTAGCACTGTCAGAGCCTTCGCTGTTAATCAGCTGTATGGTGTGCGATCCTGTGTCGGACCTCTTCGCGTTGGAGTTGTAGAAGACAGTGTCGATGTCGGAAGTGACGAACCGGATACGGTTGTCCGGGGACACTTCTAGGTTGTTCACCATCCAGGATACCTGGAAATTCAAAAAAGTGTGAGTACTGGCAATGTGAATATCTATAGGTGTAAAAAAATAACCAAAAATTACAATTCATGATGTTAATATTTGTATAACGTAAAGACAAAATATTTTTTTTTTATAAAATTAATAATCAAATTATAATAACTTTAAAGAATCAGGCAAGTTACAATTAGATATTAATTAACTAGTAGCTCAATATCTATTGGCTAAATAATCATAATTTTTTATTAATCCTAACAATAGAAAAGTTGCTTGTAACTGCGTAATTTAAATGGTATTTTCTCACCTTCGGCCTCGGGTTTCCGGTAAACGGCACCGTGATCTTGATCTCTTCACCGGCGATGACCGTAATGTCCCTAAGGCTGAGATCGCTCGTAATCTTCGGCGAGTTAGGCGGCGCGCAAGCTCTGATGGCGTCCGAGCTCTGCGAATATGGACCTTGTCCCGCTGCGTTTATAGCCGCTACCCTAAACTCATACTCATGGTTCTCAATCAGGCCAGTAACCTTATAGGTTGTGTCAGGAATGTGCGCGTGGGATGCCTTAGTCCATTTATCTTCGGTTATCAACCTCTTTTCTACGACATAACCAGTGATAGGTGAGCCGCCGTCGTGACGTGGCTTCGTCCAAGTGATTGTGATGGACGATTCTGTGGTTTCAACCGAACGTGGTGCACCGGGCGCGCCCGGAGGATCGAACGGATGTCTCGCCTTAATAGGCTCAGTAGTCTGAGCTGGGTCAGACTGACCGTATTGGTTCTCAGCCATCACTCTGAACTCGTAATCGCGGCCGACATTCAAGTTCTTTACCCGCAAGAACGGTGTTGTAACATATCCAGAGACTTTGGTCCAGTTGGGTGTTCTCGCCTCGCGTTTTTCAACGACATAGTTTGTGATTTCGCCACCTCCGTTGTCTTTGGGCGGGTTCCAGTATAGCGTGAGCGCTTCGCCTTCGAACTCGTCCGCTCTAAGGTTGTCCGGTTTCCCGGGGCGGTCGAGAACGCGAACGTTGATCGTGGCCGTGTCGTAGCCAGACGGATTGCGTAGCTGCAAACGGTATTGTCCACCGTCAGATCGCTTAGCGTTCTTGACGACGAGCGAAGCAGACTCGGGCGTGATCTTCTGGAATATTCTGGAGTCACCGTCGACGTCGATAGGGTTGTCTTCAGCGAACCATGACGCCGTAGGTTGAGGGAAGCCGGTGTACGGCACGTGAATGGAGAAGTCTTCGCCAGCGCGCACCGTAATGTCCCTGACTCCACCCAAGTCCATGCAGGGCTTGTTTGGTTGTTCAGCGATGGTAATGTCAGCGGTGGGCTTGCTCGGATCTGACCGTCCCACGTCGTTAACAGCGATAACCCTGAATTGGTATTCCTCGCCTTCCTTAAGTTTAGGCACTGTGTGCACCAGACCAGAAATAGGCACGTCATTGACGTCTTTCCAGTCTTTATCGCCTTTACCCTTCTGTTGGATAATGTATCCCTTGATCTTGGATCCTCCATCGCTCTTAGGCGGCCTCCAAGATAATGTGACAGAGTCCTTTGTAACTCTATCCGGCTTGGGAGCTTCAGGAGTGCTAGGCTTAAGTCGTTGCGTTTGAGCTGTGATCGGCTCAGTTGGCTTGCTGGGCTTGCCAGGGCCGGCTTCGTTGACGGCGATAACCCTGAACTCGTATTTGTTGCCTTCGCGTAAATCGGAAACTGTGTAGCAAGTGTTGGGAGTAGGGTAGTTGGTGACCTTAACCCATTCGCCGCCGCGTTCGCGTTTCTCCACATAATAGCCTGTGACGGGTTTGCCTCCGCAGTTCGCGGGCGGCTCCCATTCCAGGGCACAGCTGTTCGAGCTGTATCCAGCGATTCTGGGAGCATCCGGCGCATCTGGAGGGTCAAACGGCGACTTAGCGATGGTAGGCTTGCTCTCAAGAGGATCGGAAACACCGTAAAGATTCTCTGCGCGCACTCTGAATACGTACTTCTTGCCCTCAGTGAGGTTTTTAACAGTGAACGAGCACTTCGGACAGAATCCGGCCACCGTTCGCCAATCGTTGACGCCGAATTCGGCAACTTCGACCACGTAACCGGTGATTTCGCTACCACCGTCATCTGTAGGTGGATGCCAGGTGAGGCTGATAGCATCGTGTGTAACTGGAGTAGCGATAAGAGGTCCTTTAGGCACTCCAGGCTTGTCGACAACGATAACTTCAATATCGGCAGAGTCTTTGCCGTGATCGTTCGCTGCGGTGATAGTGTATTTCCCGGCGTCATCCCTGTTAGACTTCTCAATGCTGAGTTTTGTTTCATCGTTCTTAGTTTCGGCCGAGAGTCTGTGCGAAGGAACCAACGGTATGGATCCCTTAGTCCAAGAGATTTTGGGCGTAGGAGCTCCGGTGATTGGAATGTTAATGTTGATTGGTTCTCCAGCCCTGACTTTAATCTTGCGGCCAATGAGATGGTCGAGCCACAACTTAGGCTTCTCCTTCATTGGTTTAGCGATGATGACGTTGGACGGGTCTGACGGCTGACCAGGGCCGGCGGCGTTGACTGCCGATACTCTGTACTCGTACTGGTGACCCTCCTGTACTCTATCGTCTTCATAGTCGTTGTTCCTAATAGGTTCTTTGTTCAATTTGATCCACCTGCCAGTAGCCTTATCGCGTCTTTCAACGTCGTAGCCAAGGATGTTGGATCCACCGTTCGAAATCGGCGACTGCCATCTGATCTTAATATGGTCTTTGTCAGCGGACACGAGTTCCGGTTTGCCTGGTTTACCAGGTACTGTGTATTGGTTCTTAGCGACAACCGCTCTATCTGTCACCAATGGCTCCGAGCGTCCTTGCAAGTTCTCAGCGGAAACCCTGAACTCATATTTCGTGCCTTCTGTTAATCTAGGTACAGTCGCATGGTTGAATTTAGGATTGATGTACGTAACCGCCGGCACCCAGCCGCCGCCGTGCGTCAAATCGCGTTTCTCAATGACGTAAGCGGTCAGCTCGCTGCCGCCGTTATCTTTGGGCGGTTTCCATGACAACGTGACCGATTGCGCGGTGATCTCCTCGTATTCGAACGGCGATTGCGGCGCTCCGGGTACGTCGAGAACTATAAGTTCGAAGCTGCCTTCATCAGTGCCAGAATCGTTCTTCAGCTTTAGGTTGTATTTGCCAGCGTCTGACCGCTTGCAGTTGACTGTGTGGACGATGGTGTGGTGTCCCACAGACGTGACGGTTGTTCTCTCGTTGGCAAGAACAGGTCTGCCGTCACAAGTCCATGTAACCTCAGGAGCTGGCTCTCCAATGAAATCAACATCCAAATGGAAGATGAGTCCAGCTTTGATGCGAACTTCTTTGAGGGGCGTAATGATTTTAGGCGCAACGAATCTATCTTTAGCTGTGATAATGTCAGAAGGCTCGCTAGGTTCAGACGGGCCGGCTTTGTTGACCGCGATCACTCTGAACTCATAGTCTTGACCTTCAGTCAGGTCAGGAACGGTAGCCTTAGTTTTGCTAGGAGGCACGTGAACTGCGTTAACCCAGTACGGGCTTCCTTTCTCTTTCTTCTGTATGATGTAACCGGTGATGGGTGACCCACCATCAGTCTTAGGCGCGGTCCATTGTAAGTCCACGTGGTCTTTGCTCCAATCGGTGGCTTCTGGTTTGCCGGGAGACGATGGTTCGTCAAACTCATTCTTAGCAACAATAGCCTTGTCTAATTCTAGAGGCTCCGATTGGCCGATAGCGTTCACAGCGCTCACTCTAAACAAGTACTCTTTCATGTGAATGAGCCTTGTCACTTGGTGTGATAAGAACGTGCTCATGCCGGCATCAGACCACGTGCCGCGAGTCAGATCCATCTTCTCGATGACGTAATGCAATATCGGTGAGCCGCCGTCGTCCAAAGGTATCTTCCATGACAACGAGCACGACTCTTTCGTGACATCCGACACGACCAAAGGTTTCTCCGGTCGCGAAGGCTTATCCAGCACTGTGACTTGGGCAGTTCCCGAGCATACTCCAAGGTCGTTCTTCAGGGTGAGTTTAAAAACGCCTCCGTCCGAACGCACGGAGAATGGAATGTCTAGGGTCACCCTGTTGTGCAGGACCTGGATATCAATCCTGTCAGTGGAATGAACGACCTTTCCGTTGATCTGCCACTCGACTGTGGGCTTGGGCGATGCCTCAATGGGTATCTCGTACTGTATCCTCTGTCCTGCTTTAACAGTTTTGTCTGCGAGCAGCATTTTGTCGAAGTGCGGCGCGCAGAATCTGGCTTTGGCGATTTGCGGCATCGAAGCGTCGCTCGGCTCTCCATTGCCTGCTTTATTGACAGCAATGACTCTGAACTCGTACTCCTCTCCTTCTTGGAGATTGGATACTGTGGCCTTAGGTTGATTTCCTGGTACAGTGGCGGCGACCTCCCAGGGTCCGTACTTCTTCTTAGCCTCGATAATGTAACCAGTGATGGGTGAGCCGCCATCCTTCTTCGGCGGCACCCATTCCAGGTCCATGTGATCTTTGTCCCAGTCCTTGACGACTGGTGTACCGGGTTTGTCCGGTGTTCCGTACGGGTCCTTAGCTGTGACCGGTTCATGTCCGATGAGGGGTTGTGACTCTCCTTGTTTATTCACGGCCCTTACTCTGAAGTTATAGTCATGACCTTCGATGAGATGGTCAATCCTGATGCTGCAAGCTTGCACTTCACCCGCCGGGATCCACCTCATGTTCTCGTTGTCCATCTTCTCTACCACGTAATGAGAGATCTCGCTTCCACCATCGTCTTTGGGTGGTTTCCAACGGAGGGTGCATCCCGATTTGGTGATATCATCAGCTCTGAGAGGACCGTCAGGCGGTAAAGGTACATCAAGAACAAGCACTTTGATGGTAGCCGAATCGGTGCCGTTAATGTTTTTAGCTCGGAGAGTATAAACACCCGTGTCGATGCGTTTCGCATCAATAACTCGGAACTTAGTCGAATGTGTGTCATTAACGATTTTAACTCTGTCCGTGTTGATAACAAGGTTGTCGGCGTGCAGCCATTCTTTGGTCGGGGTTGGTTCTCCGGCGACTGGCACTTCGAGGTCGAAGTTTTGTCCGACCTTGACTTTGACGTCGAACATGAAGTTGCGGTCGATTTTGGGGGGTAAGTTCTTGGGGCGGGCGAGGTGGGGGGCGGTGCCGTCGCTGGGCTCGCCCTTGCCGGCTTTGTTGACGGCGCGAACTCTGAATTCGTACGTGTTGCCTTCGATGAGGTCGGGAACTTTGCCGGTGGTTACGTCGCCTTCCACCTGTGGCAAATGATTGTGCATATTAATAATTACATTACATCACATACACTGATGACTATATTATAATCTTCTAAAGGTCAATTCTCACATATCAGTAAAGTCACAGTTGCGACACAGTATCGGCACAGTGCGAAATATTACTTCTCTATGAACGCATCCCTTCCTGTCAGTGTCAGTGACGACACAGTGCTCTCAGTGTTGATGCTTTTCTTCTTCGTCGTCTAAAGCAATAGCTATCATTGCAAGCTCCGCAGTATTTAACAGAGCTATAGCAACAACCACGATACTTGACGACGGACACGTTTCCGCTGAAGCTCCGTGAACTGGGTACTGACATGTGTGAATTGAATCACTTACGCAACACTGTAGCACTGATACTGAACTGAGCGAACACGTTGCCGGAACTGTGACTTCACTGATATGTGTGAATCGATTAAGGGTTAGTCAGAGACTAGACAATGAGGACTGCGAATCCGTCCGCTGCCATAGTTCATGTTTCACCGAATAATAACTGCACATATGCTCAGCGTGACAGGTGGGGAGGCCACCGCTGCTCTTAGCTGTTAGATGTATGTGCATTATATAGTCATCAAAATTAAGTATAGCGTACTATAACTCTTTCATAATATTTATAAGCATTTACGACTTTGGCGATTGTTAAATACTTGCAATAGTATTTCTTTCGAATGTGAGGATAGACTTCACAGTGACGTAATACCGCTGGCTGCAGCGTATCAACTACTAGAAAAAATTCAAGGAGTTTTCTGGGGTCTCGGTAGCTTAGCGGTTAGAGCAGTGGACCGGCAATCCAAAGGTCATGGGTTCGAATCCCGTTGGAGCTTTCCTGAGACTGGTTGTTTTTTTTCTAGTAAACATTTTATCCTAACTCTTTCATTACTTGTATTTTTTTATAAGTAAAATTGTTATTTTACTATATTATTAGTTTATTACCTGAGCACACTCCTCCCAGTCGGGCGAGAAGCGATCCTTTTTCTCGATGACGTATCCAGTGATGGGCGCTCCTCCATCCTGGGTCGGCCTGGTCCACTCAAGCTCCACAAAGTCGCAGTCGAAGTCCTTGACCTTGGGCGTGCCGGGCTTGCCGGCGAGGTCGAAGGGATTCTTCGCTTCGATCGAGTGCGGGGTGGTGAGGGGTTCCGATTTTCCTTGTCTGTGTGAGGGTAATCGAAATGGTTAATTTTGAGTCCCCGATACTCAAAAACAAAAATAATTAAGTCATTCAAAGTACTTATTAATTGAGTTTTTTTGAATAAATATATTTTGACTTTGACTTGACTTTGACTTTATTATATTGATATTGGAAGCATAAACATAACTGTTCAAGAGTTCAGTGACAACTCACATACATGTAAAGAAATACTTTTATAGTTTTCTTTAACCGTAGTTCGTATCGATATAAAGGGTAATAGATGGGAAAGTATAACATTTTATAGTTCAAATATTATCGACGAGAATCTTAGACAATAAACAAAATCAAATAAATAAATGTCAATCAATCAAAAACAGCATACAGAAAATTAAATACAATTGCCTATGTATTTAATTTTACAACAAAGCTAGTATCTTGCTACTTTTGACATCAATAATTGGGTGTACAGACAACAACACGTAAGACTCTATCTTTTTTATGAATCTAAACTCATATATTTAGCATTGTGTGAGTGACATTATATGAAAAAATCTTCTTAAAACCCTTTGTGATTGATTTACAACCTTCGTAATATACTAAATACAATACTTTACGACTTAAACAAAAAGTAAACATTATATTTACTTCTTTACTTTATAAGCAAATTTGTAATTTGATTTGCGTTACAACTATATAAAAAATAATTATATTCACCTGTTAACAGCCCTAACTCTGAACTTGTACTTGTGATTGGGCTGCAACCCATCCACCGCTAGGCTGGTCTGCGGGCCGTCTGTCTCGCCGGCGGTCACCCATCTGCCGGTGGCCTCGTCCATGCGCTCCACCACATACTTGTCTATGGGTTGGCCGCCATCGTCAGAAGGCGGATTCCATGATAGTTTGGCGCCGTTTGCGTGCACGTCGGATACCTGATTCGATAGATCAGCAATTTGTAAGGTATGGTAAGGAATGTATGTATTCATAATTTCTTAGATATAATAAAGAAAAAATATAAATATTAAAAATTGAATAAAAAAATTAAAAAGTGATATATACCTCAGACTGCGTTAGTAGTGCGTAAAATTTTAATTTTATGTTTATTTAATACAATTAACTTCACTTAATAATTAGATTTTTGTTTGTATTTTATACAGAATTTAACTTTTTCATTATTGTAATTTTTTATGTAACTAATATTATTATGCATGATGTGCCAATCATTATCAGAATAGGTATTCTAAACGATTCTGTATATTCTATTTATTATATTTTAAACAGGGTTCGAAGTGATAATTATCATTGATAATTAAATATAAGTGGATAATTGGTTATAATCGAAAAGTTGCAAGTTTATATTCACTAAATTATAAACGAAAAAAAATTATAAAAGATTACAATGAATGTAAAATGTGTAGTATAATTTATACTTGCTTCTAACGTAAATGTTGATGTGTAATATCAGTTAAAAAAGGCTGCTAGGCTTGTATCTGCATGATAATAATACTGTACCTTATGTACCAAATAAATAAAGTGTTATTTACCTTGAGAGGACCTCCAGGCGGGCTGGGCACACTGAGCACGATAACCTCAACCTCCGCCACGTCTTTCCCGTTGCAGTTCTCCGCTGTGATGGTATACCGGCCGCTGTCGCCACGGGTAGCCGCTTTGCAGTTCAACTTGGTGTTGTAGTCAGAGTGTTGGACCTTCATCTCACCACCAGACTTGATCTCCTTCTTGGCGAGGAACCATTTCGTTTCCGGCATCGGTTCACCGGTGACCTGGATAGAAAATCATTATAATAAATAATAGTACTATTAGGATTTCGTTTTGGAAATGTTGCCCCCAGGGTAGGTAAGGTTCGTTGACACGAATCGTTAGTCAATGAACTTTTAATTTTAAATTTAGTTCTTTTTTATAATACAACCTTCGAATACAATATAAAAACTAGATGCGCAGTCAACGCTCTCAAAACGGCTGCATAAAAATTTAGTGATCGAATCTAAACAAACCTAACCTAACTTAAATATTCATATTTTTAAAGAAAGCTCTAAACTCTGCTCTTTAAAGTCGATAGTTCTTAAGGGGGTTTTGCACGAAATTGTGAAAATTTACATATTTTTAAGTCATTTGTACTATGCGCTAAATTAGTTTAATACATTAAAAGAACTATATGTAAGTTAGTCTGATCATTGCACAAGGCCATGAGGCCTTGTTGATATTTGAAACAAACAATACATAAATCCAATTACTCTACCTAAACACATGTTTTAGAAAACTTTCTTAATTTTACGCATGAAACAATAATTCTTACATGAAAATAATTTGTATTGATATTCCGCAGGGCACCCCCTTTTTTAGAGCAGTGGTCCGGCAATCCAAAGGTCATGGGTTCGAATCCCATTCGAGCTTCCTGAGAGTGAGACTGGCTGATTTTTTCTATTAAACATTTTATCCAATACTAAATGTACTTTGGAAATATACACCGCTTGAAATTAGCCTAATGCTAAATGCGAAGCCATTAATTAAGCTATACTATTAATAATAAAACCAAAAGTCTCACCTTGACATCGAAGCCGAACTTCTGTCCGACCTTGATCTTGACGTCGATGAGGTTGGCGCGGTCGATCTTCGGCGCCAGGTTCCTTGGCTTGGCCACTATGGGGTGCGTGCTATCGCTGGCTTCACCGGGGCCGGCCTTGTTTACGGCGCGGACCCTGGTAAAATCCATACATAACATTATATTACATACTTACATAGAGAGGTGGTTTGCAATGTGATCCAACCTAAATAGGTTGGATTTATATTTGGTGAACTAAATGGCATTGAATTTTGCATTTAGTTCACTCAATATCCACGCAATATGAAACCAAATTAGCGCCGGTGTCGTAACTTACAAGTACGAAACTTCACAATCTCGATCCATCGGAAAATCGGTTTTAAGAGTAAGAGGGCTGGTTCGTCCATCTCATCGGGGATCTACCGCGCGGTCGACTCTACCCTGTCCTACAAGTAGGGCATGCAACGAATATTCGAATTATTCGAATACTTGTTGAGGAAAAATATTCGAATAAAAATTCAGTGATATATTCGAATAATTTTATTTCAGTAACTTTTTATTTGTTTTCCGATACGACGATACTAAAATAAAAACAAACAACCATTGGAGGTAACATTGAAACCAACTGCAAGTTTTGAGTGAGAAAGAGTTTTTTTTTTACATACTTGATTTTTTTATATCGATACACTGAGACCAATTTCAGAGTATTGATGAAGACCATTGAGTAACGGAAAAGCTAGAAAAAAAGACAAGTCCCGTCCGTTGAAGACAAGTTCACCATAGTTTTCGAACGAGAGAAGAGATTTACACCCGTTTCTTTTTAGCAAAAGTAGAAACGGCAACAATTTTCTTGTCAAACAAAACATCAAAAATATACAAGGTCTCGAATTTATTTTTAACGACTCAGCTGGAAATCTATAAAAAAGAAAACTAACTAAACTAACCTGAACTCATAAGTCTGTCCTTCAATGAGGTCAGGTACGGTGCAGTTGGTCTTATCCGCGGGCACTTCGACCGCCTTCTCCCAGTTGCCGAACTTGTCCTTCTTCTCCACAATGTACCCGGTGACGGGGGCGCCGCCATCTTCCCTGGGCGGGGTCCATTTGAGGTCCACGTGGTCTTTGTCCCAGTCGGTGACGCTTGGTGTGCCGGGCGCACCTTAGAGAATATATATTATGAGTATACCTAACATTTAATTGCTATTAATGAGACAACCCCATTTAAAATCCCAAGTCACCCCTTAAGTGTACCAACTCACCTCAACCTAGAGGTCAGATGGGACAGCACACATTTTCTAAATTTTAAAACAAGTTAAGGCAATTAGGGTAGTAATGACAATTTAAATTTAAATTTGGCACCCCCGGGACCCCATTAGCCTTGCAAAAACTTTAACTAAGTATTTACAATGACTTGTACGTAAAGAGTACTAACCTTACGTAAAAGTCATTGTAAATACTGCTGAAAGTTTAAAAGTGATCAGTTTAAAAAACTGACTCAGAAAACTTTAAAAGTCTGAGATCAGTCGATTAGCGCATTGATAATTTCACCGTACTATAGCACTAGTTGCCTAAGTTTGACAGTTGAGCTACTGCGCTTTTGGTAGTTGTTGTAAAATATTTTTTTTGTAATTATAATAAATTGAGTTTATTCCTATTCGTATAATATTATAAGTACTATAATATGAGAACTACTACATAAGTACGATGTATGCGGGATAGGAATACTCATTCTAAATGTTTTATTAACTGTTATATCTATATCTATACTAATATTATAAAGCTGAAGAGTTTGTTTGCTTGAACGCGGTAATCTCAGGAACTACTGGTCCGATTTGAAAAATTCTTTCAGTGTTAGATAGCCCATTTATCGAGGAAGGCTATAGGTTATAATTTGTTTAGGTACGGGTAATAACCCGTACGAAGCCGGGGCGGGTCGCTAGTTTATAATTAAAAATCGAAATCCACAACTGACGAATGATTAACATCGCCCAAGCCGCAGGAATTAAAACATTACAATTTGCAATACAATACAGAGGGTGACGGATGTAGATGGCTGGCAAAGAATTATCCAGAACCCAAACAAGACTCACTGTGGGTCGCTGGGTTAGCAGTGAGTAAGCAAGTACAAAATAATTCATAATCGGCAGAGTAACTTCTAAATTAGTTCAAATCACTCACCTGGCTCGTCGAAGGGGTTCTTGGCTATAATGCTCTGTTCGGAAGTGAGCGGCTCCGACTCGCCCTCCGAGTTGACCGCGGACACGCGGAACTTGTACTCCTTGCCGGGGGTGAGGCCGGTCACGTCGCATTCTGAGGGAGAAAAGGGTTATAAAAACGCTTTCACATACAGAGTATTTGGTAACAGATACAGTCGTAATCCCGCAACTGGGCCATCGTACAGTCAGCATCAAAAGTAACTAAATAAAAACAAGGTGGCAAAAGTAAATAAGTGTAAGTGTCTTTACATACTCATCATTGAAAATTTCAGAATTTTTGTTCATAATTATAACTTCTCTGTAATTACCTATAGTGACGGTCATGTACTTTTGACTCAACAGCTATGTCAGACAATTCTGGTCATTTAAACCGTAACAATCATTTGAAAATATCATATGCTAAGCTACTTTTGATGCTGACTGTACTATGTGCAAAGAACAACTATTTGTATTGGAGCAACATGAAAAAGCGAAAAATACAATAGATCAAAAAGTATTTGCAGATTGCAGTCACTGGATGGGTGACCAAATTAAAATACATCTCGAGCTCCTCCGTGCTTCGGAAGGCACGTAAAGCCACAAAAAGTCACGGTTTTTGCCGATAGATGGCAGTCGATATAACCCACCAAAAAAAAGACTGCACATACATCCATTGGCGAATGCTACACGCTCGATATTTATCACGATATTTGGACCGCGATCCAGGATTACGATATTTATCGACTGTGTAGTACAGTGTATCGACGGATCGTGATACGGATCGTTGTATTTCTAAAAATCCAGAAATCCACGATCTATATCGAGTATCCCGCGATAATTATCGAGCGTCTAGTCTTCGAGTTGATATTTATCGTCATTCTGTCAGTGTCAAACAAAAAAATAACAAAAAAATAGGTATTTTATTTTATAAATTGGTTCTGGTTTGTGGTTTCTATAGTGGATCATAGAAAGGACCAGTCTACGGGTGTTATACGGCTTGTGAGCGATGTAGGAGCACCGACTTGCTCCTCTGTACGCGTCTACCCAGTGTGAAAATTGAGACCGAATGACGCCGATACATATCGAGTGTGTAGGATCCTAGCCGATCCAAAATATTACTCGATATATATCGTGACAAATATCGCCGATAAATATCGAGCGTGTAGCATTCGCCATTGAACGAAGATGGGCCCATCACCTATCACGCGTAGATATTATGCAGTTGTAATTTGTTGAAACGTGAACTATAGCAGTGGACTGCTTCTGCGGTCCTTATTGCCTGGTGTCTGACTGATAATAGTGATGAAAATGTTATAGTCTAAGATCTGAGTATAGAACGACCTTCACCGAGAAGGTTAATAGATGAAAAGTATTTTATATCAAATTTAATATGTTAAATAATATATCGCGAGTGGGTTGGCTGAAAAATTTCAGTCCAGTACCATTAATGATTAATTTAATATTAAAAAATATATATTTTTTTATTTTGCACTGGTTTGGTGTGTGTGTGTTTGTAATAGCTTATCGTTATAAATACATAAATTTTATTTATTTAACCAGACGGTTGCAAATTACTAATATTTACTTGCCTGTTTACACCTGCCTACCCAATGTTAAGACAGGAAATAAATAGTCAACCCAACGTTTGCATATTATAGATTCCTCATACTTTCGATAGGTACCTATGTAACTTATCTTTAAAAAATTTTTTTTAAATATTTAATTAATCATATACTGGACTGAAATTTTTCAGCCAACCACTCGCAATATATTTTTTAACACATTAAATTTGATATAAAATACTTTTCATCCATTAACCGCTCGGTGAAGGTCGTTGTATACTCGGATCCTCTACTATTATAGACGTCGCGTCCACCGGTTAGATGGGTCGATGATAACGACTAATATCCTCGAAGAGTCAGTCAGACTAGGCAATGGCAATCCACTTTTCACCAAACAGCGACTGCAGATGTGCTGTGAACGTGACAGGTGATGAGCCCATCGTCGCTATATGCTGTTGGAAGTGCAGTCTTTAGTCCGTTAGTCGCTATTTACGACACCCAAGGGAAGAGAGGGGGTGGTAGTATTCTTTCACCGCTACGCAACACGGTTGACATGATGATATATCCTTACACAATTTTGTACGTAAGTTTATCAATATATTATTTATGCATCTAATCTTTTTCTGTTATTTGACGTCACCTCCCTATAAAGGCCCTGTCAGAATATCAGCGCTGCTTTGTCACTCTGCCCAAGACAGGGTCCTTGTTGGCCTCACACACTACTAGCTAGGTACCTGTTTTTTTTTTTTTTTTTTTTTTTTATTGTATAATTTTTATTTTGTGATCCCGTGTTATTTTGTTATCTTTTATTTTTAATATATTTTTTTTTGGTCATTTATATTTACTGTTAATGTGCTGTATTGTGTGAATATGTGTGTGAGTGTCAATAAAATTTTTCTTATTCTTATTCTTATATGGTATGTAGTACTTACTAGGCTCATCGGATCTCGCGCAAGGCACCCAGCACCCAGTATCGGTGTCCAGTTTGTCGATCTGGTAGTACTCGATGGGTGCGCCGCCGTCGTCTTTGGGCCGCTTCCATTTCAGTGTGGCGCCTTCTTTGTGCACGTCCGAGATCTGTACAAAGCAATTATTTAGGGCTAATTTTTCAATCGCTAGATAATAAAACTTATCTACCTGATAAAGTATGATGCGATCAAAATAAAATGTCACTTGACAAAATATAAGAGACGTGATTTGATAATACATTTCAAAATGGTTGTGTAATACTTTAACGAACGAATAACTTTTAACTGACAATTGAAAAAACGGCCCTAAATTAATGATTTAAATCAGACAAGGATCAAGATTGTGAATTACGTTTGAGAATTACTGTGCAGCTAGTTACTTGCGTTTATCAATAGCGTCTAATTGACTTTTTAAAATATTTTTAATTTTATTTTAATAAGATACGTAAGACGACTTATTCTGCATTGTACAAGTGTTGCAAAAGGCTCTTCCAAAAACGACCTTTTACCGCCTCTGTGGTCTAGTGGCTAACCTACCGTTTTCTAAGACTCAGAGGTCCCGGGTTCGATTCTCAGCGGGGGGTACTGTGTACTTTGGTGCATAGAATGTTAAAATTTCGTTGGTGTTCGACCTTATCTCAATTGAATAAAGTTCAAAATATGGTGTCAATATATTTGACACAACCCTATAAAGGGTTAAAACTTTTAACTGGCATTTGAAAAAACGGCCCTAAATTAATGATTTAAATCAGACAAGGATCAAGATTGTGAATTACGTTTGAGAATTACTGTGCAGCTAGTTACTTGCGTTTATCAATAGCGTCTAATTGACTTTTTAAAATATTTTTAATTTTATTTTAATAAGATACGTAAGACGACTTATTCTGCATTGTACAAGTGTTGCAAAAGGCTCTTCCAAAAACGACCTTTTACCGCCTCTGTGGTCTAGTGGCTAACCTACCGTTTTCTAAGACTCAAAGGTCCCGGGTTCGATTCTCAGCGGGGGGTACTGTGTACTTTGGTGCATAGAATGTTAAAATTTCGTTGGTGTTCGACCTTATCTCAATTGAATAAAGTTCAAAATATGGTGTCAATATATTTGACACAACCCTATAAAGGGTTAAGGCCTACTATAAAGAGTTAAGCCCTATCTCCAACCAAGCCACCTCCAGCCAGGCAAACGTCTAGCTAGCTACCGCCATCTTATCTAAAGTAAGGCGTAAAAACAACAAAGTTAATAGCATTGATGCGTTCCGACAGTTTAAGAGATAAGATAGCCAGTTCCTCAGTGGTTGAGGATTCCGGGTGAAGCGCGCTTCCACCTTCGGCCTTATCGTCACTCACCATCAGGTGAGATAAAGACTATGTGCTTACCCGTTGTAGAATAAAAAAAGTCTAAAACCGCTCCATAGGTATATGAAAATTACCATACCTTTTTTCCCTTTATTTACCACTAGCGGATCCTCGCGGTTTTACCCGCGTGGTACCCGTTCCCGTGGGACTATCGGGATAAAATATAGCCTATGTCACTAGGGAAGAATGTAGCTTTCTAATGGTCAAAGAATTTTCTAAATCGGCGTAGTAGTTACGGAGCCTATTCAATTCAAACAAACAAATTTATCATCTTTATACTATTAGTATAATCATAATCATAATCTTTATTTGCAGTTAAACATGGTATAAATGATGTAATAATTAATAATAAGCACTAAACATGTTTAGCCAAATTAATTGGCATGCAATATATTCACATTAAAATAATGTAGGTAGGTACTAATTTCCCCATTTTGATATGACATTGCTCTATTACACAACACAATTACACTACAACACAATTTATCCTCTAATGTCAAAAAATTATTTTAAGTCATACAGGGTGTGTGATCCTAACCATGTACCCAAGTGTCTTTTAAAATTATTTATATTTAAGGTCCTAAATTCTTTCGGTATTTTATTAAAGATATTGATGCACATAGTCAAACAGCTTTTTTTGTACTGCATTGTTTTTGGAGTTACATGAAGTACCAACCTGTTCAAATCTCTAGTATTTGTTGGATAGATATCACATGCTCTTTTAAATAAATGCTTATTCTGCATTACAAATACACATGTATCTAAAATATAAAGCGATGTTAGAGTCAGTAACTGCTTTTGACTAAATAAATAAAGGCAAGAAGTCCGTGGTGGAACACCATATAATGCTCTTAAACATTTTTTTTGGGCAATAAAAGCTCTGTTAATATGAGAACTATTGCCCCATATCAGTAACCCATATCGTAAAATGGAACCCACATAAACATGGTAAGCAACAATCGCAGTATTTAAGTTCGTTACAGTTCTGATACACTTTAGAGCGTATACAAATTTATTAATTCGGGTACAAATATTGTCTATATGTATTTTCCAATTTATATCACTATCTATTATTATTCCCAGGAATTGAATATGCTTTACTTCATCAATATTAATGTCTTTTTACTTAATGTCAAGGTTAATATTTTTATATTTATTAAATTGCATGTATTTAGTTTTAGTCAAATTAATTTTTAAATTGTCCATGTCAAGAAATTCAATTAAGTTATATACAGTCTTATTTATGTCATTTTCATGTTCTGCTATTGTTTTAGTTGAAGTTACTACCACAGAAATATCATCAGCAAATGCGACGCATTGATAACCGGTTGCATGAAAATGTCATTAATATAAATAATAAACAACCCTGGGCCCAATACGCTACCTTGTGGCACACCATATTGATTGTGTTTATATTGTGATGAATACGCTACAACTTCATTTTTGTCGCTGAGTTTTTCTATAACTACACACTGTTTTCTGTTGCTAATGTACGACTTTATCCACTCTAATGCATGACCTCGTACACCAATCATTTCGAGTTTTCTTATAAGCAATTGGTGTGATACATGATCAAATGCTTTTGATAGGTCTACAAATATACCAGTTGTCAATTTTTTGTTGTTAATACCTGTCAAAATCGTTTCCATAAGTTTATGTATCGCCAATGTGGTATAGTATAGATATCAAAGAAGCGTACATAATTACAACCGCATTTCTAATCACATTATTTTAAACAACTAAGTTATGCGACTGTCATAGTGCGAATACATTAAATTGTAATCTTAATATTTACCTGCAACGGTCCCTCCGGCTTCAGCGGCTTATCAGTGACCACCACATTGACAGTGACAGTATCTTTCCCACTGGAATTGACCGCGGTGACGGTGTACTCGCCGGAGTCATCACGACGGGTTGGACGAATCACCAGCTTGGTAAAGTAGTCTGGGCTGTCTATGCTCACCGCCTTGGACGGGCGGAGCGGCATGTTTTGGTACCTGGTGGAGAGGATACGGCATGTTACTACTCAGAACAGAGGGCCTAGACAAGTGGTAAGCGCTCGCCTAATGTCTATTCGTAATTCGTCGTACAATGCGCGTGCGCTGCTGTATTTTTCACTAGCAATTGACACAGCAGTGTATTACGAATTACGAATAGACGGTTCTTGAGTGGCGACCGCGCACCGGGTGGAAAGTTTACGTTGTGAAAGTGTTAAGAATGAAACGGTTGTTGAGTGACGGTGGCGCACCTGAATACGCATTTTAGGCACGACATCCCTCAAGTGTTTAATATCGATCTTATAATAAATAAATAATAAATAAAAATTACCTACACTCACACCAATTATCTAGCCCAAGAGAAGCTTTATTATGAAACTCGTTAAATGGTTACTAGACAACGTACATACTTAAAATACTTTCATACTTATTATACATGGAAAACACCCAGACCCGAGACAATTTTAGAAAAACAATAGTTTCTAAATTGACCCGACCGGGGATCGAACCCGGGACCTCAGAGATGGCGACACCATGAAAACCGGTGTAAAAACCACTCGAGCAAGGAGGTCGTCATCTCTTATACACTAGGAAACTTATTTTAAATAAATTACCTCCATTCCACAGCAGGAGCGGGCTCACCAGTGATAGCGGCTTCCAACTTCAGCGTAAAACCAGCGGAAATGGTTACATTTCCCAAGTGTCTAATATCGATCTTATACACCAGGGAATAAGGCTCATTTTAACTAAATTACCTCCATTCAACAGCAGGGGCGGGCTCGCCGGTGATAGTGGCATCCAACTTCAGCGTAGAACCAGCGGACATGGTGACATTTGTTTAAGTATCTAATATCGATCTTATACACAAGGACATAAGGATTGTTTTAACTAAATTACCTCCATTCCACAGCAGGAGCGGGCTCACCAGTGATAGCGGCTTCCAATTTCAGCGTAGAACCAGCGGAGTTGGTGACATCGATCTAGTGTCTAATATCTATCTTATACACTAGGAAATAAGGCTTATTTTAACTAAATTACCTCCATTCTACAGCAGGGGCGGGCTCGCCAGTGATAGCGGCTTCCAACTTCAGAGTAGAACCAGCGGAGATGGTGACATCTCTCAGGTGTCTCCTGTCGATCTTGGGACCCAGGAATCGCGGTTTGGCAATGAAGTTCTTGCTGGCGTCCGAGGGTTTGCTCTGCCCGCCCTTGTTGATGGCGATCACGCGGAACTGGTACTCGTTGCCCTCGATCAATCTGGGTGTGTGAATAGGAGAATTTAATGTAATTTAAATATTATATTTTATTTGTCTTTTTAAACGTTATAATAAAATGAGAAGCGGGCATAATAAACAGTGATTTTACATTACAATTTAGTTTTACTTTCGAAACGTAATTTTTTTTTAATACGAGATTTCTAGCCGAAGAGCCGCCTTTTAATTGGATTTGGTTGGTGGTAAGGCTCACTATTGCATTGTTATAGACGAAATAACCGGATCTTTCACTAATCCACCCTCTTTCTGAAACAGGCGTTAAGATGGCGCTTCCTACTTTTTTTAACCTTTCAGTCTTGGAATCGAAATGTCTAAAAATTTTGACAGCAGGTGCGATTTGGCGGAAATGTCAAAAAATTAAATTTGCGGAAATGGAAAAAAACATTTAAAAAAATCGAACGCAGTTCATGTTAAATTTTGCGTTCACGATGCATAAAATGTACCACAGAACCGAAATAATCGAACTTGTTCATACTAAAGTAGTCTCTAAGTGTATCAAAACACGGTACAAAGTCAAGTGGAGAGCGCGGCTATATATGGCCGCTTGGGGTCTGACGGAATAGCGGGTTTTTTTTAGGTGCGACCATATTTGGCCGCTTGGGGCTTGAGTGGTTAAATATATTTCTTATAAGCAATACACTACGCTGATAATAAAAACAGCACTCACCCATTGACGGTAGCATTGGGGTTCGGCGTGTGCGTCTCCACCGCCTTCTCCCACAACGGGCTGTATTTATCCTTCTTCTCGACGATGTAGCCAATGATGGGTGACCCGCCGTCTGATAGCGGCGGCTCCCATTTTAGGTCCACGTGACTGGCTGACCAATCGTCTGGTACGGGGGCGGATGGTGCGTCCGGTACGGCTGTAGGGGATATTGGTACTAGTTACAAGGCGGCTAAGGTCGTACAGTTTTCTAAAGTTTTATTTTGCTTACTTATAATTAATTATTATGGTTGGGTAGAAGTTTTATATAAAGTGAATACTAGCGTGGAGTAAAAATTTTATTGCAAACGATATTGATTATATAGAGACCCTGTACCACAAAAAAGAGAACTTGGCTTTTCTTTTTAGTTGGCAAAGTAATAATAAAATAAAATTAGTGTCCCTTACAAATATTTGTACTATACTACAACTAAAACCACCCTTATACTAAGCTACATAAGAACCAGAATTCCGTGTCGCGTTAACCGTGTCTCGTAGCGGTGAAAGAATACTACCATCCCCTCTCTTCTCTTGGGTGTCGTAAAAGGCGACTAAATACTGCACATGCATCCAACAGCATAGAGCGGCGATGGGCTCACCACCTGTCACGCTGAGCACATATTGTGCAGTCGCCATTCTATCCTCATTGCCTAGTGTCTGACTAACCCTTCGGGGATAATAATCGTGTTTTGTATGTATGTATGTATGTATGTACATAAGAACTAATACTGACTGAAGGGATCCTTGGCGACGATCGCGCCGAAGGTCTCCAGCGGCTCCGACTCGCCCTCCTTGTTCAGTGCCTTCACGCGGAACTTGTACTCGTGGCCGGGAATCAAGCCATCCACCTGGACATACAAGGTAATGTGATAACTACATATAGCAAAACACATGGAATTAAACATTAACACTATCCTGTTACTATGGAAT
This sequence comes from Scoparia ambigualis, assembly GCA_963921215.1. NCBI lineage: Eukaryota > Metazoa > Arthropoda > Insecta > Lepidoptera > Crambidae > Scoparia > Scoparia ambigualis. The sequence goes on along the minus strand of OY992528.1, from coordinate 12,464,272 downwards.
GCTGGAAGAGATAAGTTATTTATCTTTAAAGCCCTTGTGAAACAGACAGCGAACATATGGAATCGTTTTATTCTGGTCACGTAGAAAAGCGAAAGCGAACCGATCCGTGCCGATACCTTGGCGAACCGAAAGGAGTGTGACGCCATGACAAACACAAGGCGAGCGCGTGAAGCGAGGCGTGAGCGAGATAGTGGTATTAACTGGCTTTGTAAGCACGACGTCAAACAAAAAGCGAATGCGAGACGCGAAGCGAAGGCGATGCGTGATGGTTGTGTTTATTTACAAAAAAAAACAAAGTATTCCGACACGTGGCCATAATAGATACCGAAAAGTTTATAGAATGTATTAAAAAATACCCAATAATGTATAATACACGTCACAATGACTATTAAAAATACATGTTTGCCATCGATACAATCGCGTCATGGAGAGAATGCGGACCGAAGCTTCGGTTCGCATTCTCCAAGAGTTCGGTTCGCTGCGCCTGGTTTGACGTCTCAACTTCGGTTCGCATTCTCCACGTTTTCGGTTCGGTTCGGTTCGCTTGTATGTTTGACAAGGGCTTAACTTTTTACTCCAAAATGTTAACAATTTTTAGCACTCATAAAAATAAACTAATTAAATGGTACTTGATATGCTTCCAGGAGAATTAAAGCTCGTTTGTGTGTTAAATGTTGTTGTATTTCAACCGGAATCCTCAACCACTGTGAAATAGCCTCAGCTCATGATTGCCTTGCCCTTGTCTCAAAATAATCGTACGGGTGGTCGTAATAGAACTCAAGCGAATAATGGTCGCAAGCATATCAAACTTATTTACTGTCATTGCCATTAGCACAGCAGAACTGACATCTAAATATATAAAAAGGAAAACTGACTTAATGGCTGACTTACTGACTGATAAAATCATCGCACAGCCCAATCTACTAGAATTACCATGCTTCCTTTTAAAGTATATGTGACTAGAAAGGATTTTTTGGAAATTCGCCCTTTAAGAGGGTAAAAATGGAAGGTAAAACTTGCCTTAAAATATCCGTCAGTTCAAAACTGCTAATTGCTAATTCGTAAAAAATTGTGGCATTGCAACATATGCCGGGTACAGTTAGTCTCTCCATAAAAACCAACGAACTCACCTCCATCTCAGGCACGTTGCCCAAGGTCTTGCCAACGGGCAGCCAGTTGCCCGTCTCAGTGTCAAACTTCTCGACGACGTACGCTTCGATTGGCTCGCCGCCGTCGTCTTTCGGCCGCTTCCAGGCGAGCTTGCATCCGTCCTTGTGGATGTCGGACACTTCCAGCGGGCCTTCCGGCTTCTCGGGCTTGGCTGGAGAAAAATACAAGTGAGAAAACAAACAAAATGATAAAGAAACCAATAAAGATTCCAAGTGTCGCGATAGAAACAGCTTAGGATTTTTTTATAATATGTATACCCCATTACAAAGACGACGACGAAGACGAAGTGTAAGCAGGCCTCCAACAAGGTGGACCATCCGCTGGATGCGAGCAGCACATGATCGGTCGTAGCGGAAATCCTTGAGGCCTTTGTCCAATAGTAAACAACTTTCGGCTGATGATGATGGTACACTTTATACAGGCAGTGTTATTTCTTGAATAGCGTAATTTGTAAGACCAGAATGAATAGGCGTTTACTAGTTTTTACTACGTCCATTTTGGCCTCATCTTCACTAACAATTTGATGAGTTTTTAATCAAACACTGCTATATCAAAAAAAACAAAACAAAATAATGTTATAAATTCAGACATGGTGAATTAAAATACAACCCTTTCAAGTAGTTTTTGTTTAAAAAACCTCGGTAAAAAATAACATGTCTACCCCCTCGAGGAAACGGGCATGATGTATGTACAGTCGATCACTCTTCGGCGATATTCGCTTGCACAATATTACGCGCACGCTACTGCACGTACGCGCACGCTACTGTACGTACGCGCGGTCGGAACGGAGCGTCAGCGAATATCGCCAGAAGTGGTCGACCGGGAACCAGGGCTTGGAACCGGTACCGAAAATACAGGTATTATATCGGTAAGTACCGGTATTTTCCATTTCGGTTCCTGATACCGATTCTTCCATGAGTACCGGTATAGTACCTAAAAAATACTACCAGTACCTATCTGCGAGGTTGCCAGTCTGTTTGTCACGTGATTACCGGTATCTATCTGCGACGTTGTCGTATGCTGTGCACTCTGTGCACTGCGGCCGTACGAAATGCAGTGCAGTTGCCAATCCAAGCGCCACTTATTTAACTACTCGGTATCTCTCGTTCGCACTAATGAATTTAGTACTTAAACTCGTTACTTGGTACCGGTATTAGTACCGGTATAAGTATTGTATCTGTATAATACCGGTTTTACTACAATCCTACTTACCCTTAATCCCTTAATCCTACTCATCGGTTAACCTATATTATGAATACCGGTATCAAATCGATACGTTATTTAAGTCAAAGGTACCGGTAATTGAAAATACCGGTATTTCAAGCCCTGCCGGGAACTGTCTCGACTGTATGTATGAAACTTACATGTAACGATGATCTCCAGCTCGGCGGTGTCCTGCCCGTACTTGTTGACGGCCTGTATCTTGTAGGTGCCGGAGTCCTTGCGGCGCGGGCTCGCGTGCTGGTACTTGCTCAGGTATGGCACGTCCACCACTGGGGAACGAGATTAGTTTTGTAAGTTTAGCTATTCGTTTAGATGCTAAACCTGTATTAGTTTAACCCTTTAACAGACTCAGCACATTCAAATTTTTCATTGGTTTTCAACCTTATCTCAACCCTTAGCTGGTAGTGGCATGCATGTATACATGCCACCATAATTTGAACCTTATTCAGTTGTTGGATAGAAAATTAATAAAAATATTTAATGCTGTACCCAGTTAAAGGGTTCAAAGGTTAACCCTTTGTCTGATATGGAGACTCCTAGAGGTTGCAAACAATTCGCATTCTTAGTAGAATATGGACCGACTTCAAAATTTTGATTTATTGGTATATCGACATTAGAGCAGAGTTTACAACTTAGTTTAAATAAAGAAAATTTAGATCAGTATTTTAGTAAGAACACGAATTGAATTTCTATTGGTATTATCTGGTATTACGACAGCTGACCCCTAACATGTCGATCTGTAATGGTTTTGTCACATCTTTTATAAACAGATATTTAAAGACTAATAAATGATGATGATTATGAAAATTTAGATCATTTTCAGTACTAAGGAAGGTTTGTACATAGATAATATTTTGTTAATATTTAATATCTTATTTTTGTAGGTCTCTAGTATTAAATAAATAAATGGCTCGTAACTAGGCAGGCATAATTGGCAGTGCACCTGATTCAAAATGTCAAAAAGGTGCGGGTTCAAATCCAGCTGATGGAATTTCTTTTTTCAACATTTCACTTTTTAATGTCTTAATGCCATGTACCTGTCACGCTGAGCACATGTGTAGCCGCTATTCAGTGAAAAGTGGACAAGTTAGAAGACTGCTTTTGCTGTCCTCATTGCCTAGTCTCTGACTAACCCTTCGGGGATAATAGTCGTGATTATATGTATGTTTGTATGTTACTTACGTTTGAGCCCGTTGCCGCTGCTCACGCTCTTCCCGTTGAGCGTCCATGACACTTCGGGCGCGGGCTCGCCGGTGACTTTGACGTCGAGAGCGATCGGCTCGCCCTCGTGCACTTTGATAGTGCGCAAGTTGCGGCGGTCGATCTTGGGCGCCACTGAGGAAGGATTATTATTATTACTAAATATACTTTTACGACGACATACGTAGGGTGACTGGCAGCAGTTGGATGAGAAGAGCCGAAAATCGGGCTCAGTAGCATGCATTGGGAGAGGCATATGTCTAGCAGTGGACTGTGTAGCGGCGCCAACTACCGCATACGCCGCACATTGTTCGACACGATGCAAACACCTTCTCAACCTTGTCAACAGATGGCGCCATAAAAACCAACTCAACGACATCTCCATACTGCGACAGAAAATAGTATGGGTAGCCTGCATCGCGGTAGAGAAGTTTCACTATCACCTTCGCCATAAATAGCACCTCCAACGGATCCGTCGGACCTCGGTCCCCGAGCTATACCACCCAGCTCGGAGGAAGATCTTCCCTTTGCCTTCCTACTATGTGGCATCCATCCTTCTACCACCGCCCATTCTCCCTACCATCTGCTTCCCTACAGGGCTAACACGGGCTGATTATGATGATGATGACGTTATACTTTTATTGCACACAAGAACATATAAAACGAAAACAACAACAGAGACAGAGTACTAAACAGGCGACATTATTGCTAACAAGCAACCTCTTATCTCTCTCTCTCTCTCTCTCTCTCTCTCTCTCTCTCTCTGATTTCGTAAGTCTATTTAATTTTAAACATCTCATATTTTTTGTTTGTTTTTATTGTTTCGCCTTTTTTGTCGTCTGTTTTATTATCACCCAATGTTGCCTAACATGTTAGGTGATAAAAAAAAACTGAAGACAAAAAAAGTTGCAACAATAAAAAAACAAAAAAATATAAGATGTTTAAAATTAAATAGACTTACGAAAAAATAAATAGGAATAAAAAGAGATCATGCAATATCATAATGATAAGAAGAGAATAAAGCTAAGAGGATGTAACAAATTAATCTGGACGTTGGATTGTGGAACTGTCTTTATGAGTTCCTCAGCACAGAGGTCTGAAAGGACAATTGTAAGTGTTTTTAAGAACATATATAGCAGACCTATACAGCATGACATAACACAACAAACTTTTAGCCTATGAATTCTTTGGATATCCCGAATAAACTTAATTACAATAACATTAAGACTCACATCGCCTCGGCTTGCACACGACGGACTTGCTGGCGTCGCTGGGCTCACCAGGGCCGGCCTCGTTGACCGCCTTCACGCGGAACTCGTACTCGGTGCCCTCGTTCAGGTTGGGCACTGTGGCTTTCTCGTTGTCGTTGGGACCGACCTGAGAAAAATAAATAAATAATTTGTTAAAAAAAAATTACACATTAAGAGGGTGCCGCGCGATCGCAAAAACTGACATAAGTCTCCTAGGGCTGATTTTTCCATCCTCGGATAAAACTTATCCGTCTGACAAAGTATAAAGCGACCTACTTAAAATGTCACCTGTAAAGAAATAAAAGGCATGATATGAATATACCTTTTTAAATGGTTGTGTAATACTTTAACAGACAATTAAGTATATCTGTCAATTGAAAAATAGAACTTCAAAGCAAAATCAATCATATTGATATTTATAATTAGAACAATAAATGCTGCTATGAAGTTTCAGACCTCGTAAAATTAAAATTTACTTTTTTAAGATGGGGGGGTGACCTGCGGAATATCAATACAAATATTTTCATGTAAGAATTATTGTTTCATGCGTAAAATTAGGTAAGTTGTCGAAAAAACTATGTTTTTAGGAGTCATTAGATTTACTTATGTATTGTTTGTTATTGTTTAAAGAATTTGTTTCAAATTTCAACAATGCCATGACCTTGTGCAATGATCAGGATAACTTACGTAAGTTCTTTTAATGTATTTAACTAATTCAGCGCATAGTACAAGTAACTTTAAAATACGTTAATTTTTACTAATTCGTGCAGGACCCCCTTAACAAAACTAGATTAGCGTCACGTTATTGTGTGTGTGTGTGTGTGTGTGTGTGTGAGAAAGAGAGAGATAGAGAGAGAAAGAGAGATAGATAGAGAGATAATAAATAGTCTTTTTTTAGATATAAAAGTATCTGTGCCAGCCAGAGGAGGTAATTGAATTTCAAAAAATTGTTTGGTATTTCATCGTGACGTCTCCTTATGACCACGGAAAGGCCTGCAAAGGCTAAGAAGTCTCAGGATAATATAATAATAAACGCGAGTAAATTCACTTAGTGTTGGCGACTCACTGTTAATTTAATAGGTACTACTAACCCATCTTTTTCTTTGTGTTGTAAAAGGCGACTAACGGACTAAAGACTGCACATACATCCAACAGCATAGAGCGGCGATGGGCTCACCACCATGCACACTGAGCACATTAATTGCAGTCGCTATTTGGTGAAAAGTGGACTATGGCAGAGGACTGCTTTTGCGGTAGTGATAGCTTAGTCTTAGATTAACCCTTTGGGTATAATAGTTGTGACTGTATGTATGTATGACAATTGATTTCCTATTGTGTCTGGTTTTACGAAAGTTGAACGCATATCCCTCGTCAGTCACGAAGACTCCTAGAGGTTGCTAAAAGTACTGACCGGTGTTACGAGGTGTAATGTACCATTAGCCGCGATCATGTTACGTTACGCCGTGTGCTAAAATCCGTGTATCATGCTCGTTTCGAACTTTTTGCTTGTCCGTGCTCCACCTTCACAAGCAAGTTAAGATATCAGACTACGAAGTTGTGTTGGGATCTTTGATTTTACTCAATTATTGTTTAGTCCAACGAGCCGCTCGTTGCTCGCTGCGAGCGCCTTGTTTTCCCGCACTGACTGTATGAACGCTCGCTTTGTAACATGTTACATTACACCACGTAACACCGGTCAGTACCCACCTTTACAATTGGCTACTTGACAGTTTTCGAAAAAGTATTTAAAAAATTACAAACGCTTATTTTATACCCCGTACAATATTTTCTCTCGAAAAACTTTATTTAACAGAAAAAAACATATTTTCCTTTATTGATTTCAAATTTCGTGCGAAAACGGTTGGTCACGTGACATTTTGCTCAGTGACGTCACATTTCAATAAGTATAGAAACGTAACTTGAAACCTGTCAGATAGTTTTTGTATATTTTGTGAAATGTGACGTCACATGAAGCTCAATAATGGCCGCCCGTGTTTCGGGTCTTGTGATCCACAGATAAAAATCGCAAATTTATTTTGTAAAAATAAAATATTTACAAATTATCTTACTAAAAAACTACTGGATAAATATCGAAATCATAACCTACCATTTCCGACATAATTCATATTTTATTGTTACAACTGTCAAATAGCCAATTAAATTTATATTGTATACGACAGCTGAGCTCTAATACTAACTACATAATATACTAAATATCGAGAACTCACCTCGCAAGCCTTCACCCACTTGGGCGAGCCGACCTCCCTCTTCTCGATGACGTAGCCGGTGATGGGGGCGCCGCCGTCGCTGATGGGCTTCTCCCACCTGAGGTCCACGTGGTCGCGGTCCCAGTCCAAAATCTCAGGTGTTCCGGTCTTGCCGGGTTCGTCTGTGAACGAGGGCGATGATGGTTAGAAACTGTAATGATTGGGAGTTAATCTTAAATTATTTTTATAACAACCTTATCATAAGCTCTATTTTTCTTTTTTGGAGTGTTAGTGTCGGTCGCAGGTGACTTTTACAGCTTAACCGGACTTTTTTAGGGACGGCGAGAAAGTTACAGGTTCCTCAAGCCGTGAGACTGAAATTCCCCAGAGGGTTTCTGGCGGGGGATGGCATCTCGCAAGCGAGTTTCCGATCCCCCCCCCCTCGCATCGCTACGCTGCGCTTCGAGATTGTCTTAAATTTCTAACCTATCACGTGACCTACACGATTAGGGCAGAACTGGACATTTTGCGAATTGGAAATAATGCGCCCAACGCCAAATATTATAGTTCCACTCACCGAACGGATTCTTAGCAATGATCGAGTGGTCCGCATCCAGAGGCTCTGAAACACCCTCATTGTTCACCGCAGACACTCGGAACTTGTACTCATGGCCCGGCACCAGATTCTCTATCTCCGCCTTAGGGTCTTTAGTCTTGAGTGCTGGCATCCATCTGCCGGTTTCTGTATCAAGTTTCTCTACCAAGTAATGGTCGAGAGGCGCGCCGCCGTCGTCTAGGGGCGGGTTCCATTTGAGCGTGCATCCTTCCTTGTGGACGTCCGAGATCTGGAAGAAAAAATTAAAGTGTTAAAATTGATTTATTACATCATAAGAAACATACCTACAACGCCATCTATTGGTACTATTGGTTATGGATCGGATTGTCTATCCTTTGTTTCACCTTGTCTTCGATTCCTAATGTAATATATCCCCCCCCCCCTCCCCCTTCCCGAGTTGAACTTGACAATGTGTTTTAATATATTTATTACGTGTTAGTTATATAGCAGTTAGTCAGTATGATTATGAGACTGTTGATCCCACAGTCAAACCGAATTAATCGGTTTTGTGGGATATTACTTAATGCAATGTATATAACGCTTGTAAAAAAACCTATAAAAAGTGGTTTAGGAAGAAAAATAATAGTGAAAATCCTAATATATATGTAATTTGATTGATTAAAACTTTACGCTGTTATTTTTTTGTGATAAGTGTCGCGATAAAGAAGTAATAACTTCTTTTTCCTGTCAACTGAGCTGCCATTATGTTATTGGCCTTAATGTTTGGACAGTACAACGGGATGGACGCGGATTGCGGCGCGCACGAGTTGAAATGCTCTGTTCATGCGCGTAGTGTGCACGGTTCGTGCGCGCAAGGCGTCCACACTATCGGAATGTTACATCGCATGATACAATGCAACAAGGTGGACGGCAAATTCTTTCATTTCGTGTTACATTGCAGCAGTCTGTACCCGCCTTCAGACGGGTTAACTAGTAATCTAATAAAAAAAACTCACCCTAAGCGGTCCTTCAGGCTTAGCCGGCACGTCCAGCACATTGACTTGTATGGTGGCCTCGTCCCTGCCACTGCTGTTTTCAGCCTTCAGCACGTAAGTACCGCTGTGTTTGCGGGAGGCTACCACCACGGATAGCTTAGTACGATAGTCCTCCACGTCTACGGTTAAATCGTCGCGAGTGGACAACCTCTCTTTGTTGTGGAACCTGGAGTGCAAAAGATTTTGTTGAACAAGTGACGATAAGGTCGAAAATAAAAAGATTTTTTTTCGTAATTCTCAACTACCTACTGAAAAACTGTCTAGGTCTAACTGTCGGATCACAACAATGCTAGAGATAAACCACGAGAAGATGGCACGCCCCTCAACAATTTATTTTTAGGTGGAAGAGGTCCCATAATGATAAAATAATGATTTAATTTGACTCAACCTATCGAGCGACAGATCCATGTTTTTGTTTATGTAAGGTCTACAGTTGCCGTAGTTACAGAATTCTCAAATCTGACTTGAACACCGATGCATTGTAAATATTATTACGCACTCACTTAACTATGTGACAAAATTTTGTGGTTGATCTCTACTTACATTGTCAGATAGCTAAGACAAAATGGCCTGGCTGAATGTGCAACGAAAAAAAATGGCAAGAGCTAGGTTTGTTAGACAGACCTAGGTACAGGCGAATTAGTTACGAGCTCTATGCCACCAAATCACCGCAAAAAATGTAACTTAATAACTTTGAGCTGGATGGCGCAGCGGCTAGCGCGTTCGGCTTGCGATCTTGCCAGCTAAGCAACTTTCGCAATGCCGGGTCGCTGGATGGGTGACCAAATTAAAAACATCTCGAGCTCCTCCGTGTTTCGGAAGGCACGTTAAGCCGTTGGTCCCGGTTGTTGTCGTAAAATGACAGTCGTTAAAACCCACCAACCCGCATTAGGCCAGCGTGGTGGGCTATGGTCCAATATCCCCACGTGCTATTGTCCACGTGGGAGGCCTGTGCCCAGCAGTGGGACGTTTATAAGCTGATGATGATGAATAACTATTTATTCTTTTTGTAATAAGCTCACCAGGTCTTGGTCGGCGGCGGTTCGCCGGTGACCTTGACGTCCAACCGGATGTTCTGACCCGCCTTGAGTGTGAGATCGCGCATGTTGGTGCGATCGATCTTTGGCGGTGCTGCAATAATAAAAAAATACAATTAGACAGTTATTACAATAACTAATTATTAAAGCGACTGTTAGTATCTCGATGTCTTTAAAGATAGATAGGTAGTGCATACTGTCAAACTTAAAGATTGAAAGGAGTGAAAGGGCTTTAGAGACCATTGGAAAGGCCTTTTCTAGTCTGTAGCTATTCACTATTTAGGCACAGATGCAATCATCATGGCAATTATACCGTTAATAAATTATTATAATAATGTTTATTTAGAAAAATTTCTAAATATAAATTATCTAGTCTCTTAGGGCATGTCTGTTACCTGCAAGTAGTGGTAGCTTTATGAAAATTTTCAACATTCAGAAAATTCAACATGACGAGAGTTCAACTTAATGGTCCTGAAGGAGAATTCAACATAATTGGAATCCAGCTTAATGGGAATCCACCATTATAGTATCCATCTTTCAGAGAATTTAACATAATGGAAATTCAACTTAATGGGAATCCAACTTTTATAAAAGTTAACATAACGGGAGTTCAACTTAATATATATTTCTAAAGGATGAAAAATTAGTTAGTAATGCTTTACTTATGTTAAGCGTTACTAATTTTTTTTTTGCTTTTTGTAAATTGCAATATTAATTTTCGCAAATTTTTGTGTAACTGTTTTTTTGGTTACCTAATGAATAAAAATAAAAGAGAAAAAAACAATATGGTACTCACCAAACCTGTCCTTGGCCAACAGGTTATCGGAAGCAGTGGAGGGTTTCCCGGGGCCAGCCTTGTTGACTGCCTTCACGCGGAACTGGTAGGTCTTGCCCTCGATCAGATCGGGCACGCGAGCCTCGGTCTTATTGCCGGGCACCTAAGGTGGAAAATATTTTTTTTAGTCATATTATGATGCTAGACAGATTCTGTTTTTTGATTTTCAGTTTTCTCTGTAACGGGCGTTATCGTTAGATGGTGCCCCAAGTCATAATTAACAGACTTTAAAAAAGAGTGTGGTTTATTTATAACTTTCCTTAATAGAAATACTCTAATTTTATTATATAAATCAAGGTATATGAAAAAAAAGTAGTATGTACATTTTCACAGTCCCGAAATTAGTATTGTTATTAAATGATTAAGAAAAAAATACTAGTAATAGGCAGTCAATTCGTCAGGAACTTTCTTTATTTTTATTTTTAGACTCTGTAATGGCGTTTTGGTTTTATTGGTGCCCCCTGTCGGCAACAAAAAGTGTTCGCATTTGCGCAAGGCCTAAGGGTTTGTTTATGTCGTATTTAATTTTAGTCAGTTACTTAGCTAAAAAAGTTGAATCGGAATGAAAAGACTTTTATAATTTTATAATGATATTCCTACTTTCTAATTAAAGTTTGAATTCAAGAGTGATATAAAACGATCGACACATAGGTGGGACAAAATAAAAATGTAAATTTTTAACTCCTAACCTCCTAAAAATCATTTTTCATTTCATCAAAACATTTTGAACTTTGTCACTTGGGAATAAGGTTCAATGTTAATTGGAGCAAGTCAGTTTTGTATAGGTCGATCTACAGGCGTGGTGTGTACAACGTAAAAGACTATAAATGCTTTTAAACCAACCTCAGCGGCCTTCACCCACTTCCCGGTGTCCCTATCCTTCTTCTCGACGATGTAGCCAGTGATGGGGGCGCCGCCGTCGCTGGCGGGCTTCTCCCACTTGAGGTCCACGTGCTCCTTGTCCCAGTCCTTGAACTCGGGTTTGCCGGGCGGGTCGGGTTCGCCTGTTAAAGAGGAGTGTTTATGGTTACAATATTATAAAAATTAAGGAAATCCTTAAACATTGAATTATAGACGATAACAAGAAGTAGTGACAGATCAATCCCCGGACATTCTCTAGAGGCTGACATTACGCAAGCGTAACTACTAGTTTTTTCTGGGCATTAGAGTCGTAAAAACGGAAAACCACAAGAGCGCCTCTAAAAGACCTTGGGTTGAGGGAGAGATTCTCCTTATCTGTATTTTATACGTTATACGACGGAGACTAGATTTTATAAAGTACACACCGTAGTGAGCCTTGCGTTAGTAGCAGTTTCGATAGAGACCCAGCTGTAAAACTGAAGATGCAATCCTTGCTTTTAACTAGTCACTTCACCAATTAAAAATGCTTATCGTAGCAATAATGGTTACAGTCGTAGCGAGTGTTATTGACGTAGCAGAAACGAGGGCCGATTTTTCAATTGTCAGATAAAACTTATTCGTTTGCTAATAGTAAAACACAATTATTTTAAAACGTATTGTCAAATCACGTCTTTTCTTTTTTGACAAGTGACATCGCCTCATCTGCCACACTTTATCAGATGGATAAGTTTTCTAGTGATGAAAAATAAGACCTTAACGAATTTAAAATTGCTGAAAGGCTCACCGTAAGGATTCTTCGCGGTGGTAGCGGTATCGGTGACCAGCGGCTCGCTCTCCCCTTCAGGGTTAACAGCTTTAACCCTAAACATGTAGTCCTTGCCCTCGTTGAGGCCGGTCACATCGGCCTCTGGGGTCTTTGTGGTGCAAACGGGCACCCATCTTCCCGATTCGGTGTCCATACGTTCCACCACGTAGCTCTCGACCGGTTCGCCGCCGTCGTCTTCTGGTGGCTCCCATTTGAGCTTGCAACTGTCTGCTTTGACGTCGGATACCTGTAATGAATAACAGTGCATAGCTACAGGAACTATTTAAAAAATAGGAAACAGTTAGGTGCCAGTTTAAATAGCCTGCAGACATAAACAATCCGTAAGTACATTTCATACGAATAATAAGAAAAAGTCTTTCAAACAATAGTGTACCTAACTCTTGGATCAACAATACCAACTAGATAACGCGTCACGTACAAAATCAAAGTTAAATTCTGTCCACGTGAATATATACTTTTTCTTTACTAACGAACTGAGACGAAAGATATAAAACAGTTTTAAGTTTAACCTAATTACAACCATGGCACCTAAGTCACAAATCTTCTAAGTATTATCTTATACTTACGATTATTAGTCACAAACAACGAGCAATGCAATGATTACTCCTGTCACTTAAAAATGAAAAGGCGTCAATAACATTTAGTAGTGAAATCAACCTTAAGTGGCAACATCTAAAGTACTTTTTCCTGTTATTGCCTTGCGAGAAAATAAGAGCTCACTTCTCAAGTGGGCTGTTATTTACCTAAACATATTTTTAGCGCCAACCTGACATCTAGTTGTATTGTTGATCGAAAACCTAACTCATTAAAAAGAATACTACCAACCATCTCTTCCCTTGGGTGTCGTAAAAGGCGACTAACAGATTAAAGACTGTATATACATTTAAAGAGGAGCTCGATGGCGCAGCGGCTAGCGCGTTCGGCTTGCGATCTTGCCTGCTAAGCAACTTTCGCAATGCGGGGTCGACTGATGGGTGATCAATTAAAAACATTTCGAGCTCCTCCGTGCTTCGGAAGGCACGTTAAGCCATTGGTCCCGGTTATTGTTGTAAGATGGTAGTCGTTAAAACCCACAACCCGCATTGGGCCAGCGTGGTGGGTTATGGTCCAATATCCCCACGTGCTATTGTCCACGTGGGAGGCTTGTGCCCAGCAGTGGAACGTTTATAGGCTGATTATAATGATACGACGGACGGACGAGGCGATTTGCTTCTAGCTTCCTTATTAGGACAGCTAGGATGTGGAATGACCTTCCTGCGTCTGTTTTTCCTGAACGCTACAACTTGGGCGTCTTTAAGGATAGAGTAAACAGGCATTTTCTGACTGCGTGTGCTCCACCTTCGTCCTCATTATCACTTTCCAACAGGTGAAATCGGGGACAAACGCGCAATCAGTCTCCAATAAGAAATAAAAAAAATACATTTAACAGTATGGAGCGGCGACGGGTTCACCACCCGTCACGCTGAGCACATGTGCAGTTGTGATTTGGTGAAACGTGGACTATTGCAGAGAACTGATTTTGCAGTCCTTATTGCCTAGTCTCTGAATAACCCTTAGGGTAATTATAAAAATAACTAAATATGGTCCCTAAAGGGCATCGCAATCAATAGAGGAGGTTAGATAACAGGATAGATGTCTTGGGCCGTTAACTGCGAAGCCGCAATATCGCTTACTTTGTAATGTGACCTACTTCGTTAGCGTCAACGGTAAAACGTTTTTTTTTTGTGGAAATCGCCAACAAATTTTTTTTTTACATAAAAGAAGGAGGCAAACGTTCAGGGGGGTTACTCTCGAACGCAAACTCAATCTTAATACAATTCCAATGCGATTAATATGTATCGATATTGGGATAAGTAAAGATAATTCCGGAACGCCATCTCGATAATAATTTGTTCAATCAATTTCCACGCAATTTAATTCCAATGTGGCGCTATTGTCGCTTACAAAAGTGTCATTTGACATTTTTAGATTTGTGATTGGAAATTGATTAATGCAATTCTGTTTCAAGAGTAGCCTACCAGGTGGGTCACCTGATGAAAAGTAATCACCGCCGCCCATGGACACCCGCAAAATCAGAGGAATCGCAGACGCGTTGCCAGCCTTTAAGGAAGGAATTGGCTCGTATTTATGTATATATTAACACACCTTGAGCGGTCCCTTCGGCTTAGCTGGCTTGCTGACCACAGCCACGTCCACTTCCACAGTGTCAGTGCCCGAGTCATTCTTCGCGGTGACCACGTATTTGCCGCCGTCCGCGCGCGTCGTCTTCTGCAGCGCGAACGACGTGTGGTAATCCTTGTTCTCGATCTTGAGTCGCTCCTCAGGCTTGAGGACTTGCCCGTTGAAGGTCCACGTAATGGTGGCCTCTGGTTCACCTTTGACGTCCGCTTCGAACTTGAGCGGCTCGTCGATCTTGATTTTGCGCGTTTGTAGGTTTTTGCGGTCAATCTTTGGTGCCACTGTGGAATAAAAATGGGGAGTTATAATGTTGTTTTTCTTTGTAATTTACAAAAGGGAAGCACTTGGATTAGCTACTCAGAAGGAGAATTACGAGTTTGAGTTCCTTTTGAAAGATTGGCCAAGGTAAAGAAGAATGGAAGGAAGGCCTCGTTGCTGCTAAAAAAAATTGTCAGAATCATAAAGCAAATAGAAAACGGTTGTGTTTGCGTATCCTAAGGAGAATAGCCCCCTAGACAAGTTTACAGTTACTTGGCGAATGTTAACTAAAGTTGATTGTTACCAAAGAATGCATAATTGAAAAATTGTGTTACATATAAGATAAGGTTTTTAAAAATTTAAAATCACTAATTTAGTGTTCGCTAAATGACGAGCGCTGACATACGTCAAATCTGATAGATTAATCATTATACTTCATATTAAATTTATTTCATTAGATTTCGGCAGACCTAATAAAACATATTAAATATGAATGTTGGCACATTGTTACATTACAGCATAAATTATATCTAAAATGATAATGTGAATAATAATAGTTACAATTCAACAACAATAACAACAGGCAAACACAACATAATTATGTCATTATACCAGTTGCCTAGGCCCCGCTCCCCAGGCTTGAAGTATGTTTGTACACCTTTATTATTGAAATTTAGCATTCACAATGCTATATAGATATAGAATAAGATGTTTACTTTTAATGGATAATGGACCGGCAATCTAAAGGTCATGGGTTTGAATCCCATTCGAGCTTCCTGAGACTGGTTGATTTTTTTCTAGTAGACATTTTATCCTATGTTTGTATACTCACAGAATCTTGGCTTTGTGATGACCGACTTGCTAGGGTCCGAAGGTTCTCCAGGGCCGGCCTTGTTGACGGCCAGCACGCGGAACTCGTACTCGCGACCTTCTTCGACATCGGTGACGCGTCCCGTGGGCCTGTCGTTGGATGTCTTGAGGCAATCCTGCCAAGACCTGGTGGTAGAAATAGAAGAATCATTGTAAATATACGTCTACTCGTATACAATGTGTTTGGTTACCTTTGTCGGTTAATGTTAGCATTTGACGGTATTTAATACCATCAATTTTATAGATAAATAACATCCCCCCCCCCCCAACAGATTTTTCTCCAAACCTAAAGAAATGCCAAACAGTCATTGAAACTTTTATGTGAGTGTGATAACGTAGCCTATATCAATTTTTGTAGAGGTCCTACAAACATAGATCAGTGTCAAGCATTTTTTCAAGAAAATTTTAATAATATACCAACAATAATGGTAATAAATAAACAATTATTTTTTTTGACATTTGACGTAATATTCCATCAAGCAGGTCGTATATTACGTTACCAGTTAAGCAAGACATAAAAAACACAGTTCCACTAACCGTCCCCCCTTCTCCCTCTTCTGTATGACGTAGCCGGTGATGGGGGCGCCGCCGTCCTCCTTGGGCGGGCTCCACTCGAGCTCCACGAAGTCCTTGTCCCAGTTGCGGGGCTCGGGGCGACCGGGCTTGCCCGGCTCGTCTGTGGGACAACACACGGTTAACACTGGACTTTTACACACATACATAATAATCACGACTATTATCCCCGAAGGGCCAGTCAGAGTCTAGGCAATGAGGACAGAAAAAGCAGTCCTCTACCATAGTCCACTTTTAACCAAATAGCGACTGCACACGTGCTTAACGCCTCAACTGTTTTTATAACACCCTATTCACTATGTTCTAGTAAATATTAAAAAATATTTCCAGAAATTTCTACGGAAATAGAAAACTAAGTAGTATGTTACCAACAATTATAAATAAATTACCTATTAACGTAAAAAATATATTGCACGAAAAAAATGCTAAACTAAAATTAAAACAATTTTTTCAAAAAAACGAACATTCAACAGATAGTGTTTAACGGATGCGCTTTACATGATCAGGTGAATCTACAGGAGATTCACCTACACAATAGTTGTGGGGTAGGCCCGGATAGATAAGTAAAGTGCCTACCCACGCTTACTTTACGCCACCTTTATACGCAAGCTAATTGTCATTACTATAATTTTTGTTTTATGTAAATTGTGTATGTTTGTTTCATAATAATATTTGAATATTATCATGTATGTGTTAAGGTTTTTATTATGTTATGATGAATGTGCAGTGTCTAGTCAAACCCTAACCGGGTTTTTGGACACAAAGTAATTGTAAAATTGTATTGTCTTTGTTTAAATAAATAAATAAATAAAATAAAACTCATTTCATTTCATTTCATTAGCGTGACAGGTGGTGAGCCCATCGCCTCTCTGTGCTTTTGGAAGTATGTGAAGTCTTTAGTCCGTTAGTAACCTTTCACGACACCCAAGGGAAGAGAGAGGGTGGCAGTATTCTTTCACCGCAACGCGACACGGTACTTTTGCATACATGTTTAAACCAGATTTAACGCAAAACTACTCACTAAAGGCATCCTACGCATACCTTTATGTATACCCAGCCTGTGACCAACGCCGGTGCAACTCGATCGAAACGTCGAGTACAAAAGGAGATGAAAAGCTGCAGGCGTGTACGTACTTATCTTATACATCCTAAAACGCTCTTTTCCCGTTTTTAACAATTTCGATTGATTGTACCGCCACCAATATAAAACACATGGTTCTAAAATTCATATATAACATAGTAAAATAATATCTAATGATTCTTGAAGGCAGAAACATGATACTTCACTCGATAGAAAAAAAGTCAAAGATAGCTCTGTTCAATATTTAAAAGAGGTGTAAGTCAGATAATACATTAATAAATGAATTTGTTTTTGCGTACCAGCTTCTGGGAGGCGATCACGCTTAATAATCTCAACCAAACCACAACTGAAACGCAGTCGTTAGACGTACTTTTATAGTGCTATCGCGTTTGACACACGCGATAGCGCTATACGAAATCGGCTAAACGGTAAAGGTTTAGTTTTGGTAATATCGTTGGTGCTTAGTGTGATTGAGGCACTAGATAAGTTGACCTTGCGTACATTACTCATCATCATTCGCTTGCCTTATTGCTTCGATCAACAATACAACTAGATTTCAGGTCGGCGCTAAAAATGTCTTGGTAAATAACAGCCCACTTGAGAAGTGAGCTCTTATTTTTTCGAAAGGCAATAAGAGGAAAAATTACTTTATTTGTTGCCCCTTAAGGTTGATTTCACCACTAAATGTTATTGACGTCTTTTCATTTTTAAGTGATAGGAGTAATCATTGCTTTGCTCGTTGTTTGTGACGTATGATCGTAAGTATAAGATAATACTTAAAAGATTTGTGACGTTTTTATTTATTTTTTTATTTTATTTATTTGGTTCTAAATACAACGGTGCGAACACCAATTACAGTAAATAGTAAAGTAAAGTAAATAGTAAAGTACAATATACACATACAAACAGTAAACACAAAATGAGAACATAAAATAAAGAAAAACTAAAATACAGAATAACAGATAAAAGTATAAAACATCATAACAAAGAAGACGCGCATTCATCCTTCTCGCAAAACGTTACACAACTTTTAAAAATATCCTTCCATCCATCCGCATACACATCACATTCAGGTTGATCGGCCAGGAGTGCATTGAATTGGGTTAGTATGCGACAGAGAGGGGAGTAAGCACGCGCCGCAGTACGGGAGCGCGGCAACGCGAACAGCCGCCGCGGCCGGCACGTGCGCTGCAGCGCGTAACGCTCCGGGACGTACAGCTGGCTTAGATGGTTGTGAAGATCGGGAGCATCAATATGACTACGGAGTATCTTTATGCCAATTAAAATTTGGTCTTTTGCTCTGCGGGTTCTGAGTGAATTTAGACCGAGACTTCCGAGAAGAAATAAGGTGGGGTACAAATAAGGGTAGTAAGTACAGACGCGCTTGTAAAGATATCTCAAAAATGCCTTCTGCACTTTCTCAAGCATCAGGGTGTAGGTGCTTTCATGGGGGTGCCACACACAACTACCGGCTTCAAGTTTACTACGCACGAGAGCAAAGTATAAAAGTTTAATTACGTGTGGATTCTTGAAATCGCGACAGTTCCGTAAGACAAATCCAAGACGACTAAAACTTTCTTTTACCAAGGATATTATATGGTCGTGAAATGTTAGTTTGGTATCAAACTTTACACCCAGGTCCTTGGTTGATTCCACGCGTGTAAGTTTTTCATCACCTAATAAATATTTGTATCGTGATTTATTTAATTTCCTTCCGAAGGTCATGACACAACACTTTTTGGTGTTAAACAGCATCTTGTTTAGTTTGCTCCATTCCAACACAGAATTAATGTCATGTTGTAGTAGTTCGCAGTCTGACTCAGTCTTAACTTCAAACGCTAACTTGAGGTCATCTGCGTACAGTATACATTTAGCACGTTTAACTACTTTGACGAGGTCGTTTATCATGATCAAGAATAAAAGAGGCCCTAATATAGACCCCTGGCTGACTCCAGAACGCGTATGATAGGGTTTAGATGCATAGCAACCATATTTTACGTATTGTTGGCGATCGCGAAGATAGTTTGCGAAAAGATGAAGCAAGTGAGGTGCGAATCCTAACACATTAAGTTTACATAATAGGATATCATTATCAACCCTATCAAAAGCCTTCTGGAAATCAAAGTATACAACATCGACTTCATGACTGGGTGCCGTGGTTGTAATTAGGAAGAACTTAAAACTGTTTTATAACTTTTGTCTCAGTTCGTTAGTTAAGAAAAAGTATTTATTCACGTGGACAGAATTTAGATTTGATTTTTTACGTGACGCGTTATCTAGTTGGTATTGTTGATCAAAGCCCTGTATTTGTGGTCGGCGCAGTAAGTCTTTTTCTTCCATACAACTCGGTTATTCGTCATCAAATCATCCCTTGCGTATATTACACATTACTGTACTTATAACAAAAAACTTACCGAAGGGATTCTTAGCGATGATAGGCTTCTCAGTCTCGAGTTCCTCCGACTCGCCCTCCTTGTTGACGGCTTTTACCCTGAACTTGTAGGGTTTGCCTTCCTGCAAGCCCGTGACAGTAGCTTTGCAGTCCTTGGCCGTGCCGCAAGGGATCCATTGGCCTGGTAAGGGAAAACAGGGCATGTTAGAAGAGGTTAGAGTCTAAATCGTACATTGCTCGCGTTTAGACAAGAAAAGTAAAATTTTGTGTTAAAAATATTTTTTTATTGTTATTAAAGTCGTTAAATTCAATAAGTAATCAAAAGCTAAATCTAATAATGTTTAAAT
Source organism: Scoparia ambigualis (assembly GCA_963921215.1). Lineage (NCBI taxonomy): Eukaryota > Metazoa > Arthropoda > Insecta > Lepidoptera > Crambidae > Scoparia > Scoparia ambigualis. Next base: position 12,444,352 of record OY992528.1, on the reverse strand, counting down.
AAAGTAAGCTTTAATTCAATAAAATATGTTAAAATAAAAATATTTTAAAACTTTTTACTTCTGAGCTCCGGTCTATTTAGTTAGACAGAAGAATACAAGGAGATCGGATTGGTTGTTAGATCATGTTATGTTAATAGGTATTAACCACCCAAAACTCCGATAAAGTTGCTCAGCTTTAGCTATTTGTTTTTTCATTTATATTTGTACTGGGCACCCTCGTAATACACGATGTGCCCAGACGTCCCTGCGCATGCGCAAGTCAAACCAAACTCGCACAGAGGACCAACTACGTTGGGCCCTGACGCCGAATTAGAACTCACGAAAGTGACCCCATAACACATATTACTGGCATTTTCTGCCACTGTCAAAAATGTTTATTTACTTATTGCAAAATTACAGCGAAAGGTTACGTTTCGTAATATTTGATTATTTGCGTTAATAACGGTCAAATAAACTCAACGCAATCGCCTGGATTGCTGAGGACGTGGCTTCGATTCCTACCTGATGTAGAAATTTTTTCAACGTTTCGTTATCTTTGAGGTAATGTTATATGCTAAGCGACTCACCAGTAAGCGGGTCCAGCTTCTCAATCTCGTAGTAGTCAATGGGTGAGCCGCCATCGTCATCAGGCTTCTTCCACGCGAGCGTGCACCCGCTCTTGGTGACGTCGGCCACTTCCAGCGGGCCGTTGGGCTTGGTCGGCTTGCCTGAAATCGGGGGGAGCGTTGAAAAACGTGCCTTGTTGCCGTAGTGATAAGGTCGAAAGTTGTTTGAAACGACAGTGTTTCTATAACTTTATAGAAGTGTCACTTTTAAACTATCGCGTTCCATTATACATACACATATAGAATATAGTACGAAAGGTATGCGCAGGATGCCTTTACTAAGTAGTTTTGCGTAATTGCGTTGAATCCCGTGTATATGTGTTAGAAAAACAACAAAATATGAATACACTTGGAATAAGATTGAAAAGCTAAAAAATTAGGTGTCAGTCGATTTTTTAAGGAACTTACGTACTTTCTTATTCCAAAGGGCTAGATGGATTAAAATTGGAAAAATCAAAAAAAAGCTGATTGATCATTAAGGTAATTGTCAAAAATGCTAATAAACTTCCATAATAAAGAACATTGCCAAAGCTATAATCACCGCCTATCTACTTTTCTATGTTTAGGTGTATGTACTTGCATGACTGACCTAAAATTATAACAACGCCCTGTAATTGAACTCACCAAGTATGGTAATCTCCACTTCAGCCTCATCTTCTCCCACCTCATTCTTGGCTTTGATAACATATTTTCCTGTGTTAGCCCTCTTGCTCTTAGTCATCAGGAACTTGGTGTTGTAGTCAACATTGATGATCTCCAAGTTCTCGCTAGTCTTGAGCTCATCGCCCTTGAAGTGCCAGGTGACTGTGGCTGGGGGCTCACCGAAGACCTTCACGTCTAAGGAAACTGGTAGACCAGCCTTCACTGTGATAGGGTTGAGGTTTGTGCGATCGATCCTCGGTTTCACTGTGGAATTGCGGAACGATTAGAATATGAGCAAATTAGATATAACGGAAAGAAAAGTTATATTTTTTAGGTATTTCAGCGTTGGCTGATTCAAGTGATCACGACCGGTGTAAAGTGTTCAAAACGTCGTCGGGTATCTCGAAACGAGACAGTACTAGGATACCTATAGAGTTTAAAGGTATACTAAATTATTAGCAATAAATACCATTGTAACATTGTATATCACATAGAACCTTCATTCATTGAAAACTGACATCGTGTCATTCGAGCATCATAAGCTGAGTGGAAGAAGGTGTTATGTCCTCACCTTCCACCTGTGTATCACCTTCTTCGATGTTACAAAAACATTTTTATTGTTTATTTATTTTGGAAATTGATAATATGGGCTCATACCTTTTTCAACTTTCTATTTTCCAAAATGTGCCCTAAGTCGGCAGTTTTAAGCCATTTGTATAATCTTCATCTACGCAAAAAATCACCAATATCCGAAAATGCGACATATCACCTTCATCCACTCACGTCTTCAATTATCATAATACAAAAGTGCTTATCAATGGGGAAGAAAACTGCCAAGTTTGGCCGCTAGTGGCGCTGATATCACTTGACTCATAACAAACGTCAAATTGCATACAAAATTTTAAATTAACTTGAAATTATTATTTTATTGCAAAAATGCCTCGTTGTGCTGCAATTGGGTGCAATAATAATGGCAACCATTCTTTTCAAAAGAATTCGCAATGGAGAAAACTTTGGGAGAAGGCTTTAAGGCTACAGACAATTCAAGGTTATGTTCAGAACATTTTACTGAATCTGATTATGAAGGCGACAGTTCTGCTACAGGTTTGTGAATTCGAATAAATTCATTACAAATCAACACGTACTTTATGTAAAAAAAAATTATAGGTCATGTGAGGAATCATGAAATTGATGTCGAAAAGTTTATTAGATTGTCAAACAACACAATGATTTTCTTATAAAAATAATCAAACAAAATTAATGCATGGTAAAAACGGTCATTGTGCAGAGGTTATTGATGTATAAGTTGTGAAAACCAAAAAAATTGTGTTTACCAGCTGACGACATCTGCCATTCTTCCTTTTAAGGAGCATCCTCGAGTCTTTAACTCAGCTTTAAACTGAGACACCGTTCACGTCGAATACATAATCTCACAGTTAGAGCACAGAACGATCGCAATTTCTCACAAAATGAAGATCGAAATTGATTAAAAAAATGACAGATGTCTGTTATGAGTCAAGCGAGCGCAGTGACATCTGCAATTAGCTTTGCGTTTTCTTCCCCATTAAGACTCAATGAATGAATATGTGTGAAGTGGGGGTCAATTTTACAATAAGAGGTAAATTAGTACTCACAGAATCTCGGCTTAGCCGTGTGCCAATTGGTGTTCTCGGACGGCTCCGATTGGCCCGCCTTGTTGAGCGCGCGTACTCTGAACTGGTATTGGTTGCCTTCCTCCAGCTTCGGCACGGTGCCTTGGCAGACGTTGCCTTGGATCTCGGCAGCCTGGGGTAAGGGGATACGTTGGTTTACAGGTTACATTTTTTTGTAGCACTACAAAGCTAACTAGATTACTTATCTTATTTAAATTATATATATTTAGTAGGTATCTTTTTATTGCGCCTTTTATCTTCTTTTTCTAACTTTTTTTACTGGTTGACTGGTAGAGAATGTTTTTAGCATTAAGTCCGCCATTTGTACTTGATTTTGCGCAATAAAGTATAAGTAAGTAAATAAGTAAAAGCATACAACCGTGTCGCAAAGCGGTGAAAGAATACTACCACCCCCTATCTTCCCTTGGGTGTCGTAAAAGGCGACTAAAGGACTAAAGACTGCACATACATCTAACAGCATAGAGCGGCGATAAGCTCACCACCTGTCACGCTGAGCACATGTGTAATCGCTATTTGGTGAAAAGTGGACTATGGCAGAGAGGACTGCTTTTGCTGTCCTCATTGCCTAGTCTCGAACTAACCCTTCGGGGATAATAGTCGTGATTATATGTATGTATGTACTACAAAGCATGTAAGAGTGTTTTCAATTTTTTCATCTACAAAATCATAGTAAAAAATGGACTTGAAATTTTTTTATAGCATTAAAAAGCACTCAGAAGGCTTTTCAACTTTTTTGTAGACACGGAATGGCAAAAGCTATAGAATTGGAGCTAATGTGATAAAATCTGACTACTGCTGGTAACATGCTACTTCACCCTTTAACTGTTACATCATTAAATATTTTTCATTGGTTTTCTATCTTATTTAAACTGAATAAGTTTCAAATTATGGTGGCATCTGTATTGTTATTACCAGTTAAATAAAATGTAGGTTTTATAGTGACAGTAATATTTTTAAAACAGTAATAATGGTCACCTAAAACTTAAAGATTACGGCAAAAACAGACATCAGTTTCTCACCTTAACAAACTCTCCCCTATCGCGGTCCATGTACTCAATAACGTAGCCCGTGATGGGCGCACCGTTATCCCTTATGGGGGGCTCCCACTTGAGCTTGGCAGACTTCTCGTCCCAGTCGACTATATCCGGTAGTCCTGGTGGAGCGGGTACATCGTATGGGTTCTTGGCTATAGTGCCGTGGTCAGTCTCTAGTGGTTCAGACTCGCCCTCCTCGTTCAGCGCTTTCACGCGGAACTGGTATGTGTGGCCTTGCTCTAGACCTGTTGAAGTATGAATAAAAATCAAAAATCTTTAGTTACACTAAGACATAAACCCTGTTATTAATAAACGTTAAAATTAAAGTTACACTTAGAATTAAATTGACGATGTACCTATCTGTCTTCTTTAACAAAAACGAGACAGCGTCACTTCAAACCGAGGTGTGACATTTGGCCATTTTTATTAATAAGACGCAAAGAGCTTAGAGCTAGGGGTAGCTTTTTTATACATTTTTTGCGGGTTATGTAAAAAGATAATTCCTTATGTTCGTTTTCTTGCCTCTCTTACAAATTACAAAAACTTTGGTAGTTATGCGCTTCTGATAAGAAGATAAAAGAGTTCAGGGCTAAGGGCTATCTAAAGATGTCCCTTTTATGACTCCCATTACAGAGCATTTTTTGTGAGTTTGGTTTTAAATTCATTATAATTTTAGGAAATAGGAAATTAGGAAATTCTCAATGAGTGCAGCACTATCAAGCCCGCCTTAGTAAATATAAAAAACGGTGTAAACAAAACAATTTAAAAACTGAAATTGAACCCATAATCACCCCAAAACTTACCAGTAACAGTAGCCTCAGTCTTATCCGGGTCAACCGTGCCAGCAGGCACCCATTTCCCAGTTAGAGTATCCATCTTCTCCACAACGAACGCGCTGAGCGGCAAGCCACCGGTGTGCTTTGGCTTGTTCCAGTTCAGTTTCACGTGGTCAGCATGGACGTCGGAAACTTCTAACGGGCCTTCGGGCTTGCCCGGTTTATCTGAAATGTTGAGGATAAATAGATAAATATATATGTACATATAAACACGACTATTATCCCCTAAGGGTTAGTCAGAGACTATGCAATGAGGACCGCAAAAGCAGTTCTCTACCATAGTCCACTTTTCACCAAATAGCGACGGCACATGTGCTTAGCGTGACAGGTGGGGAGGCCATCACCGCTCTATGCTGTTGGATGTATATGCAGTCTTTAGTCCGTTAGTCGCCTTTTACGACACCCAAGGAAAGAGAGGGGGTGGTAGTATACTTTCACCGCTACACGACACGGTTATTTATTTATTTATTTAAATTAGGTACGCAGACATAACAGTCAATTACACAGCCATGAGAATTTAACAATATAGTAAGACTAGACTGTAATCCATAAATTGCATACTACCAATTATGCTACATTAAAGTAAAACAATTACAAAAAAAGCAATTACAAACAATAGAACAGAAAGAATCAATTAAAATAATTAAAAAATCAATAAATTAACATTCAAAATAAATACCAAAAATAATCAATTAAAACAATTAAATAATTAACATTCAAAACAAATATCAAAATTACTAAATTAGAATAATTAGATAGTTATAGTAGCATAGTTAGATAGTATAGTTAGATACTTATAATATATCTAATAATTTATTAATATTCGTTTGCGTTCGGAAATGCAATATGATTATGAGGTATAGCAATCAAAAAGATAGATGTAACTATATTAAGAGGCCTATTACATCATGACTGTGATTTTTGCGTAAAATGGCATACTTTGGCGTTATGGATCTCAGAAACAAAAATACATTAACAATTATGACTTATTGAATAGTGTAGAATAGCTATTGGAATAGTGCGTAGCGGCCTCGCTTTTTGTAAATTTTGTTTAACTTTTTAATTAAACCTACAATTGCAGAGAAAGATTTTCATAAAGTGCGCGAAGGCACTTTTTTGAGCTCATCGATTGAACTACTGTTCTAAACAAGTGAAATAAAAAAATTATAATGTTTTCTCTTATATAGTCGAATAGTGCGTAGCGGCCTCGGAATTTTTAGATATCGTTGATTTTATATAGGAAAAAAATCTTATTCTAAACCAAAAAACTTCGAAAATCGCTGTAAGTTAACTGTGAATATCTCCTATCTACGATAATATTATTGAGCAAAATTTATACCAGAGTAATTGTTACTTCATGAGGAATAAAGATTTTATAATGAATTTAATATCCTATTTCGATAAAAACGATAAATACAACTGCAAAATTACTACAAAATGCGATGCGCCGGCCGTCCGAATTCAACTTATGCTCACAGAATGGAGATTTGTAATATTATGCACAAATTTATTATCCTATTTCGATAAAAACGATAAATACAACTGCAAAATTACTACAAAATACGAAAATGAGTATTTTACGCAGTGTTTACCTAGCACGGTGATCTCGACGGTGGCCTCGTCGACGCCCGACTCGTTCTCCGCCTTCAGCGTGTACGTGCCGGAGTTCTTCCACGACGAGTCGAAGATCTGGAGGCGGGTGTTGTAGTCCTCGTTCTCCAGTTTGAGTCCCGGGCTGGTCTCCAGGACCTGAGGATGTGGAGATAGTCAGTAAAAGTTCGTTGAAGGAGCTCGTTGGCGCATCGGTTAGCGCGTACGGTTTGCAATGCTGCCAGTAAAGCAATTCTCGCAATGCAGGGACGCTGGAAGGGTGACAAAAAAAATAACGTCTCTGTCCTTCGGAAGGCACGTAAGTCATCCCTTGGTCTGAGTTGTTATCGTAGGATGGTAGTCATTAAAACCAACTACTACGCATTGGGCCAGGGTGCTGGGAATGGCCCAATCTCCTTAAGTGCCACTGTTTATGTGGAAATACCTTAGCCCAACAGTGGAGCCCTTTAAACAGATGATGATGAAAAAATAAATGATCTGTTATCCATGTGGGAATCATATGCATATGCCCAGCAGAGGGAAGTTTACAGGCTGACGATGATGACGATGAAAAAAGTGAGTTTTGCATACTTCGATGACATCCGTGGTGGAGTGCTTAGCACGCCAGTTCTGACGTTTCGCCATCTACCAGGTTCAATTTCCGGTTGGATCAAATTCAGAAATAAATGTTTTTCAAAATTGATTTCGGGTCTACGTGTATTCTATGTATAATAAAGTGTTTTACCGTTATCCAGTATAAACATATAGAAGCTCAACCTTGGCTAGATATATGGTGTGAGAGTGAGGTTATTTTCATTTTACAAACATGGGTTTAATTTTGAGATGTTTATTGGATAGCTAAGTAAACCAAAAAGAGTTCCGCGGACAGTCGCCCGCCCCTTTTATAGTAACCCTAACAGCGCCATCTATCTACTTAGTAGCGTAAATAGTATCCGAATTACTGCGCGTGAGCGTAGGAATGCATCGGTTTAAATTTCAAGCTGTTCAGTCGCGATTCGGTTTGATGTGCTAGTTCGAGCTCTTAGCTGTTTTTTTAATATGTTTCTTTTTCATACTACTACCGTACTGTGCTTCGGAAGACACGTAAAACCGGTTGTCGTCGAAAGATGGTTTAAGTTATGAATTTTATTAGACCGGGACGTGGCCCGGACGGGGCACTGATTTGAAACATTACATACATTTTGTATCATATAATTCATATTCATTCACCGGTCTAATATAATTTATCCCTAAGCTTAAAACCCACCAACCCGCATTGGGCCAGCGTGGTGGGTTATGGCCCAATCTCCGTATGAAATATTTTCCAGGTAGGAAGGGAAGGCCTGTGCCCAGCAGTGGGACGTTTATAGGCTGTTGATGATGATTTGATATTACCTTCTTGGCGAACGTCCACGTCTTGGTCGGCGGCGGCTCGCCCTTGATGTCGACGTCCAGCTTGATGGTGGCGCCGGCACGCACGCGCACCGCCGCCATCTTGTCGCGGTTGATGTGCGGCTTCACTGCGGAGTTGGAACACAACATTCTCTTTTAGTATGATATTAAAGACGATTCGTAAAATCATAAAGGATAAAGCTAGAGGCATACTCATAGTACCTTGGTGGCCAACCCAACCCTGGTTTCCAGTTTTTAACAAAATCCTTGTCTCAAAACGTTTAGTTTTTAAACCATCTCAGAACCTTATTTTCTCTCATTCCAGCAACCGCAACGTACATCACCGAGTTACCCTGGTTGCCGGAATCTTATCACCTTATCAATGATAAGGAAACAAGTTCCATTAGCATCTATTAACATAATTCTAGCTTCTCTATCGGATAACTCATTAAAACAGTATGATACTTGTCTCAAAAAGTGGTTCAAATTTTGTAATACTCATAATATTAATATGCTTGATGAGTCACAACATACAGGCTGTTCCTTGTAAGGTGTCAAGCCGATGAGTGGTAATAGGGAACTACGGTACCTATCGATTGAACACCCATGTAAGTTGAGCGATTGTTGGTAGTTTTCGAGCTATATTTTTTTTTCTCGAATCTCGAATGACTCTATTGTTTTAAGTATCTATTTTTTGCGTAGGTAGCAATTTCTGTACACTTTTTTCTTTTACTAAGTAATCATCTTCCTAACATCAATACAAGTTACAAATATCATAAAAATATATATAAACTGATGTCGTAATAAAATACTTGGAAAAGAAAACAAATTGTAAGTAGTTCGGAAACTATCAAAAATCGCTGAACATACATGGGGTTTCAATAGATAGGTATGGTAGTCCCCTATCACCACGCATCGGCACCTTAAAAGGAACACCCTGTATAATCACGACTATTATCCCAGAAGGGTTAGTCAGAGACAAGGTAGTCCACGTTTCACCAAATAGCGACTGCACATGTGCTCAGCGTGACAGGTGGTGAGCCCATCGCCGTCTAAGCTGTTAGATGTACTATGTGCAGTCTTTATGTCCGTTAGTCGCCTTTTACGACACCCAAGGGAAGAGAGGGGGTGGTAGGATTCTTTCACCGCTATACTACACGGCTCATAAAAACGGACCTTACACATAAATAAACTAAATAAAGCAATACTCACGGAATCTAGCCTTAGCCACGTGCGGCTGGGTAGGCTCGCCCGGCTCACCCGGCCCCGCCTTGTTGACGGCGCGTACTCGGAACTGGTACGTGTTGCCCTCTTTGAGCTCTGGTACGCGGGCTTTGCACTCGGGCGTCTGTTTGTGGGAAGAAAAAGCATAAATAATCAATTGTTGAAAGTGAGGGAAGCAGCTTACTTTCAAGAACAGATTTTTTGCACAAAAGATCTCCAATTGGTCGTTTGCTCCTGCAAGAGGGAGACCTCTGCAGGCCCCACTAAGATCTATCTATCTATATATCTAATCAGCCGGTTACACCCACTGCTGGAGTAAAGGCCTCTTCTTTTTTCCGCCACTCAGATAAGATAAACAAATAAATAAGACGAGGGAAGCAGAGAGTCATTTCCTATAGTAGTGTCTCTGGAAAGTCTCATAAAAATGTAATAACGATTTTATTAAAAGTGCACTTTTTTAAATGCGAGTATAGGATGCCATAGTTACTGTTGTAGTCTTTCAAAGACTTTTAGAGAGATATATTGCCTTCTTCTAGCTCTGGTACGTTCTACGTTGGCTTTGCCAAGTCAGTGGAAGTCTTTGGCCTTTTACGGCCTTTTACGGCCGGTGCAGGCGTCGAAGCTGGGCCTCTTTGCCCGGACGTCTTCTCAGCAACGGTGTTTTTTTTTGTAAAATAATGCAATATCTCTTTTCAAATTATCTTAAGAAGCCCGTGTGAGAACTAAGTAAAGTCCAATATTTACTGAAACTACAAGGGGTGTGGGGGAAGTATCATTAAATATTAAACACCACAACGCCATGGTGTATGAGAGAGCATTTTACCTAGTTTAGCCTCCTGAATCATCCCGGGTCATATATCAACACATCCAATAAAAAAACTCTAAAACGATATAAGTAAGTAATTCCAAAATATTAAGAATATTTTTGATGAAACGGAACGTTCTACATCCGGCATTTAAAAAAAATGTATTGAAGTTGTAGTTTGACACCTGTCAAATTGACAATAGATCAAGAAATTCAGAACATTAGTTGATTAATAAAAAAAATTAAGGTCACCATGTCTCGTACTGAGGAGGTTAGAAAGCCTAACCCTTTAACGGGCAGAGGGATGTATATTCCCACCAAATTTTTAACTTTATGCAATTGAGATAAGGTCGAAAACCAATGAAAATTTTTCACATGCTATGACCGTTAAAGGGTTAAAAAAAAAATGTAACAATCTCACCGTAGTAACGAGCGCTTCCTGCCAAGTGCCGTACTTGTCCTTCTTCTCGATGACGTAGCCGGTGACGGGCGCGCCGCCGGTGTTCTTGGGCGCCTCCCACGTGAGGTCCACTCGGTCCACATCCCAGTCCTCGATTACTGGGACTGAAGGCTTGCCGGGGGTATCTGGTGGGAGATAGTATGGTAGATTAGAGGAGACAACTTGGAGAACTCGGTCGAAACGTCGGCTATAAAAAAGTATGCGCAAGATGTCATTACTAAGTGGTGTTGCGTTTAGTCCCGTTAAAATGTATCCCTGTTATTAAGAGGGTTTACGCCATTCGGTTTCCCATACAAACTTCCAAGTCGAAATTTTTAAAAACCAATGAGAAAATTTTGATGAAACTTTGCATGCTGAAGCAAAACACAGGGATCTAAATAGTTTGTTGAAAACATTTTTAAAAAACGTTTTTCTAGCTGAGTTATTGCGATTTAAAGTTCACCATAGAAAGTTAAAAATCGCAATAACTCAGTCAAATAAACATTTTTAAAAAATGTTTTCAACAAACTATTTAGATCCCTATGTTTTACTTCAGCATGCAAAGTTCCATCAAAATGGGCTCATAGGTTTTTAAAAATTTCGACTTGGAAGTTTGTATGGGAAACCGAATGGCGTAAACCCTCTTAATAAACGTTGATTAAAGTTACACTTCTATTTATCTGTCTCCTTTAACAAAAACGAGACAGCGTCACTATAAACCGAGGTATAACATTTTGGCCATTTTTTAATAAGACGGTAAGAGCATAGGAACGCTAAAGTTTAAAAGTGTATAGAGGGGAGAGCTTTGGCATAAGTCACGCAGCAAACCTAATAACGAATTGAAAAGTGTAAATGTTGTTGGCGCTGTTGTAGGTAATAACGCATTAATAGTTATTTAATAGCAACTGTGACATTTGTAACCAGCGTAAGGTTCCTAAAGACATGGTAAACAAATTTGAACTCTAAAAGCACTCACCATAAGGATTCTTAGCGATAATCGAGTGGTCGGTCTTCAGCGGCTCCGACTCGCCCTCCTCATTGACAGCCTTAACCCTGAACTCGTACTCTTCGCCTTCTTGCAGGCCCTTGATGTCCATTTCGGTGTCGTCGGTCTTTCCGACCGGCACCCAGCGGCCAGTGGCTTTGTTCAGCTTCTCAACCACGTAGCCGGTTACCGGTTTGCCTGGAAAATGAGAGAGTGAGAGGGTTAAGAGTTAACCTTTTGCCTGGTACAGCCTTAGATATTTTTCATCGATATTCTATCCTACTGCCACTGAGTAAGGTTCAAATTATGATGGCATCTATATTGCCATAAACAGCTAAAACGTTAAGATATAAAAGTTAATAGAGAACATGTCGGGCTTTAATAAAAACTGCATTTGAGCACCATATTTGTATGCATACTGTTCGTGATTAAAGTGTTACATTGCCTATCTCTTCTAGCCTTTCCCAGTTCGTCACTAAATTTTAATAGGGACATGTCGAAACAAACTTTAACAAATAAATATAATCCACATGTATAAATGACAAAGATATAAAAACAAAAACGAACTGCTAACATCCGCCAGTTTAATAGCGGATAAAACTTCATGTGAGACTCGTAGATGACCTACGACCTACTGAGTATTTTTTGGAGTAAAGCTTTCCAGTTGTGCTTTAACCCAGGACTTTAGACTGTATCTCCTCGCAAACTTTAGTCAAATTAGCACTATTAAATCCGATCACTGTAGATGATGATGACGCTGTAAAAGATAGGGAGAAAATAAATACCCTTGCTAAGTTTCTTGTCGGTTCCTCGGTACCACGTCTCCCGCCCTGTAGACTTACGAACCGATGGCCTAAAGACATTCATAAGTGCTGTAGTAGCCTAAACATGGCCTAAACCGAATAAATGTTTCTGATTATTGAGTCTTGACTTCAAACTCACCTCCATCATCATCCGGCTTCTTCCACGCCAGTTTGCATCCGGATTTGGTGACGTCAGCAACACTGAGCGGTCCGCCCGGCTTGCCCGGCGCGGATAGCACAGTAATCTCCACCTCCGCCTCGTCGGTGCCGTGCTGGTTTGTCGCCAAGATGCGGTAGGTGCCAGTCATCGCACGCACAGAGTCCTTGATGTCTAGTTTGGTGTTGTAGTCCACGTTTATCACGTTGGTTGTCACCTGAAAGATAGAGAGAATAAGCGTGTGTTTTATAGGGATACTAACAAAATATACAGGATGGAAAAAAAAGACCGGTGGTTGGAGGAAAAGTACCCTTAATATTGATGATGGCAAATTTTACTGAAAGGATACATTCCTTTTTTTTTTTCGAAAATAATTAAACCTGCATTTATAGATTTTTGCAAAATCACCTGCTTGAGCCGTGATACCAACCGAAAGAGTCATTCATAAGGATCAATTTCTTTTAAACAACATAGCATCTTAAACTAAAGAAATACCAAGATTTTTTTTTATTGTTAAGCTTACTCACTATCTAAAGAAAATAGTTTACTTCTGAATTTGCTCAAAATGACACCCACTTTCACGTATGCACAGACGTATTCTTCGACTGAATTCACTGTTCAATTCATTGTGTTTTTTTTTCACATTTCACCGGTTCGATTCGAACGAAATTTGCCATCATCAATATTAAGGCGGGTATCCTGCGACACTCTTTTGTGTTTTCTAACACCTAAGGGTGCGAATTCTGGCGAATGCGCGGCGAATGCGCAGCGCCGCTTGCGAGCCGCGCGCGAGTTAAGAAGGTTGACAACCCGGGCTCATTACGCTTTGTAAGCAACACATATTGACCCGAATAATATAAGTTAGACCAAGCATTATATAAGTTAGAATAAGCATTTATTATTATATAAATACTAGTGTTAAATCAGAATATAATGAATATTTTATTAGCCTTCACGCTGTTCGTATTAAATAAAGTTATTTTTATAAACAAATCCGCTGTCGACTACTTAATTCGCGCGCATTTTAAGCTCGCGCGACGTTCGCGGGTATACCCGCGTGGCACCCGTTCCCGTGGGAATATCGGGATAAAATATAGCCTATGTCACAGTAGTTTCGGAGCCTATTCAATTCAAACAAACAAACAAATCTTTCCTCTTTATAATATTAATATAGATGTGAACTGGTTACCTCCTTCTCGTCCGCCTTCCACTTCTGGAACCACTGCACCTTCGGTGCTGGCTCTCCTTTGACGTTGACATCGAAGAATATGGGCTTGCCCGCGCGCACCGCCAGCGCCTTCAGGTTGGTGCGGTCGATGCGGGGCTTCACTGTATACAAGGATAAGTACAAGTAAGTACAAGAAACGATGAGTAATATATGTAACGATAAGTAAGTACAAGTAAGGATATGTAAGTACACCAATCAATATGGCGGTATTGTAATGACAAACACACAACACGACAGACAAAAAGCACTGAAGACTTTCCTAAAAAGTAAAAATTCTGCAATATTTATTGAATTTGTCGACACCTAACACATAAAGTTGCAAATCAGTCGGGGTTTTGTATAGCCGTGCCGTTGCAAGGCATAATAACAATATTTTTTTTGTAATTGCCGTTATTTTTATAACAGTTTTTTTATTCAACCACTTACGATAAACTAAAATTTTTATTTCATTTTTCATTTTATGCAATACTGCGATGTTTCTTGAGCCCTTTCCTCTGTACAGTTAAAAGACTTACCGAAAGGGAAATAGTTAAATGCACACAAACTATAACTTAGATATATTTTTTATAGACTTTAATTAAGTAGCAAAATAAATAAAATTAACAACTGACGTTTGAAACGCTGAAATTACCAAAATGTACACTGTTTTGTGTGAATAATCATAATAACTATATCTACTTACAGGCTTTGTGTCTGATGGTGGTCATCTTTGTAGGCTCCGAGGCCTCCGAAGGTCCAGCCTTGTTGACCGCGATCACGCGGAACTCGTACTCGCTACCTTCGGGCAGACCCTCCACCTTTCCGGAGTTCTGGGTTCCGGGTACCTGCAGATACAATGTAAGGAATAAATAAACAATAGTAGCTATTGGGTAAATGGTACTAAGGTTCAATTTTGTCTGGTGTCTATTCAGAAATCACGTAATAAGTACCTAAATAAACATAGTTACTTAATGTCTCGCGTGGCAGTGAAAAAATACTACCAACCCTTTTCTTCCCTTGGGTGTCGTAAAAGGCGACTAACGGACTAAAGACTGCACATACATCTAACAGCATAGAGCGGCGATGGGATCAAAGTGGACTATGGCAGAGGACTGCTTTTTCTGTCCTCATTGCCTAGTCTCTGATTAACCCTTGGGGGATAATAGCAGTCTTTACCCGTGGACCCGGTGGGTCAACCCATTAGCGGGTCCACGGGGAATTTTAATTCCGAGTGGTCCCATGGCACTAGGGATTACATTAGGATGAATATTTCGACTTCGATTATATCGATATTAAATTAATAACAACCATGGACTTCAACTTATGATTATCTATGTATTATTATGTACATACATACTACAGCATATAGCGGCGATGGGCTCATCAAAATAATACTACCAACCCCTTTCTTCACTTGCGTGTCGTAAAAGGCGACTAACGGACTAAAGACTGCACATACATCATCACTTCCTTACTTACTTGGTAAGTATATTGTTTTTGTTCATTATACTTACTTAATTACTTATTTTTTTATATTTTTCATTTTTGTAATTAATTTAAAATCGATATAATCGAAGTCGAAATATTCATCCAAATGTAATCCCTAGTGCCATGGGACCACGGGTAATTAAAATTACCCGTGGACCCGGTAATGGGTCGACCCACCGGGTCCACGGGTAAAGACTCGATAATAGTCGTAATAATATGTTATGTTTGTTACTTAGTCAATGGTAATAAGGTTCAATTTTATGTGTTGTCTACTCAGAAACCATCTAATAAATAAATAAACACCAGTGGCTACTTAGCTTAAGGTAATAAGTTTCAATTTTATGTGGGGTCTACTTAGAAAGCACATCAAAATGAACCTTATTAACTGTTCATAAGATTTGAAACCAATGAAAAAGCACAATTTATGTCTGCTTGGTTACCTTGTACTATATGATTGGTTTTGAATTTTATCAAGAATGGATAATGGTTATGGTGCTTGTTGTTTTTGTTGTGTACTCTTTTTCTTTGTTATGCAATTCACATAAACAACGTCTTATTTTTACTTTCATTAATTTATATATTTACCTCCAACGCGTTCTCCCAGTCGCCGCCCTTGGGCCGCTTCTGTATAATGTACTTCTGTATGGGCGCTCCGCCATCCGATTTGGGCGGGTCCCATTTGATCTCGGCGCTCTGGTTGTCGTGGTCGGCCACTTCCACGTTGCCCGGCTTGTCGGAAACGTCTGGAAGGGTAAAGGGGATGTGAGAAAAAAAAAATTGCAATCGTGAATGTTAAGCTACTTTCACAATGTGTTGTCATCGGATGGGTGACCGGGTAGTATGTTACTAGCAATCTTGTAGAGAGAGATCGCAGAGAGATAGTCATTTCCTCAATAAAAGTAAAGTTCCACTTTACCAACAGTTTACATAATAGTAGATTGTTATACAAGGGGCTAAAATGACTCATTATATACGAGGTAGTTTTAGTCCCGAGCTTTAGCGAGGGTGTAAATAGAAACCGAGTTTTAATGGGTTTTTTAGCGCCGTGTGTTACACTATGTTTTTCACTACGAATGCGAGAAAATAAAACAATCCAATACAATAAGAATTGGTTTATTTTATTAAAAATTAACCCGTTAGTTGCTTTAACGACACCCACGGGAAGAGAAGAGTTGGTAGTATTATTTTGATGAGCCCATCGCCGCTCTATGCTGTTGGATAGTAGGTATGTGCAGTCTTTCCATCTCTTCCCTTGGGTGTCCTAAAAGACGACTAACGGACTAAAGACTGCACATACATCCAACAGCATAGAACGACGATGGGCTCATCAAAAAATAATACTATCAACCCCTCTCTTCTCTTCGGTGTTGTAAAAGGCGACTAATGGACTAATGACTGCACATACATCTAACAGCATAGAGCGGCGATGGGCTCATCAAAATAATACTACCAACCCCTCCTTTCCCTTGGGTGTCGTAAAAGGGGACTAATGGTCTAAAGACTGCACATACATCCAACAGGAAAGAGCGGCGATGGCCTCATCAAAATAATACTACTAACTCCTCTCAAGGGAATAGAGATTCCCTTGGGTGTCGTAAAAGCGACTAACGGGCTAAACGCTCACCAACTAAGCACATGTGCAGACTGTGCAGTTGTTTCTTGCTGAAGCGTGGACTGTGTGGGCGTGGTCTGTGTTGTCCATAGATTCAAATAATTACTAATTTTACCATAAACTTTAATAATAACTATCTCAAAAAAGTTGTTGATCTAAGTAAACAGTAATAAGTCCAGTCTTTATTCATGATTATTCTACCTAAGACTAAATACTTTTTCGTTTTTGTAGGCTCATTGTCATGTGACAGACAAAAAGAAACTTTATCCCCTAGGGCAAAAAAAGCTATTTTAGCCTTGCTCTAGAACGCTACAATGACGTTCTTTTTGAGCAAGAGGAGTGAAAAACATTTATATTATACAAAAAAATATCTACAATTTATAATTTAATGACACTATAATGGCATTTACTATTTAATTCAATACGCGAAACTTTGAATAAAATAAAATATATGTAATGTAATATATAAATAAGTTGGAATTGTATGCTAATTCTTTTATAACAAATATACTTTGGAGTATTCAAACGAAAATGTGAAACGTGGACTCAATAATCATAATTATAATTACGATAAATATTTTACAACTATCAAAAGCGCGGTAGCATATCTGTCAATCTCGGCAACTAGTGCGGTCCGGTCACAACAGAGATGTGTTAATCGATTGATCTAATCTTCATCTAACAGTAGTTTGTATGTATCCTCACCGAAGGGATTCTTGGCGAGCGTGGCGCGCTCCGTCTCCAGCGGCTCCGAGTCGCCCTCGTCGTTGGCGGCGGTCACGCGGAACTTGTACTGGTGGCCGGGCTCCAGGCCGGTGATCTCCATCTCTAGGGGCTTCCTGTCGCCCGCCACTCTGTACGGATGACGTCAAACAGTTTTACATATAGCTATATTGTCGTGCTGTTTACAGATTTAAAGAGTGTGTTTTGATGAGAAATTCCTACTGTTGAAAATTAACATTTCGCAACTTGAAAACTAAAGTGGCATTATGCCTAAATTAACTGATTTTATTTGCCTTTGTTCAGTATGTAACTAAGGGTGGATTCGACCAAACTGGAATAAGGTCTTATACCTAGATTAAACGCAGAATTTGTAACGACTAATCTTGAAGTAAATCTTATTCCAGGTTGGTCGAATCTACCCTAAAAGAATTAATATTTAAACTGGTATTTCAACTTTAAATTTCAGTTTAACTAACTTTCTTTTAGTTACATACTGAACACAGGCAAATGTAATTCAACTGAACTAAATTGTAATTTCAACTTTAAATTACTATTTAACTATCTTTCTTTTAGGTACATACTGAACACAGGAAAATAAATAAGCAGTTAATTTAGGCATAATGCCACTTTTGTTTTCAAGGTGCGATTTCATGACAAAGAATCTTTTGATACAAAAGTCGATAAGAAATACACCCTCAATTTTTATTCGTTTTAATGAAATTAAGGGCGAGTTCCACCCATGAAACTGAACAACTTTCCCCAAGAAACCTATGTGCAAAAATGACAAAAAAAATGTCGACCTCCCATACTATTGTCGTCAGCTGATCGGACAGTTTTGTATGTATGGGAGGTCGAAATTTTTTTGTCATTATCTATCTACAATTTTCCCATATGCTGTTGTCCGCGTGCCCAGTGTGCCCAGAAGTGGGACGACTAAAGTATTTTTTATTGTTACGTACATAAAATGGGCGTTTCATACAATTTTCACCATTTTACAATTCCAAAACTTAAATTAAGTCTCTTTTAAATCAAAGATAAAAGTAACAGGCGTTACTTCGCTGAAAGAGTCTGGCCAACGAAAGCTGAACCTCGTCGTAGATTTGATTGGCAACACTTTGTCTCTATGTGTGTCTATCTGAGGCTCAGAATTATTATTCTATCATCTGAGGAGTCATGTCGTATGACAAATTTAAAATTTATCTGAAAAAATTGCGGCTGTGTGAGTGACCTATCATGATTTTTTGAAAATTGCCGCGTTTTTCCTGGTTCAGCTTCGTTGGCCAGACTCTATTCATGGCATACAAAGAATGCAATAAAACATGTAGTTTTAATTCCGGGTTTATTCAAATACCTACGCAAAGCGCGACTAAAACCAGTGGTATAGGAAACGTCTATAGGCTACCGGGCTACCGTCATATTTTTGTCACTAAATTTCAACATTTGACCTTTAATCTAAGACACAAAGCTGGACCAAGTCACCAAGGACCTACACGACCTCCTAAAGACCAGCGACTGACAAGAGATCGCGCAAAACAGGGAGCAGTGCCGTCACCTTGTGTCGGAGGCCAAGACTCACTTCGAGTTGCTGAGCCATCGGAGTAAGTAAGTAAGTAGTAAAAAAGTCAATACTTTACACACGTAATTAAGTAAAGCTGATAATACGGTTTTATGAAAAGTAAACTAGAAAGATTCGCAACCGTGTCGCGTTGCGGTGAAAGAATACTACCACCCTTCTCTTCCCTTGGGTGTCGTAAAAGGCGACTAACGGACTAAAGACATACATCCAACAGCATAAAGCGGCGATGGGTTCCCCACCTGTCTCGCTGAGCAGCTGTGCAGTCGCTATTTGGTGAAAAGTGGACTAAGGCTGAGGACTGCTTTTGCGTTCCTCATTGTCTAGTCTCTGACTAACTCTTAGAGGATAATAGTCGTGATTATATTATGTATCATTTGAGCGTAATCAACGATACAAAAAGGTAAGAACAACATGGATTTTTTTCTATATTCTAAAGTACACTTGAGCAATATTAACGCAAAAATATTAATCAATACACACCTGCCGACGCGCACCCATTTGCCGGTGGCCATGTCCATCTTCTCCACCTCATACTCCTTGACGGGTGAGCCGCCATCGTCTTCCGGCTTCTCCCACCTGACCTTGCAGCCTCCTGCATGGACGTCTGACACTTCCAGCGGACCTGGGGGATGATTGTATTGGTTAACGTGTGAATCAAATGACGTTCGGTTTGCAATCTTGCCAGTTGAGGAAGTTTCTAAATGCCGGGCCATTAGATGGGTGACCGAATTAAAAACATCTTAAGCTCCTCTACGCTTCGGTAGGAAGGTAAAGCCGTCAAAGGTAGGATGGTGAAGCAAAAGATCAGGAGCAAATGAAATAATTCATAAATGCATATCAGGAGATATAACCATTCCTGTGTGTATAACTTTATTATCTCGTTTGTAAATTTGTATTATTATAATATATTTGATCGTTTGCATCTTATTGTTATTAAATGTTTCGTTTTTAACATATTCGCTATAACTGTACTCTGAATAACAGCGAATCAGAAGAAACGAGAATCTGAAGAGATGCGAATCTGTAGAAATGCGAAACCGAAGATAAGCGAATAATAAAATTCATAGATAGATACTAAAGACTGCACATACATCTAACAGCTTCAATAGAAGCAAATCAAATTATCAGAGTTATTAAAATATATGAATAAAATAACAGAACGGCAAAAATGGACGCTAATAAAGTGCTGGACATCTTTAGCAGGAAACATAAAAGAAAACTGTCTTTATTAAACATTTAATTTTTGACACTTTTATAAATCTACCTATACTTACATACTTGAATTTGTAGAAATAAACTTGAAGTTTGATACTTCAAGTTTATTTCTAACCTTCGATCAACAATACCAACTAGGTAACGCGTCACGTACAAAATGAAAGCTAAATCTTGTCCACGTGAATAAATACTTTTTCAACGCAATAAATTACTCCTGCCACTTGAAAAAGAACAGACGTCAATAATATTTAGTGGTGAAATCAACCTTAGGGGGCAACAAATAAAGTACATTTCCTGTTATGCCTTGCGAGAAAATAAGAGCTCACTTCTCAAGTGCGCTCTTATTTACCGAGACACATTTTTAGCGCCGACCTGACATCTAGTTGTATTGTTGATCGAAGTTTCTAACAATTATTGTTGATTTTTTTGCCCGTCCGCCCCTTGTGCCCCTGCCAGAAAAAATCCTGGATCCGCCCTTGGACTGTGGAAGTGGACTGCTTAAGCGTTCCTCATTGCCTGTAGGCCTAGCATGCGCAACACGAGATATGTCGCGGACGAGAGACGACAAATCATTTTAAGTTGTCATGTTAAGGTTTGTAGACAAAAATACTACAGTTTATGCAAAAACTACTATTAAGTCTATTTTTGACATTATTATGTAGAGTTCAAAGCGCATCCATGTGTCTTTAGTGTCGATAGTCATCACACCACACTAATATTATAAAGGCAAAAGTTTGTGAGTGTGTATGTTTGTTACTTTTTCACGTAAAAACTACTGAATGGATTTGGATGAAATTCGGCATACAGATAGTTTATAACCTGGATTAACACATAGGATACTTTTTATCCAGATATACTCCCGGGAACGGGAACCACGCGGGTGAAACCGCGAGCGGCCGCTAGTCAATAAATAAAATGGCTCACTAGCTATCACGTGGAGCACATTATGACACAGGTTAAATTGTTATTTATTATATATATATATTGCTTATTTTGCGTTCCTCATTGCTTGGTCTCTGCCTATAACCCTTTGGGGATAATAGTCATTAATGAATGTATGTATGGTCACAGATTAAGAGCGGGCTCCCTAAAATAAATCCAGCGCTAGCTCCGCCCAGCGCGCCCCGCCACCCGCATGCCACACTCGTTACACTAGCGATACATTAACAACCAATTCAAAATTCGCGCGCGCGCAGGTCATCCGAGTTCATGATCCAAGAACATAGAATGAATAGAGCATTTTCGACAATTTTTTTTGAACTTTATTCAGTAATTTTAAAGACAGATTATTCATATTTTTTATGAGCAGTAGTATGTTAACTTTGATTAATTAATATATTGAAGATCATGTTTGTACTTTGTATTCCTATTTCATTTTTTATTTATTTTTGTTTCAATTTTATTTTTTTTATTTATGTAAGTTAACTTTATCATTATGAAACTACTTCGGGAAAAGTAGTGTATATTATATTTGTCAAGCCGGATTGCATATAAATAATTGTATTATTATAATACTGTTGTTCTTTTTATTTGTTTTATTATAATGCACAAAGATACACTTCAATTTTACACATTTTATTAACCCCCGACGCAAAACTAAGGGTGTTGCAAGTTTAACACCTCAAGCCCCAAGCGGCCATATTTGGCCGCACCTAAAAACTCGCTATTCCGTCGGACCCCAAGCGGCCAAAATATCGCCGCGCTAGCCGCGCTCTCCACTTGACTTTGTACTGTGTTTTGAAACACTTAGAGACTACTTTAGTATGAACACGGTTGATTATTTCGGTTTTGTGGTACATTTTATGCATCGTGAACGCAAAATTTAACATGAATTGCGTTTGATTTTTTTTCCTATTCCGCAAATTTAAATTGACAGCACCTGCTGTCAAAATTTTTAGACATTTCGATGCCAAGACTGAGAGGTTAACGTGTGTATTTGAGTAATTTGTTTATCTGTACGAATTATCGTATCTCCCGAAGGGATGCACCGATTTTGATTTTGTTTTTTTTTATTTGAGAGGTGTCTTGATCGAGAGTGATTTTGAGCCAGAATCTATCAATCAATAAAAATGTTTTTACTTTTTTAAGAAGAATTGTGTTTTAAGAAAATCTGTTTTGCCTTTTGAAGATCATTATCTCTACATAGTCGAGAAAAGGATTTGAGCAACTTTCATAAGTCTGATCGATTCAAAATTTGATACCCTGTTACATAAATGATATTGAAAGAACACGGTAACTTTGACCTGATGCTGCAGCATCTGCAAGAATAACTAATTCCTTACCAAGTTACAACATAGGTATCGTGTTTAGGCTCATTGGAATGGTCTCTACAAATAGGTTGTAGCTAGGTGATGATCAAAATCTGATAACGGAGCAGGGAAGAAAAAATGGGAATAAGTTGTTGAGGGATTTTAAGCTTCTTTTACTTTTAATGTTTTTTATATATTTTATCGTTGTATTAACGCTTGAATATACCTAAGTAAAAACTTTTACTTGTTCTGTCGATATGAAATTATTGGATAATTAAAAATAAATTACCTATTGGAAAAATAAAATCCAACCAGTCAATCAAAGTAAATGTATTTTGATATGGAGGTAGAATTATAATTCCATAAAACCTAATTAACGTCACTCTACTGCTGGAGCCTTGCAACTCGTGACCTCCGACGAGTCTTCATTACTGTTACGTATAGCTATAATGTCAGTGGGAGTGATTGTTTTAGCCGTCACTTATTCTGTATATCCTTCGGCTTGATAATACCAATCCGATTTTTTATTTACAGTAACCTGAAAATATAAAAAGAGACGAGATACTTTTACGAAATATGTGACATATCTAATTATATGTTCAACTGATAATAAAACTGATATATTATATTAGTATTATATTTGTTTAAATTAATACTCACATGGCCATTCCTGTCAAGTTTCCAGAAATGAACTTTATATAAAAAAGCTATAAAATTTAGAGTGCTCTGTATAAATAACATTTTAAACTTTGGTCAATACAATTATTTTTATGAAAAAACGGGATTTTTACCATGTCTGAGTTGTTGATTTTGAGTTCCCGATATTTCGGCGCAGTTGCATGCACCATGATTACGGAGTAACTGCAGCTAATGCGGGTGGATGTTAGGAGCAGACGAAACAGTCTACCCTCTTTCTTGTTCGTTTATTGCGCTCGTCATCAAGGTGAAGTTACAAAAAAGTAACATCTCGATGGAATATGCCAAGTTATTACATCATTGTCTATCCACTAACTACTTTGTCTGCCAAGGGCAGTTTTACCTTCAGATTGATGGTGTAGCTATGGGTAGTCCCGTAGCTCCAGTGGTTGTGTAACGTTGTATTTTTTTAACGTTGTCCTTGTTTATAAAATAATAAAAATTTTATAGCAAACTTATTGGTTTCGTTGATTTTAGTTCTGTAGTACCTAAATAGATGGCGCTAGCAGTCTCACGGGATAAGTAGAATTCGATTTTATCGATGCGTTTGGTCTTTCCGAAAACGTAGTGAGAATTTACCTAGTAAAAATAAAGTTGATTCTTGGCTGTATGGTCCCTGACCGTAGCCTGTTCCTAGAAAAGAACGATAAAAACAATTTGACATTTGTGATGTCATCTGGAGGAGTGATGATTGATTTGTAATCGAGGTTTTGATTCGTCTCGGAACAGGATTTGAAAGTAGACAAGGGCGGAGCCCCAGGGCTACCGAGAATCCAAAGACATCGGCCCCGGAATGTAAATGGTTAAAAATAATGCCGATGTAAATTATTGGGTGGAAAGGGGATTGTTGCATTGTCTGGAGATGAACGACCCGCAGAAGATGTAGAAGCGGGAACGGCAGACATCGGCAAAATGTTCTTTCTAACTCGTAGTTAGAACTTTTTAACGAGTTCCATTCTTACAATGGTTCCTTGAAAGGTCTTGCACCTTATTTTGGTCAATTTTGGAAGAAATGTCTCGGTAATCTACCTAACTACCTCCGGTCCCCGTGGATTGCTGAAAACCTGATGGCAGTCACATGTGCAGCTCTAGAGAGGTAAAGGAAGGATCACCATCGCTCTTCAGGTCAGTCTCCATATTCGTTCGGTGGACGCCTGGACCGTCACTCGAGGGTTTCTCTCCAGGCCGCCACCGTTCTGGATGCCGGGATCGTCTGGCAGGATGATGTTAGTTCACCGTAGAATTTAATGTAGTAAATTATTAACATAAATAGCGATTGAGATTTGGGATAATTTGATTGCAGTCGCGAATCAACATAAAGCGACCTTGAGAGTAAAAGTCTTTTGCATCACACCTAAATTGATGATGGAACTCCAATAAAGTTATTGCCTCGTAATAACTCATGCGTTAGAATTATATTTAATTTAATTGTGTAGGTAATTTTGTATCTAGACTAAACAGGGTAGAAATAACTTATAGATGTAAATCCTCTGATATCATCGTCATATTATATGGAATAAATACCGTCGTTATTGCTAGACTATCCATGTATTAAGATATGAAATAAAAGAGCTTGGCTTTGAGACAAATTATCATCTTTGATTTCTTTCCCAGCATTATTTGAGTAAACAACAATTTACCACATTTTACTTATTAGAAAAAACTACATTGTTTTCCACCTCTAGGAAAATACCAGTTTTCAATGGCGCCCACTATTGTGATCAAATTAATCCCAAATCTATAAAATTTTGTAAAATTTTGTTATTTATGCAATAGTTCTTAGTGAACGTAGAATTTGAAATTTAATTTTGTTCGGTGAAGTGTAAAAAGTTATAGTTGTGAACTTAAGAATGGTGTTTTGTAGTTTAAATTTGTAATAAACTAACTTATTTAGTAATCTTCTTGATGCGACAAACTTAAAAACATTTTTTATTAGGTTTTGTCTCATTAGTTCACAATCTATACTCCGTTCATGTTTTGTTATTTCAAATCACCGAAGTGTTGATTGTAGTTTCATTTTAAGAAAATAAAGGTTAAGTATTTATTTTTAATTGAACCTTGTAAGGATAATTCCTTTTGGAGTAAGTCGAACCGTCGACTAACATTGTAAATGCAGTGAGATTATTTTAGAGTTTTTTTTTTTTGTGGAATGTTAACATTAACATTAATATTAACTTTGTTAAACTATTTCATTTAACATATATTATGGAATTTGATGTTCATTTATCATGCGAAAAGTGACTTATTTATTGGTCACCAACACTTAGAAAAAATTTTCAGTTTCATTAAGTAGGGTGACCATGACATTGTGAAAAATTTTAGGACATTTTTTTTTTTGTGAAACTTTATTGGAGCATTTGAAAACAGCAATATTTTGGTAGTAAAATTACAAAACCTTATTACCTTTTAACTTAGATTTTTTTTACTTTTTTCGTAGTCGAAAATTTTTTTTTTTCCTTTCTTTTACAAGATGAATTTGAACACAGTGCACCTTTATGCGCTGCATCGTGACGAGTTGTTTTATGAGGTTTCTATTCGTGGCGAAACACCTGAGGACACAGTCTTGAAATTATGACAGTTGAAAAATGAGATCAACGACTTTAATCCTGAAGATATTTTAGGCGATGACGACGCGCTTCCAAGGAAAGAGTTGCAGATTATCGGCGACAAATTAAAAGACCTTCGGAAACGCATCGACGATTTTGAGTCCTCAGGTGAACGGAGTTTGTTGGTTCGGGCTAGGGCTTTATTCTGTCACTTGTGGTTCCGGTTAGATAGGGTGAATGCGGAGGCAGAGGCTGACGTTACGGTGAAGTCCAGTGTCAAGGAGGCTTTGAAGAAATTGCGTCAGCGTCTGGATTTGCAAGAATCTGGTTCTTCGTCACCACCAACAAATTTGAAAGCGACCGAACCTCAGGCGGCTGTGTCATCTCTATCCGCTTGTTCGTCGGACTCCAACGTCGCCAAGTGGAAGATTCAGTTTGACGGCACGGCAGATCCCCGTAGTTTTCTAGAGTCAGTTGCTGAACATGCTGTTGCTTATAATGTTTCTGAAGAAAAATTATTTAGGTCTGCTTTTTTGCTATTTAGAAATCAGGGTCTCATTTGGTACCGAGGCGTCAAAGACCAAATCTCCTCTTGGCAAGACCTCAGTTCTTTGCTTTTGGAGGAGTTCGACATTGTCGACTACGATTATCGACTAAGGGGTGAGATTCGGTCTAGGACCCAAGGTCAAGATGAACCAATTCACATTTATTTCGCGGTCATGAGTTGTTTGTTTTCACGACTGAAGAAATCTTTGTCCGAAGAAGAAAAGGTGGAAATTTTACTGCACAATGTTAGGCCGACTTTTACGGAACAGCTGGCGTTACACCATTTTGAAACAGTAACGGATTTAAAGGCTGTATGTCGTAAGTTAGAGGCTGCACGTCAGCGAGCTAGTTTGTTTACTGAGCCACCCAAGACCTCGAGTTTGAATCCAGAGTTAGTTTATAAGAGTAAGGGTAAGACACCGGTTAGTGTTGTAGGGAACAAACCTACACTAAACTTCGGACAACCGAACAAGAACAACTTTGTTAGGACACCGGAAAATAAACCCAAACATTTCGATTCCAACAAAAAGGTCGGGTTTTGTAATAGGTGTAAAGTAAACACTCATACTCGAGCACAGTGTACGGCTGACGACAAAAGAGTGAAGTGCTTCAGTTGTGGTGAGCTCGGTTATACAAGTAGGTCGTGTCCGAAATGTAACGTAAAAGCTAAAAAACTTCACTTTAAAGAATTCACTTCAGAGAAGGTCAACTCTGAAGATTGGAGATATTGACAAGGTTTAGCCCCAGTTTTAGCCTGTCCTGATTTTGACCAACCTTTTACTGTACACTGTGACGCCTCGAGTTACGGAGTTGGCGGTATGTTGACACAGGTACAGAACGGAGAAGAACACCCAATTGCTTATATCAGTAGGTCTCTTAATAAAAACGAGCGAAACTACAGTGCGACAGAGCGTGAAGCGTTGGCAGTGATTTATGCGGTTGAAAAGTTTGAACCTTATCTAGGGACACGCGAGTTCACTGTCGTAACGGATCACGCGTCGTTACAGTGGTTCCTTCGGCTCGAAAATCCTACTGGTCGTTTGGCACGATGGGGATGCCGGTTATCACAATACAACTTTAAGGTCGTGCATAGGAAGGGTAAGGACAACGTCGTGCCAGACGCGTTATCACGTCTTCTACCAGTCGAAGTGGTTGTAGGCGTCGACAGTAGAGACGACTAGTACGACCGAATTTTTAAAGGTTGTCAAGGTAATCCGCAAAACTTTCCGAACTATCGAGTAGAAAAGGGCACGCTGTATCGGTTTTAGCAAATCCAAGTATGGTTTGACTCAGGAGTTTGATTGGAAGGTGGTTGTGCCCAAAGGACAGCGAGCAAGAGTTATTGCGGATCACCACGAGCCACCCACGTTCGGACATTTCGGCGTGTTTAAAACTCACAGGAAAATTTCCCTGCAGTTTTACTGGCCAGGAATGTACCGTGACGTGGTGGAATTCGTGAAAAACTGCAACACTTGCGCCGCGTACAAGCACTCCACTCGACTAACTCCAGGTCTTATGGGTCAACCGAAACAATGCTATAGGCCGTTCCAAGTCCTCTCGGTAGATTTGGTGGGACCCTTGCCTAAGTCACGCTCGGGTTTTGTACATCTTTTAGTGGTAACCTGCTGTTTCTCCAAGTATACGATGCTTTTTCCTTTGCGTCGCGCGACTAGTGCTTTAGTGGCTAAGGCGTTTGAACATTTTGTTCTTTTAACACATGGGGTTCCTGAAACCGTAATTACCGATAATGGGGTTCAATTTACGGGATCGGAATTTCGTGAGCTATTAGAGCGTTATAATATCCCCAGGGTACATTATGGCCCAAGATACACGCCACAAGTCAACCTAGTCGAACGCTACAATAAAACTGTCATGACAGCAGTTTCATCTTATGTCAAGGACGATCATAGGACTTGGGACGTGAATCTGTATAAGATACAGTTCGCGTTAAATAGCGCGGTAAATGAGTGCACACGGTTTTCGCCATTCTTTTTAGCGCATGGTAGGGAGCCAATTATAAATGGTTCATTTTATAAAAAGTCCCAAGAAGGCGACTATGAAGTAACGATGCCTAGAGAGGAATATGCGGGGGAGCTCGGTATTTTAAGAGAGGTCTTTGATAAGGTCCGAGAAAGGATCCTTAAAGCGCATCAGACAAATGCGAAATATTACAACACCCGCAGACGACCAATGACCATAAAGGTAGGTCAGGAAGTGTGGAAGCAAACATTTGTCCAAAGCGATGCTGCGAAATACAAAGCCTCAAAACTGGCGCCGAAGTTTGTGAAGTGCATAGTGGCTAAAATTCGTTCCCCTCTAGTTTATGAGTTGGTGTCACTAGACGGGAAACCACTAGGTGCTTGGCATATTTCAAAAATAAAGGTACGTTACTAACCTACCATGCCGTAGGACACTTTTGTGTGTCGGTGTCTCGTTTGGGACCCGGCGATGCCAAGGCGAACCTTAGGTTTAGTTTAGTTTTAAGTTTTTAGTGCACGAAAGGCAACGCGCCTTTTAGGTTTTTTTTGCGTTAAGATGTTTTCGTAAAAACATAAGTACAACTTCGAATGTAAGTTTGCGTTTAACAACCCGAGGGTTTTCCCGTAGACGGTTGCGTTTGTTACCAACCTGAGCTGACATTGCGTTGACGGTTAAGTAATATTTATTTTTTTTCAACTCGAGCGGCTTTACTCCGCGAAGACGGTTGTTGTTTTGTTAACCAACTCGAGCTGAAATTGCGTTGACGGTTGCGTAAAAACAAAACATGTGCCTCTCACCACTCGAGGGTTTACCCCGAAGACGGTTGGTTAGTTTAATTAATATTGGTAAGCCAATAATAATTTTCTTAGGATAAAATTTTTTTTTTGTCCTGAAATTTTCATAAAGTAGGGAGTTACGAGTGTCTCTTATAAAAACTCTGGGGTTAGTGTCAGGGGTGGCGAAAGTAAATAAACTGGTTCGCTACATTAGGTCAGATGATGAATGTCAGATAAGATTTAAAAGGGATTTCGATAGTTGAGGGGGAAAAGTAGAAGAATGAAAGTAGTACGTAAGTGTTAAAACTGTATAAATACGCATATCCGGACGGTTAATTAACTTTAGTCCTGAAGTTAGCGGGGTGGGGGTTTGAAGATCTAGAATTGGTTTAACTTAGGTGGATTGGAACTTTATTTTTCAGTTGGTTTAGTTAGAGTTTTGATAAGGCTACTGGGGTAGGGTGTTTGCTGGTAATTTGTTTACCCACCATGCCGTAGGCCACGAATGTGGGTCGGTGTCTCTTCGGAGCTCCGGCTATGCCAAGGCAAATCCTTAGGTTAAGTTTTTGTCTCATTTCCAAGATTTTTTTTTTAAATGAGTTCTGTCTTGTTTCGACGGGGGTTCGTTTAATTGATATGATCAGTGTTGGTACACTCCTTAGGTAGGGTTTTCTTTAGTGACGCTGAGGGCAGCGTAGTTTCTCACTACGCTCGGAACTTTCGTTGGAGGGGGTGTATTGTAACGTTGTATTTTTTTAACGTTGTCCTTGTTTATAAAATAATAAAAAATTTATAGCAAACTTATTGGTTTCGTTGATTTTAGTTCTGTAGTACCTAAATAGATGGCGCTAGCAGTCTCACGGGATAAGTAGAATTCGATTTTATCGATGCGTTTGGTCTTTCCGAAAACGTAGTGAGAATTTACCTAGTAAAAATAAAGTTGATTCTTGGCTGTATGGTCCCTGACCGTAGCCTGTTCCTAGAAAAGAACGATAAAAACAATTTGACATTTGTGATGTCATCTGGAGGAGTGATGATTGATTTGTAATCGAGGTTTTGATTCGTCTCGGAACAGGATTTGAAAGTAGACAAGGGCGGAGCCCCAGGGCTACCGAGAATCCAAAGACATCGGCCCCGGAATGTAAAGGGTTAAAAAAAATGCCGATGTAAATTATTGGGTGGAAAGGGGATTGTTGCATTGTCTGGAGATGAACGACCCGCAGAAGATGTAGAAGCGGGAACGGCAGACATCGGCAAAATGTTCTTTCTAACTCGTAGTTAGAACTTTTTAACGAGTTCCATTCTTACAATGGTTCCTTGAAAGGTCTTGCACCTTATTTTGGTCAATTTTGGAAGAAATGTCTCGGTAATCTACCTAACTACCTCCGGTCCCCGTGGATTGCTGAAAACCTGATGGCAGTCACATGTGCAGCTCTAGAGAGGTAAAGGAAGGATCACCATCGCTCTTCAGGTCAGTCTCCATATTCGTTCGGTGGACGCCTGGACCGTCACTCGAGGGTTTCTCTCCAGGCCGCCACCGTTCTGGATGCCGGGATCGTCTGGCAGGATGATGTTAGTTCACCGTAGAATTTAATGTAGTAAATTATTAACATAAATAGCGATTGAGATTTGGGATAATTTGATTGCAGTCGCGAATCAACATAAAGCGACCTTGAGAGTAAAAGTCTTTTGCATCACACCTAAATTGATGATGGAACTCCAATAAAGTTATTGCCTCGTAATAACTCATGCGTTAGAATTATATTTAATTTAATTGTGTAGGTAATTTTGTATCTAGACTAAACAGGGTAGAAATAACTTATAGATGTAAATCCTCTGATATCATCGTCATATTATATGGAATAAATACCGTCGTTATTGCTAGACTATCCATGTATTAAGATATGAAATAAAAGAGCTTGGCTTTGAGACAAATTATCATCTTTGATTTCTTTCCCAGCATTATTTGAGTAAACAACAATTTACCACATTTTACTTATTAGAAAAAACTACATTGTTTTCCACCTCTACGAAAATACCAGTTTTCAGTTGCGAACATCTGGATGGAGTATTTCGAAGAGCTAGCCACCACCGTTGCTCCTACACAATTCAAACTCTGGATAAGGTACGTTGACGATGTTTTCTGCATACTTCCTGGTGGCAAGCAACATATTGAAGACAATTTGGCCAAACTAAACGACATCCATCCTAAAATTACCTTCACCTATGAGATGGAAGAAGAAAGGAGCATTTCTTTTCTTGACGTCAGAGTGCGAGTGCGCAGTGATGGTTCGCTTAGCCACTCAGTATACAGGAAACCTACACACACTGATCGATACCTCAACGCGACTTCACATCACCACCCAAGACATCTTGACTCTGTAGTGACATCTTTGACTGATCGAGCATATGATTTGTGTGATGACGACCATCTAAACAAGGAGTTAGCTCATGTGCGGCATGTCCTGCAGAGGAACGGGTACAAGGGAAAGGTACTACCACCCAGACACACAACAAAACAGTACAGGTGCAAGGTGAACAGGCAACCGGTGTTTTTGCCTTTTATAAAAGGAGTGACAGATAAGATCTCCAACATACTAAATAAGTACTCAATCAACACTATCTTCACTCCTCTAAAGAAAGTTGCCCAATGCCTGCGTTCACCAAAAGACAGTTTTCCCCTGGAAAAACCTGGCGTGTACAAAATTGACTGCAATTGTGGTAGCTCTTATATAGGCCAAACAAAACGTACAGTAGCCTGTCGCGTAAAGGAGCACATTAAAGCAGTCAAGAATAACGACACTCAGAAATCAGCTATTGCAGAACATCTTATTCACTCAGGACCGAATCACTGGATGGAGTTTTATAACCTTCAGATTATTTCGACAGAACGCCACTATGTACCAAGACTGGTCAGAGAAGCTATTGAAATAAAAAAGCATAAAAATAATTTCAATCGTGAAGACGGGTTTAAATTGTCGAATGTCTGGAATCCAGTTATTCAGTTATGTAAAAATCGCAAGAATCAAAACGGTGGCGTTTCTCGTAGTGATACCGTGAGTTATGTGTGTCGTGAACAAGTTCGAGTTGACAGTGCGATCGAAAACAGTGGTACGGGTGTCAAGCGCAATAAACGAACAAGAAAAAGGGTAGACCGTTTCGTCTGCTCCTAACATCCACCCGCATTAGCTGCAGTTACTCCGTGATCATGGTGCATGCAACTGCGCCGAAATATCGGGGACTCAAAATCAACAACTCAGACATGGTAAAAATCCCGTTTTTCATAAAAATAATTGCTCTGTAGAATTTTAACTTTCAACCTAATACCTAAGTATATCGAAGCTCAAGAAACTACAAGATAACTGACATCGAAACATTTAGCTAGACCACTCACAACTACGGGTATAGAAAATAGACCGAAACGTCAAATGATAGGTAAGTAACTGTTTAGAGTATGTTATTTGTCCTTGCGTTATCCCGTACAAATCAAACTTGTTCAATTTGAAACGCTGAAATGTATCTTATGTTTAAAACAATAAACAAAAACGTACTTGAGTTAGATCTTCACATATAGAAAGTAATGGAATGGTTGCGCTTTGAGCATTAGCGTTATTTTTGCCAGTTCCTAGGCTTAGGAACGTTAATCTAAAAAATATCAATTCAGGTTATTTGAAACAAACACTAATACAGTATTTAAAATTAAATATCGAAATAAATTATAAAAGTCCTAATAATCAAATTAATAAAGAGTTTTTTCTTTAAAGATTGGATTTGTATTAAAAAAATTAACTTTGCTGAAATGATCTAATAAGATACTATTTGATTTGAATAACACTTACCTTTCCTCTAAACAAATTGGAATCGGTAATAAATGTATTAGTTTATTTGGCGACTCCACGCGTTGTCTTTGTTCCGAAGTACAAATTGTTCCTTTAGTTAGAGAAAGCGTATTATTTTGTTTATGCAAAGCGCTTAGTATCATTGTTATTATTGTATGTACTTACATTGATTATTAATTTTGAAGGACTACAGACCATCGTGGCGATGGTTTAACAGCCTTAGTCAAATAATTTTTTAAATAGGTAAGTCAAAAACCCTTACCAAATCTGCTTATAGTTTTAGAGCTGATCGCAGATTAGCACAAAAAAAATAGGTCAGTAATATTATGTGATAGACTACGGCAAGACTTACGATAGGTACCCAAAATCTACGTACTGAAATGAATTCAAAATTATACTTATACTCTCATACATTACGCATTATATACTTCGAATCTCTTTTTTTTCCTCGAAACATATTTTTTATTTTTCTTGTTGCCTATAATTTGGCTAGCCAAAACGACTTGCTAAACAATTAGTCGTACGTAATAAAATAATAACGTAAGCAGCATCTCTGTCACGTGCGCTAGCGAGGTGCACAGGTCCACCGTTCATGACGCGCATTGCGGGACTGAGAGTGCGCTCGCGTAGATTTTAGAATAGCTCTATTTCTGCAGTCGTACGGTTGAATATTGCGTGCGCCGCTTCAACACGCTTAGCGCAGAAGTAAATGACGTAAGTCACAAAACTGTTTTTATTTATAATTCCATTATTAAGTACTCAATTGAAAAATGGTCTTACCAGTCCCTAACTAACTATCTTAGTAATATATTCGTTGTATTTTTATACGTAAGGCTCTATAATGTAAAAAGATATACGTAATAATATCTCAAAAACTCATCATTTTCGATAAATAAAAGTATCGTACATAAACCAATATTTTTTGTTTTTGCTTTGCTCAAGCCTTAGTCAACTATACAAAGAAACATATACTTAAATTTGACATGTCTAGTATGCTGTACACATATGATAATTTATCTTCGAAATCGCTACTCGTTTAGGCAGCCGCCTCTTAAAGAAGAGTTACCAGATACTTCACTCAGTAGAAAATCACCAATACCTACTGCTTTATTAGCCTACTAATATTTAAACTATAATAACCTACCGCGCGATCCCACTGCAATCGTAGGGCTGCCTCTTCGATAAAATTAAATTAACATAAATAACTATTTGTGTCTATTTTACTGAGAACTGTGAATATGTTCTGACCATAGTTGATAGTTTAAAATTTTATCATTTATAAAATATATTTTTTTATAAATTGGCGCTGACATCATCATCAAAAGTAAATAGAGGTCAGTGTGTAGGTAAAATAAAAAACTACTACTGCACAACAAACCCATCTACTGCACATAAGGCACCAGACACGCGTACAAACGAAAGGAACAAAACAATTAAAATCAAACAAGGTGCGTGCGCTTCGCTTGCGAAAACCGCACTGAATTTGGTCCGCAAACGGCCCGAGACCGCTCGGCCGGGCGGTAGGTAATTATAGCGCGCAAGTATAAGGAGTGACGGAGGCCTGGTATGGTTTACCTTTAGGCGATCCCGGTTTACTCAGCACCGTCAGCTCGACCGTCTCCTCATCGAACCCGTTGCAGTTCTCAGCGCGCAGCTTGTATTTGCCGGTGTCGCGCCGCACCGCGCTCACTATCGTGAAGTCGGTGTGGTATTCCTTGTTCTCGATCTTGATACGCTCCGTGTTGACTAACTTCACGTTGTCGCGCCATGACCTGGAAACGTACAATAATTATTTTTAATTTTATTTGAAAATGACGCAAACGAGCAGGCGGGTCCAAAACCAGAGGAGTCGCAGATGCGTTAGCGGCTTTGAGAAAGGAGTATGCATTGTAAGGGGGGAGGAGGGATCATATCATCATAATCATGGAGGAGCTCATTGGCGCAGCGGCTAAAGTAAAATAACAATATTTAAAGTACAGGTGAGAGATCAATGAGATTTGCTTATGAAAAGAAAAGTATCTTTGCTCAATAGAACGGAAATAAATTTATTTCGTATCAAGCTAGACAAAAAATTTAATTACAATGAATATAATTAATATCTTGTGACTCTGAAAAGTATCCTTATGTTATGAACTTAATTTATAAGTTAACTGTTGCCGTAAGTTTATATAACTTTAACTTTAAAGTTTGGCATAATTAATAATGCATTACTTACTAACATACAGTCATACACCACAACCATCTGATCGATTATATATTAATTTAGTGTTTGATTTTAGGGTTCAAAGGGGGGGACGGCGCGTACGCAGTCCCCACTACCAAAAATAACGCGTCCGAGTTATCCACATTAGGGATAATCGCAGGGGTCAACCCCACCGCAGTGCAATGGAGGAGCCTCGCCCTGGGGGAACCGCCTTCGTGATCACGGTGTCCCCTACGCCAGGTAAGTATGATTTAGCAAGCCGCCGCCGCGGAGGTCATTCGGCGAGCAAAAATCTCGTCACCGCGATTCAGGAAACGTACAACGCGGTACAGCGCCATCTCGCCGCGTCATTAGTGGACTAAACCTAGACAGTTGTTGACAACATTGTGAGCGAGTCGTTAATTTGTAAATTAAATTGTTGCTGATAAACCATTTAAATAATAGAAGGAAAAAATATTATTATATTATAATTCAATAATAAGTTATATAATAACTATAACTGTGAACGGTCTTTTTACCACGTGTTATGTTAGAATTGAGGTAAAGTAAAGTAGGTATAGCCTACATAAAAATAATGCACTAAAATTGAATATCCTTTGTTAGAAGCTAAAACTGTAATTATGAGTAGTAAAGATAGTATAGGATTGATTGGAACTTAAATCATTGATTAGTTTAAAAAAGGAAATATTTTAATGGTTTAGTTAGGAGATGATAGTAGTAATGCCACTTAATAATAGTTTGATTCATTGAAAAATCCGTCTCCCGCTATAACGATATGATTAGTCATGTGATTTAACCTGTTGAGTGTCGACTGCGGCCGCGCAGTGATTGATCAGTGCTCAATGAATAGAATTTATATTGTGTCAAGTGGCGCCGCGTTATAACTCTTAATGTACGAAATACATTCCAACTGAATGTAATAATTTAATTTTGCGTAAGGTAATGCGGTAAGACCACGGAGCTCCATGGTTAATAAGCCACAGGTAGTCTGTGGCTTATTAACCACGAGCTCTTAACTCCCCCTAGTTGTAGATTCCAACGACTACACCCATCATTAATTATTTGGCAATTATAGTTTATTGGAAAGGGTTTCATTGGAGGGGACAAGCTGCGCGCGCAGTGAACAGTGCTGTATGTATGTCAAAATGGTTGGTTGGTTATTTATAGGCATTTGGAGGGATTTAATAATATAATGTGTTTAAATAGAAAATAAGCCTGTTCTTTAAATGGAATTTAGTTGAGTATTGGTATTATTTTGGAGAGTTTTTCGGATAATAATTAATTATATACATGTGATTAGTTATGTACACTTTGTTTGGTGAATTATTTATTAATGATTCCAGTAAATATCATTAACTTTATTAGGTTCTGTAAAGTAGGATGTTTAACATTTTGCTACATCATGAGTTAGTAAGATGCTGTTTAATATGAAAACATTTCAAATACTTAGTGTGAATTTAGTTTACTTGAACTACATAACCCTACAACTACTAAACATACTAAAGCCAATTTTAACTCTACTAATATTATAAATACGAAAGTAATTCTGTCTGTCTGTTACGCTTTCAAGCGCAAAGCACTGAACCGATTTTTATGAAAATACAGAGATAGTCTACATACAAAGAAAAAACATAGGCTACCTTTTATCGCGAATAAAAGGCTTGAAGGGGTTGAAATAGGTTATGAGTTTGTATGGAAACCTGTCATTGTCGAATATAAAACCGAAATAAATGTTTGTTCTAGCATCTATG
The DNA here is from genome assembly GCA_963921215.1 of Scoparia ambigualis. Classification (NCBI taxonomy): domain Eukaryota; kingdom Metazoa; phylum Arthropoda; class Insecta; order Lepidoptera; family Crambidae; genus Scoparia; species Scoparia ambigualis. The sequence continues at coordinate 12,407,760 of OY992528.1, read as the reverse complement.
AAATTTTGACCTGTGTGAGGATAAAATAGTGGATAAAAGTTTGTATGGAAATCCAAAAAAAGTCACACTTTCATGCCTAACCCCAGAGCCAATTCGGTGAAACTTGGTACAATAAGCTACCTTTTGTTGTCAAAAAGAGCAGGAAGGAGTAGACAAAAGGGATGGAAGTAGACAATAATTAAAGAAGCTCTTCACTCACCAAGACATCTCAGGTGCCGGTTCACCGATGACATCCACCGCCCACTTGTGTGTGCGGCCTGCCTTGATGATCACCGACTTGAATGTGCTGCGCTCGATGCGTGGCTTCACTGTTGTGATACATTGATCATTTTAAAATTACTGTTTTCATATAATTCACATAACAGAAAGTTAAGCATAAAAGTTTCTACTAATGAATAGGTGATACAATATTTCTATCTTTATTAATTTCATTGTTGGAGGCCTTTGACCAATATTGAGCAAAGGCCTCCAATGGAGAATTTCGACAGTTTTGCATAGATTGATCTGCGGGCTTGTGTACATCGAGATAGTAATACTCACAGTTCTTGTGTTTGCAGAGATGGTTGTCGGTGGGCTGTGAAGCGTCACCGACACCTGCCTTGTTGTGTGCTTTCACACGGAACTGGTAAACCATCTTCTCCTTGAGTCCCTCCACCTTATATTCCGTCTTGGTGTCATTTGTCTTGACAACCTAAAATGGTAGTAGGAGAAATATTGTTAAACAAAATGTTGTATGGAGAATGAGCCACTTCATTATTAAATTTATGTTATACTTAATATAAGCAAAAGGAATAATAAATAGTTTTAATTATTAATATTGAGTTTATCTCTCTTTTATTGTAAATTTTGTTTTATTTCTCTTATGATTAAAACTGGCATTGAAGTTAAACAATAACATAATTTGAATGTTTGCACCTACAAACATAGAGTGTATAAGTTCTCTCCATGCATCTGGTTGTCTGGCAGAAATCGCTCTTAAACGATAAGACCGCCACATTGTAACTTTGTGTTTCTGCTCTTTTATGTTGAATGTAAATGTTTGTGTTATGTTATAATAACAGTATTATCTATCTGTCTATCTATCTAACACAGGTTTTGTACTCCAGTAGGTATAGAAGAAGAAGATCTAGTAACAGGTGCATTGTAATAATTCCTCTCTGTTTATTTGTAAATTGTTACTAAGCAGTATTTTAAATAAGACCTCTTCAAAAAAATTACTACTGTAAAACCTGAATACTTACTTCACAATGTTTATATTATCGGTACTTATTGGAAGTTAAGATAGTTATTGATACTGACGAATTGAATGTGACACGTAATTTGTTAAACAAAAATATCTTTTTAAAGTTTGCGCATATTAGGTATTTAAAAACTAATAAATACCTGTGCTATTAATAGGAAAAAAAAAGTTCTAAAACTTTTCTTATCACTTATTTTTCTTCTTAACAACCACACTTAGGTAAAAAAAAACTATATTTTCCAGTTCAGGCCTACGCCTTTATTTCATATCTTACACGGCGACCTTAAAACCCTTTGAACTTCGTACCAAGGTAGACTTATAAGAATGTCCCTTACCTCAATCCAATCAGGCGAGAATTTGTCCTTCATTTCGACAACGTAGCCAAGAACCGGTCTGCCGCCGTCGTCCTTCGGTGGCTCCCATTGCAGGGTCACCGACATGTTGTCGTAATCGATGATGTTCGGCTTAGCGGGCGCCTTCGGTGGATCTGTAGTTTAATCTTGTTGGTTATCATTGTTTTAGACAAACTTTTGTTTGTTGATAAACAAATCGCTGTCATTAAAATTGCGCCACCGGCTTTTTGATTTTGACACTGACACTTGACAGTTGACAGTCCGCGCGCATAAGCTTTTTTTAGTGTATAGGCGAAGTAGTTTTGTCTGTACAGCTTTATGTTTAACGCAAAATTGTATAATATTGTATAATTTTTTAGAACTTGGATTTGACTCACCGTAAGGATTCTTAGCGACAAAAACTCCATCAGCTTCCAGCGGCTCAGATTCACCTTCCTTGTTGACAGCGCGTACCCTGAACTTGTACTTGTGGTTCGGGGTAAGGCCCTTGACGGTGAACTCAGTTGGCTCTGGGCCAGTTTCACCGCATGGTACCCAGTTGCCGGTATCCTGTAGGGTGAAATATTGATTATAAACTTTGGGCATCGATAGGACCGAAAAAACTCTTCCTATGTGAGAACAACCATCGAATAACTGGTTAACCTGTCTCTGCCAGAACACAATGTTACTACTTGGGTGCCGTTAAAGGCGACTAACGGACAGATACTGCACATACAACGAACAGCAAGGAGCAGCGATAAGCTCACCACCTGTCGTGTTGAGCATATAGTATAGTTATTATTTAGTAAAAAGTGGACAGAGGACTAATTTTGCGGTGCTTAGTGCGTAGCCTCTGACTAATCCTTAGAAGATAAATAGTCGTGAGTATGTGTAACAGTCGAAGAAGTTCCCAATCGACCGCTTTTCGGCAATATTTTCTTGCACATTTTTTTTTTCTTTTTCATAAACTAAGCCCGGCAAATAACCCCATTCCACATAATGTGAAATGGAAAGTCAAGTCCAGGCGCAAGGACAACTGATGCAGCAACCACTCAAACGTCGACGGTGACTTTAGTCACCTAGAAAAAAGTACTTCGATACGTCTACGGTGACTTTAGTCACCAAGAATTCAAACCTCGTTCCGTCCACGGTGACCACAGTCCCCCAATAAATAGCACGAGTCACCGTAGACGAATCGAAGTACTTTTTTCTAGGTGACTAAGGTCACTGTCGACGTTTGAGTAGTTGCTGCATCAGTTGTACTCGCGCCTGGACTTCACATCAGGTAGCGTAGCATCAGTCACCCTCTCTCTGCCGGCCCACAAAGTGCCTCTTCACGTCTCGTTTGAAGGACCCTATGTCATAGGTAGGAGGGAATACGTGTGCTGGTAGACTATTTCATCTTTTGGAGGAGCGACAAAAAAACGAGTCACCAAATTTATTTGTGCGTGATTTATCTTATTATATTTGAACATTGCCTACGCGTACGCTAATTACGTACGCGCGCTCGGAATGGAGCGCAAGTGAATTTCGCCGAAAAGTGGTCTATCCGGAACTTCCTCGACTGTAAAATATGTAGGTATCACAAAATAATAACTACCTAAGAGGGTTTACGCATTTCGGTTTCCCATACAAACTTCCAAGTCGACATTTTTCAAAACTGTTAAGCCAATTACAACGAAATTTTGCATGCTAACGTAAATTACAGAGATCTAAGTAGTTTGTTGAAAACATTTAAAAAAAAAAGTTTATTTATCTCAGTTATTGCGATTTTAAACTTTCTACAGTGGACTTTAAATCGCAATAACTCGGGTAAACAAACGGTTTTTAAAAATGTTTTCAACAAACTATTTAGATCCCTGTACTTTACTCTAGCATGCAAAGTTTCAATAAAATTGGCTTATTGGTTTTTAAAAATTTCGACTTGGACATTTGTATGGGAAAGTGAAATGCGTAAACCCTCTTAGAGCAAAGTCAAAGTCAAAGTCAAATTATTTATTCAATGTAAACCTTTACAGGCACTTATTGACGTCAATACTAATAATAATAAAAAAACAGTTAACTAACTTATAGTTAAGACTTAATAACTAATCTAACGAGCTATTTAAGGACTAGCATAAGAGCAAGGACAGCATAGAAGGAGTCCAAATGAGACTCGTATACTTAGTTGTCATATTTTTTCAAATGGGCCATAGATAAACATTGAAAGGAAAGAGACAAAATAAGTTGCTAAAACGTCAAATGTAAGTAAAAAAAAAATTGAATACCTGGTCACCGACCGAATTCAAAAGCGATCTACAAAATGTAATTCGAAGGGTAATATTATGGGGTATGTAGGTATATAATATAATAGCTATAAATACCTCAATGGACATTGGCAAGGGCCAACACGCCCGTGTAATTTAATTAGGTTATCTAAGGTGACTGCTAGAAACCGCAAGAAATTTCAAGGGCTGGTCAGGTCAAGTGTTTTATACATGACAAAAATGACAAAATAGGAATTCGTGCGTTTTTGTAAGTAGTTATCGCCCAGCTGACGGGGGCAACGGCCGGCCGGCCGGCCGTCTGTTGACCCGTCAACGTAGGTACTTATCGCCCAGCTGACGCGGACGGGACAACAGACAGCCGTATGTTTTAAAATAAATTAGATACTCAAAGACTATCCAATTAAAATTCACAAAATGAATTATTTAATAAAAATAAAAAAAACACAAATTCCTTTTTCGTCATTTTTTTTCATGTTTAAAACACTTGACCTGACCAGCCCTTGAAGTTTCTTGCGGTTTCTAGCAGTCACCTTATATTTTTGCGTGTGCATGTCAGAGTAACATCGCATCGTTTGACAATAAACTAAGTGCCCACTCAAATGTCATAGCAGTTAGCACTCCTATGGTTTACTTATTATTCTATAGTATGTATGTATGATCGTACCATATCCATCTTCTCGAGGGTGTAGCCGGTGATGTCGGAGCCCTGCCAGTCGTCGGGCTTCTTCCATTTGACGGTGGCCTTTTCGGCGCGAATGTCTGTCACCTCGATGGGGCCGTTGGGACGGTTTGGTTTATCTATGGGCAGAGCATTAGTTTTTGGATGAAACTGACTTTCTCTATGACTTACCGAAGAGCAAATTGTTAAAAAAATATACATATGTGTATTACGAATCGATTGTACGGGTTGCTTGACGAGAGAGTATAGGTAGAGTTCTTGGAGATATTTAATAAAATTCATGTAACACACGCGTTTGGGTTGCGATCTTGCAGGTTAAGCCACTTTCGCAAAGCTAGGTGAACCAATTAGATAATCCTGTGTGATGTACCTACGCGCGCGCTTTGTACGACGAATGCGCTTAGAGTAAGGCTTATTACTAAAATATTTTCAGATCTTCACCTGGTTTTCCATCCTATTACAACTGAATAAGGTTTAAAGTATGGTGGCATCTATATTGTCATTATCAGCTAGGGTTAATATGAAAAAAACGCTACTCACCCAACACAACAACGTCGGCTACGCTCTCGCATGTCCCCGACGAGTTGGTGAGCACCAGCTTGTACTTCCCACTATCAGGTCTGGTGGTCTTCCTGACCGTTAGCACGGTATTCTTCTCATACTTGTCTATGGTGATGCGGTCGGAGTCATCACGGATCTCCTGTATCACGATAAGAGAGTGAGAAGAAGAGCAATGGAAGAAGGAGTTGCATCTGATCTGCTTCTTGGTGTGATGGTGGTTAAAGTCAAATTGGAGTATGTTGGGTTAGTGTTTGTTAGCTGGACAGTTTAGCACCGCTTTAAAATAAATTGACAACCTGACTAGAATGCACCTCGGAGCAGAGTGGATAAAGCGAGTGTTAAGCTGATCCATGGCCGGGATAAGTGTTTACCAGGGGACCTACTGTCACCTCTTAGGCTGGATTTGATCAAACTGGAATAAGACTTACTCCGAGATTAGTCTATACAAATTCGGCGTTTAATCTAGGTATAAGACCTTATTAGGTAGGTATAATACTTAGAGTTGATGGTAATTCAGCAGATTTCCATAGCTCGTATTAATTGTGACCACAACCCGCATTTAGTAATAAAACTATGTCAGGGTAATTTGACTAGAAGGCACCGAGATTCGGTAGCCGGTAGGCAAGAATGAGTCTTGACCTTGAATTGAATTGCTGAAAAGTGTTGTAGTCTTCAGTTACTTACAGTCGTTCCTGAGGTAAATTAATGATAAACTCTGTATGACTTTTAATTATCATTCCCTTGCCGTGTTCCACTTTTAATATGGAATTAATTTATAGGATAATTAACTATCTCAGTATAATATGCTTTAGTGATGATATTCTAATTTAAGTAAGTGCTTTGAGATGGAGATTGACCAACCCGCATTGGGCCAGCGTGGTGGGTTATGGCCCAATATCCCCACGTGCTATTGTTTACGCGGGAGGCCTGTGCCCAGCAGTGGGACGTTTATAGGCTAATGATGATGATGATGATGATGACTTTGAGATTAGGGAGTATTAGTTTTTTTTAGTTTAGATGACTGATGATTGCGGCGTTTAGAGGAATAAGGCATTAATATTACGCTAAACCCGATTAATATTGGGAAAAGAGAAAAAAAAATAAGAAGGAAATCTGTACGATTGCAGAATATAAAAATCCAATGATCGTGTTAATTAGAAATCTACCTATCTTCTGTTTTTTTTTCATGTATTAATAAATGTAAGTTGGTACTTATTTATTTATTAAATTGCATGTTGGATGAATGCTTAAAACAATTCAAGAGTGTAATGTGTTGATACAGATCAGATGCAATAACATAGCTTAAGTTATTAAATTACTTATTATTAAACATACAGAAAATTATGAGTAGGTAATTATAGTTGTGGTGAGTATATTAATGTTATTTTGTTATGAGTAAACAGTGTCGGTACTGTCATATTGTTATGTGTTATATATAACAACAATTAATATTATCGATAAAATTTAGGTAGACAATTTTATCATAAATACAGATAGCTTAAAATGTACAAATGATATAATTGCATTTCAGTGCAATTTAATAAGATAAAAAATAATTTGACATTATTAATGTCGCCATGTTATGTGAGGAGTTAAACTTTTATGCAATAGTTTCTATAGTTAATGTAAATATTTATTTCCTATAGACTTCAATTATAATCGCGTCATTTGCGATGATATTCTGCAAAAATTAGTTTCGTATAAAACTTTAAGATGGTAAAAAAATATATTTTTTTGCGTTACGAACGCTCAAGTACCTAAACTCGAGGATAAAAAAACGCTTTTAAACTTTTTCTTATCTTCAAAATACAACTTGCTTTATTATGTTTGCTAGTTTATTATAAAATTGATTAAACTATTTTTTTTTAACTTATTTTATAAATTTTATACGACTCAATCATGTGCAGTGACTCTAAAAAGGCCACATTGCTAAATCCTTTATTTCAAACTGAAACAAATCCAATTAGTTTTTGTGAGACATTTTACGAATCTCCATACGTAGGTAAGTTGTCAATCAGATAAATTGCAAAATACAAATCGTACAGGTAGGTATACGAAAGGAGAATGACCTTTTTACTATGGGAGTTAGGCTAGTATTTTAGCTAGCTACCGTAACACAGCGCTTTAATGAAATAAATAGTAATCAATAGCAGGAATGCTCTGAATTATGAAGAAAAAATTACATTACAATATCATGCGGGAGTTTGAAGCTATCTTCATTTTTAGCTTAAGACTTTTTAGGTATTTTGTGGTTATGACAACTGTTATCGTATGACTATCAGTTCAGTTCAGCATTTATTTATCACTTGACTCATAACGCGGCGTTCTATAGAAAACCTTTTTTAACAGTAATCATTATAACTTAAGAGAACACTTTTGATATGTGAATTATTAAGACGCAATAGATATCGAATAGGCTGGTTTGGTCATTCTATCCTTTGCTAAGAAAAAGAGACTATTTCACCAAATTTAAATATAGTTTTGCAATGTACAATGTGGCCCTTCCAGAGCAGATGTTTCTGTTGCAAGTGTAATAATAATATGGGTTAGTCACATTTATGTAGGTAGAGAAAGTGTATTATTATCAGTAGATTTAAGAACATATAATAGACATAAAAAAACAACATCTAGTTTCACCCTCTGACCTTCTCCGTGTACGGCTTTCCGCGTTTCTTTTGTAGGAAAAAAATGGGAAAATAACAATTAATACCACCTCTCGACTTAAATTCCATTACCAAACTGTATGGACGCTAGAGTGTAGGTAGGTTCTAATCAAAATAACATAAACCAAAAAGTTTAAGTACTCTAAGTAGGTACTTACAACATTTATAAAAAGATTTTTAAAAGGTTTTCAACGCAAACTTCTTAATATAGAATTATAGATAATCCTAGAATTTTTATTAGATTTCTGAATACATTTTTAGGAGGGTTTACGCATTTCGGTTTCCCGTACTTTCCAAGTTTAAAAACCAATGAGCCAATTTTGATGAAACGCTGAAGTAAAACATAGAGATCTAAATAGTTTGTTGAAAACATTTTTACAAAACGTTTATTTAACTGAGTTATTGCGATTTTAAACTTTCTATAGTGGACATTAGATCGCAATAACTCAGCCAATTAAACGTTATTTAAAAATGTTTTCAACAAACTATTTAGATCCCTGTATTTTACTATAGCATATAAAGTTTTATAAAAACTTTTATTGGACTTTAAAAATTTCGACTTGGAAGATTGTATGGGAAACGGAAATGCGTAAATCCTCTTAAGTTCTGATCGTTTTAAACGTGTTGCACCGGCCGTGGTCACGGATCAAATATTGACGCAACGCTTCCTTTCGCGAACCAAAATCTTCATCCACTTCCACAACACTTTCGCCTTTTTCGCACTAGGCGAGTAATCGAGTTGCAAGTACGTACTATTATGTATTCTATGCAAGTACTAGCATTAGTTATTCTGTGGTACTAGTTTTAACTTAACCTAACCATGTTTTTTATTTATCGAACCACGCACCTTCCTGGTTCGATTCCCGCCTGAGGTTGACGTCTTTATTCAGTTTTAAAAAAATTACTTAAAATTTACTTAGGTATATTTAAGCGGTAATAAAACGTTAAAATATATAAAAAACATTAATCTACAAACGCAGCTTCATCTTAACCGAATGTTCAAATATTTGTAAAAATATTTCTTTCTGATCTCAACTTCTAAGATTTGATGAAGCAATGTTGACTAAAAAACATAAGCATCAAGCACTGTCAAATTTCGAACGGGTGAAAACCAGACCTCGGTTCCAAGTGGTTAAGGCAGCGATAGGCGGCCGCCCGGAATGCGGAAGGTGCGTGGTTCGATTGCCGCCTGAGGTTGTCGCCTTTTTTAGTGTTAATTTTTTTACATAATCAAACCAGCGAAGCACTGAACTCGCACTCCGCTAAATTACTCGCCTATGTGAACAAGGCTTTACGGTGTCCTACGATCGTTCACAAACCGTTGTTGTTAACCAATTTTAAACCGAAAGATGCCTTTTTGCAAATACTTGATGCCGGTATAAATTGACCTTTTGGTACCTACTTGAAAAAGTATACCTACGTAGCTAAGCAGTTAGTACTAAGCAGTTTGCGTTGAACCTCGATAAACATTTTATTTAAAAAGGAAAAGTCTCAAGGTACACACGCCTGCTGATCAACCTACAAGGATCAATGTCGATTGGTGAAATTTAACAGTATTGTATAGGTTACAAAACTGTCAAATTTCACCAATCGACATTGATCCTTGTACCCTGGTGACAAAGTTTAAAAATGATTAAAGAAATTTGACATTTTCTGGTAGGTAGGTAGTGAAGTGCAGGCGTGTACGAGGACGAGAAATTTCTTGGATTGTCACAAAAAAATTAATATAAAGAAATTTACCTCTTCTCCCTTTATCCATTTGACCTCTGGCTCCGGCTCACCGCCATACTTGATATCGAACGCTATGACCTGGCCCTTCTTGATGATCATGTTCTGGAGACCGTCGCCCACAATGTAAGGTTTCACTGAGGATACACAATGGTGATGTCAATTAATTAATTTCGATAGTTTTGCATGATAACGTTAATTAATTAATCTCGAAAGCCACCTTTGCTGAAAACTTCTTAGTGTGATTCATGCAACTTTCTTAAAAGTTATGTATAAAATGTAATCAATTGGATCTTGTAACTTCATTAGATCTAGTAACCTTTAGAAAAGACCGAAGCAAAGTAAAAAAAGATGCTGAGAAATAAGCTATTAGGTAGTAACTAATTACTACAATTAACAATACCTAAGTATTGTTAGAGTGGTCGCCATCCAGTCAGATACTGGACAGAATTTTACAAACCAATGAGCCGAGCCTATTTTAATGAAACTTTGCATTAAATTGCAAAATATACAGATCTAATTAAGTATTTTGTAGAAAACATTTTAAAATAACGTTTTAGTTGAGATCCCGCTTTTTAAAACTTTCTATAGTTGACCTTAAATCGCAATCATCATCAGCCTATAAACGTCCCACTGCTGGGCACAGGCCTCCCACGTGGACAATAGCACGTGGGGGTATTGAGCCATAAACCACCACGCTGGCCCAATGCGGGTTGGAGGGTTTTAACAACTACCATCTTACGCCAACAACCGGCACCAACGGCTTAACGTGCCTTCCGAAGCACGGAGGAACTCGAGATGTTTTTTTTTAATTAGTCACCCATCAGGCGAGCTGACATTGCGAAAGTTGCTTATCGGGCAAGATCCCAAGCCGAACACGCTAGCCACTGCGCCATCGAGCTCCTCGAGTAAATGGCAATAACTCTGCTAAATAAACGTTCTCTTTAATGTTTTCTACAAACTACTACTACTTTCTTTGAAATTTACTTTGGCATGCAAAGTTTCATTACCCTCGGCAGTTTTTATGGGAAACCGAAATGCGTATTCTGCGGCTGCGCACTGATCGAGCTCAATGAACAGAACTTTTATTGTGTCTTGTGGCGCCGCGTTCTTAGTATTAAGTGTTAATCTACTTCGAAGGACCATTCCTATATTTCCACTTACCAAATCTGCACTTGGCCACTATCGGCTTCGTGGTGTCACTGGGCTCGCCAGGACCGGCCTTGTTGATCGCTCGCACCCTGAACTCGTAGGTACAGCCTTCTTTAAGGCCGTCCTGAGTTCCCGACAAGCTGTCTCCAGGCACTTCCTTACCCTTCACCCAGTCCTTGCCGAACTTCTCCTGTGGACGCATTAGTATGGTCAGTGGCGTTCTCTACCCAGATTTTGGGGTAGATCGTGTTGGTACTTTACATAAAATAACAAAATTAAGTATTGTAAAACAAATGTGGCATTCCTCTTTAATGAAGTAAGCCGATTTAGTCCTATTACTGAGGAAAGGCAATTTCCTAAACCCTATTAAACTAATATTTACTGATATAAAAAACATGTTTTTATAAGTACTTCTGCGAGGCGGTTTGAGTCAAGTCGATATAAAGAAAATTCACGGGCAACTACTGGCTTATGTGGCGTGTACAAAAGGAGGTTAAAACACCCACTTAATTCTTTCTATTCTCAAATTGACAACAAGAAATACAACATTTGCCAGTAAAAATATTAAACTTATTAACCTTGTATTCAATAACGTATCCGGTGATTGGTGCACCACCGTCATTGTCCGGCTTCTGCCATTTGAGATCAGCGTGGTCTTTGTCCCAGTCCACGAGTTCAACATTCTTTGGTTTCGATGGTTCATCTGAAAGAAAATGCAAGGACAATAAATTAATTATTCAGTAAAAAGACGTCCACTTTTGGACTTGAAGAATGATCATTAGAGTTTTGGTATTTTCTTTAGAAAAATACGCAGTGATTGCAACCAAATAAGTAAAAAAAAAACGTAGATATCAAATTCACATACCCCATGGGTCTTTCGCAAGCACTGGTTTAGCGAAAAGACCAGGTTCGCTCGAGCCAATCTTGTTCACAGCACGTATCCTAAATTTGTAAGTCTTCTTAGCAACGAGATCCTCAACCTTGAATTTGGTGGGTTGGCCGATTGGTACTTCGGCCACGTTGTCCCACCCTGCTTTGAGAGACAGATCCTGGAAGACAATTAAACATTATGAAAAGCCTTTAATTTTATAAAAATACGGAACAAAAACTCTACACAGTCATGGCATTCAAAAAACATTGGGACTCGAAGATTCTACTTCCTATAGTCTACTCCAATTAAAACTCAACAGACTGCATGGTTAGATATCCAGCAGTCACTGACTACACTTACGAGGATGTACAATTACGGTAGTCGAGTTTCTTAGAACAACTTAGGATCTCGCGAAGTTCTTTATATAATTAATCGGAAAGGTGAGTTATGACGACAAATCTATTTTTGGGGTGATACTTATTAAAAAATATTTATGTCTTTCAGAGCTATTAGATGAGAAGTGTAATTTGTACTGCATATAAATTAATTAGTGATGTTGCAATTATAATTATGCTTTCTTTAACATTCTTACCTGTCTTTCAATAATGTATTTGACAATGGCGCTGCCACCATCGTCCTGTGGTGCTTTCCATGCAACCACGCAAGATGTTTGGAAGACCTCATTGACCTCCACATCTTGAGGTGGCGTGGGTACGCTCTGCATTGTAATCGTGACATCCTTGGAATCCTCTCCCTGGGCGTTGGTGAGCTTGATCTGGTATTTGCCAGATCCTTCTCTGGTAGGCTTCTTGATTTTGAAGAGAACCTTCTCTTGTTCAACCACTGCCTCAACTTCTTTAATGGGCAGGGCTTTGCCGTCTTTCCACAGTTTGGCTTCGATTGGCGTTTGGCGGGTACCAGTAACTATAATACATAATTGGTTAGTAAATGGAAAATGTTTTTGTAATTTAAGGAAAACAAACCCTACAATTATGTTATTTTAGAAGTATTTTATCTATCACTGTCACCTTTTTTAATCAATCAAAAATATTCATAAAAAGTTTCCATACCTTTATAAGGCACCTCAATCACGAACGGCTGGCCAGCAGGTCCGTAGAAATCTTCAGGGCACTCGATAGTAGGCTTCGATTCTCCCTTCTTTACTGTGAGCTTACAAGATGAGTTCAGTTTGCCAGATTCGCAGAGGATCTCACCGTCATCCTCCATTTCGAGTTTGTTAAATATGAGCTGGTGTTTACCACCACCCAGGTTCTTGATTTCAATTCTGAACAGTTACACAATGACATGTAATTATTAATTAATATCACTTCACAATCAGATTTTTTTCTTGACCTCACATAGTTAGATACTTTTAATATGCGACTTACCTGTCATTTGGTACAATAGGCTGCCCATTGAAAGACCAGACAGCTTCAGCGGTCTGATCTTGTAGTTCCACCTCCAGTATCACCTTGTCCCTCTCAATTGCTTCGGTGTCCTTCAACTTCTTGTTGAAGCGATTAGAGTCTAAAATAATTTGATAAGGTTTTGAAGTGATATGGACATTGCACAACAACGATCTTGAGCGTATTGCTGACTTGGGTCTCAGATTTATTACGATGCGCTCGATATCGTTTCAGTTGATGAATCATTGTCGATTAGGTCTAGTAGTCACAAGACAATAACAAACCCGACCCTGATTTATTAGGATAATTGACATCAATACGTGTATATAAAATTATACATGTACACATAGAGAACTTTAAACCATTTATTGAATATCTACTGCTTTGGTTTACAAACATTTACATCGAAAATGTGTATAAAACCTTTAATCTATGTAAATTAAAATCAATTGTCAAGAATGTATGTCCGTGCATCACACACTACAGAACGGTTTTTTTGGCTATTCGTCATGGGATACGGGATTTTCACGCGGACACGGAAAGATCGAGGGCGGGCCGCTAATCTAATTTAAAAATACTTACAATTGACAATTAATTCGCACGCTGTCTCGTCGGCGTTACTAACACATTTGAAGTTGCCGGCATCAGTGACCTTCGCATCTTTGATGACGACCTTGCGTTTACGGCCTTCTTTGACAATGGTGACGCGCTTGTCTACTTTCACTGGTTCATCATTCTTGAACCATTTTACGTCGCCACCAGCATCGTCGAGCTCACAAATCAGCGTGATTGTTTCCTTCTCAATCGCCTGTTGCGACTTGAGAACCTTCGTGAACTTGTATGGATATTCTGATAAAGGAAAAAATGTATGTGTAACACAAATAATTAATTTCGTGACAGACATTACCTTGGCACGTACACATTTTAAAATACTTACCAACAATCTTGACTTCAGTGTCAGTCCTGTCAGGCTGCTTTTCAATTCTACACGAGTATTTGCCAGCATCTTCGAACTTTGCGTTTCTTATAAGAAGCTTGCAGACGCCTGAAAGATCCTTTGAGACTTGGAACACTTCTCCGTCCTCCAATTTTTCTTCTTCCTTCCACCATGACACAATAGCCAAACTATTGGATACGGTACATTCTAGCAACACCTCGTGTTTTGAGTATCCACTCGTGGTCTTCTTCAGAGGTTTGGTAAAGGTATACGTTGGATCAGGCTCGTCTACTTGTAAGAAGGCAGTGCAAGTTACTCCGCCGATCTCAATGGTAATCTTGCCCGTATCTTCAACTTTCGGGGTCTGAATGATCAGTTTGTAAGAGTCTTGTTCGTTAACCATCTTGTATTTCGAGCTTGGGAATAATTCCTGTTGGGAGCAATTTTACAAGTTACTATGTTTTCACGGCCAGTGATAATTAATTATGTTAGGTTCCTGTTTTCGCTAAGGGACATTTTGCTGAAATGTCATTGTCCAATACGACCTCTACGTGTCAGAGGGACACTGTGTAGTGTAAAAAGGGTATTTGTTTCACGATTTTCGCATGTGTTAATTTGATACTTGGCAACATTACCTCTCGTCTCGAGATGGTACATAACGAAGACAATGATTTGGTGTAAGAAATGTTCGTCGAATATAACAGGTGAAAGTGCAAGTGCTATGTCTCTCGAATTTGTCCCGTTTGTGTTTGATTTGAATACGAGGCTTAATACTTACATCCTTACGGAATAACCATTTCGGCTTGGAATTCGGTTTGGTGAAGATGGCTTCGAATACCACCTTCTTATCCTTTCCTTCCTTAGCGAATTGATCTACGAGAGGCTTCAAGAACGACTCTTGTTTCTGAAAAAAGTTCCGGTGCTAATTAATATAACCGCTACCGCATAAAGTGAGAAGGTGCAGTCACAAAACGGTGCTCTTCATACAAAGCTTTTGTGGTGCTAACGAATACACCCTCAGAATTATCCCATCGCTGTCAACGTCACTCGGCGAGTTAAATCAGATGCAAGTCATCGGAAACCAGTGAAATTCGTACGGTAACCGTTATCATCAGCCGAGGCGTTAGATTCATCAGCCATTCTTTCATCATCGTCACTCACACAAATACATGCTTCTGTACAGAAATTGGAATTTTTTTCTTTATGTCAACAACAGTTTTATTATAATTAAATAATTGAGAATATTGCTAATTATCAAATCAAAGGTTTTCGCTTTATTTCGTTTCAATTTACAAAGTGCTTATTAATTAAATTTTTTTTAATGAAATAAAACGAAAACTATAATTGCTGAAGTTGAGAGTTTTGAAAACACCGACATTAAAGTGCATTTGACATTTCGAGTGCGTTGTGCTGCTATCATAGATATTGACGAAGAAGTGCACAGAAGAATTGCTGCATTTGTAAAAAGAAAAAGAAGAAGATTGTTGTATTTATAAAGAAAGACAAAGATGTGCTGGCTATATTGTCTATTTGTGGCCTTGTTGCAGTACTCCAATGTCTTAATGGGATTATATTGATACACTCATGTTGTAATAAAAATTACATATTTTCTATTATTGTATCTAACGTAGAGAAATAATGTACATGTACTAAAAGTTTTTATTCATACATTTATACATAAAACCAAATATTTTGTTACGTATAACATATACAATAGAAAAATTGCCATGTAATTCTTAGCTTTCAACAGAAATTTTATCAATTAACGTCCCAACCAACATTAAAGTATTTCATTATTACCTAGGTAATAATGAATCATTTGTGCGACAAATATTTGCATTTGGTGATAATTTAAATACATGGTGCACTGTGCCCTCTATGAATGTTTCGTTTTTTAACCAAACCTCGTCTTTTTTGAACGAGTGTAGAACAGGCCAGTCGGGTATCAGTTCCGCCAGTGACGGTCTTCTGTTATATGATCTCTATAAAATATCCATTCATCCTTAGTCAAATCCTTATACCAACAATTAATTTATCTATGATCATTTTTTTTTTCATTTACTATCAAATATTATGATTAGCGTAAAAGTTACTATTAGTCCAATTGTTTAACAATTTTAAAACAAAAAAAAATCACAATTGTTTTGTACACGACAGATTATTGAAAAACAAATTCCAATAACTGCAAACACCGGATGCATCAGCTGAAATTAATGTGAATTAAATGAAGATAAAGAGACAAAAGGTTGATAATAAATGACGTGACAGAAGCTCCTCAATCCGACGTCAAATAAAAACCTGGAAATATAGAGAACGAACAAATTCCAAAATGTGATATAGTCATCCAAATCATTCCACTTACATTCCCTGAAAATCATTTCAACATGAGTTCGAGTTAAATAAAAGTGAAGTGGTGATACAAAAAACCTTTGTGCGAGTTATTTAAAGTCCATTTTAAATGCAATTTTATTTAAATCACTCATAAAATAAAACCTTCAAGGTCCATAACAAACATTGATAAGATGTTGATTAAAAAAGTAAAAGTTAAAAAAATATTGTCTTAATTAAAATGTTGATTAAAAAGTAAAAGTTAAAAAATGTTGTCTTAATTTTAATCCAAATAGTTTTTATATTGTTGAAGGTCTCACTTTTAGAGGACAATTTTAGTTCGGGTTTAGTTTATCATTCATTATTTAAATCATAAATTTAAAAGAGCTTTTCCGTCCCTTTGAAACACCTATTATTTCTAAAGAATTTTAAATTAATTCTAATGAAATAAGCTCCGTAATAAGCCGGTAATTTCGAAAGGGCAGAATTCTCTCAGTTTATTGTTTACTTTTAGTTTTCCTTTTTAGCGAACCTTTATTTTAACAGCCTCCATCAAAGCGGGCCAATCAGGTATTATTTCTGAGAGAGACATACGTCTCTTTATGTCATAGATACCCTAGAATCGACAACAAACGTTACTATAAAGTTAACGCTCTTGATGACGAAGTGAAATGACCAAAGCTAGATACTATAAGCAGGTTTGATAATCATGAAATGACATGAAGTTAAAATATGAACAATGGAAAGCACATTAAAAAAGTTATAGGTATGTGATAATTCCGGCAGGGATTCTCTACTGAGAGCGATGATAATTTCAGGACATTTACACTTGATAAAAGAAATAGGAATTTAATCGCAAGGGCACTTACTGAATAGTTGAAGATTCCGAATGAGTCATACATTTTTCTTATGAATCTTCCAGCCATTTACGAGATTTAAATTATTTTTGTCTAACGTATAAAAGCAAATGATTTAATTGTATTTTATTTAAAATACTTTATTTAGACAAACACAACACAATAGATTATTCATAGGTTAATAACTATTATTCTGAGAGATTATTGTTATTAATTGACATTGACACTAAAGAGACGTAAAAAATGTAATAGATAGAAAATCATAAAGATACTCTACGTAGTTTCATAAGATTGTTGTCATTGCTTTGGTTCATTTTAATGTTGTGAAATTTTCTAGCGTATATATTTATAATGAGCAATGACTTTCAGAACCATTTGGTTTGAACTGCGTTCAAGTACAGATATTATGTACACGAAAAGAAAGAAATATTGAAATGTAAGATGGAATGACCGATGAAGATATAGTTGAGAATACTGAGGACCTTGACCCAGGACCAGTTTGAAGAGTTCCTGCGTCTGTCAGCTGGAATTCTAAGGATCTCCACACCCTCGGAGACTACCACAAGGAAGCCTTCCTCCTCGAAATATCCAGTCTCTAGTCCCTATGGACCAAATATCACGATGCATTCGATGTCATAGTTAAAGTTTAAAATCAACATAACTACTACTAATTTTATGATTCATAGTCAATCTAGAAGTAGCAAAAAACAGTATGATGGTGTACAACAATGTGTAAGTATATTGACATAAACCGATGAGTTGAGTTAAATTCTTTAAAATTAAAAAATTTGAATGGCTTGGCTTGATGGAGATTGGAGATTGTTTGAGTATATCATTTATTAAGCTAACATCAGTATTATGCAGAAAATATTTGCTTTTTATAATTCTAAGTATATTTACATTTTGAGATACTTTAAAATAATATTTTCCACATAATTAGGTGTTAGGTATTTAAAGTGTGTTTAATTTATTTAATATTCATATCACCATCTTCGATAACCTTAATAAATATTATTATGAGCATACAAATTCACATGTTTTCCACACACAATGTGAGACTATTAACGACATTACCTTTTCAACTTTCTTAAGTGGCGGGATAGGCTTATCCGTTTCTTTGAGGTCTCCCCAGTCTGGGTCATCCTTCTTTTCACCCCATTTAGCGTACTTTCTCTTCTTGAGCATAGCACGGAAGTCCATTCCACTGGAGTCTGTGAGTAATTTATAGTATTTTTATCCATACATTTACTAAGATGTATTGAACTATAATAACTACGATTTTTTTCTTGTACGTATAAGGAACTATTCAAGTTAAATAAAGTTTTAATTTAAAATAGAATTATTACCTGATACATAAAGTTGCATTTCAGCAGTATCTTCGCCGTGGATGTTGCTAACCACAATCTTGTATTTGCCTTCATCGTTGGGCTTTACCTTTCTCATACACAGTGTAATGAGACCAGTCTCACCATCCGTAACGAATTTGAAGCGGCCACCCTCAATAATTTCAGTTACGCCCTTGTAGAATTTGAATGTTGGCGGAGGATTGCCCTCCACTTGTACTGTGATGTATCCAGTTTGATCTATTGTTAAGGTAAACAAAGTTTGTTATTCATATTTGTATATTATATTTTCGTAAACTAATAAAGTATGATATGTCCTTTATATTGAAACATTGTAACAGTATCATAGACATACTATTTGTGAGGTTATCGTAATCAGCCCCCAAATAATTATTTGGAAATTCAATATACCTATCAATGAACATACTTACTTGGATTGTTATTTTAACCTCTAGTCTGTGAAAAACCAGTTTCGATCATCTAATCAAAGAGAACCAAACACAGTAACCGATATCGGTTTTTTCACAGACGAGAAGAAGTGGAAGTGAGAGACAGAAGTGTATTTTAGGAATAACGCTCTCGTTGGCATCTTGCGCTTAAGGTAACTCGATCATAATCGAATCAAAAAAAAACCAGACACAGTAACCGATATCGGTTTTTTCACAGACGAGAAGAAGTGGAAGTGAGAGACAGAAGTGTATTTTAGGAATAACGCTCTCGTTGGCATCTCGCGCTTAAGGTAACTCGATCATAATCGAATCAAAAAAAAACCAGACACAGTAACCGATATCGGTTTTTTCACAGACGAGAAGAAGTGATAGTGAGAGATAGAAGTGTACTTATTTCTAACATCAAACACAAAAAACACAACTAGAAAAATACCTTCAACAGCCGAGTAGCTCTCCTGTACATCCACGATGACTGGTGGACCCTCATTGCCGAGAGGCTTAAGAGGTACTGACGGCTTGTTGATGAGGTCTTCTAAGTCCTGGATAGAAGGCCTCCTGGCGTCACCGGACTTTCGCCGCTATACCATCAATAGTACATTAGTGACACCTTCATTATGTAAAACTTTAATATAGCACTGATTAATCACAATTAAATCAACATAAAACATAGAATGGATCGTGTGTGAGTAATTAAATTTATTTTCAATAAGTAAATCAGATACAATAAAATTATTTTTTGGAATTAACGGTACGCTTCAATCACATAGTTTAATGTAATCGAAGATTTTACGTCTAAAATTACATCCAAACTCGTAACGTAACATGCAATATATTTTTTTGTATTTAGATTTATCGCATTGTTTAATAATGTCAACGTTATCCAAATAAATGTAGGAGTTTATGAAATAGAAAGGTCATCAGAATATATCATAACATTAAAGCATTATCTAGAAGCACTATCTTATAGCTGTACTTAATATTCGTAGATGATATATTTGTTGTGTTATTATGACAAATGAGATACATTTAGAGCGTTAGCCAAATGAACTGACAATGAGAATCTGGACTTTATGATAAATTCAGCGCAACAGCCGTGTAGACATTTATGAAATTATGATAACAGGATACATTAGCATTATAAATTGATTTCAAACGTTGGTAACAACTCGTCTGATATCTTTGAGAGTAAATTTGTCCAAGTCGACGAATGCAGTATACGCGATTAAAATGTAAGAAAATAATTGTATCAAGATTTGCTAATACAAGATGCATGCCGTAGCTGAAAATATCAAAAACTATTTTAATAACTCAACTAACACAAAAAAGTAAAGAACGTACAAACGATTTCTAACTAAAAAATATATACTTATGCCAAAACCTTAAACTAATATGTCCATGGTCAATACAATTTAATAAAAGATATTAATGATAATTTTCATCTTCAATAAAAAAAAAACTTTTGACTTTATTATGCCTATTGCTTACAACTATTCATCGAACTAAAATGTATTTTTCATGATAACTAACTAGCAGTGTCCTACATCGCTGTTCCGGTTTGAGGGGAGTGAATTTCAGTCTTCAAACATAGATAATATATTATTATTATGCGGATTAATACTTAAATAATTTAATAAAAAACCAATTGCCATAAGTTTTAAAGATTTCGTTTCATAATACTGATTGTATTTACAATTCTCAATAATACAAACAATATTTTTCCAATCCGTATCAATTATCCGTAACAATCTAGCTAGTAGGTATCCTTTAAATATTTTACTATCAAGATGATGAAATATAGTAAATAGAATAGTGTAAGAATATTTTAATAACCTTTGCAATTTATAGAAATGTTGACATTTATTCAGATAACGATTTGTACTTACCGGATCATCCTTAGTCTTAGGAGGAGCGAGTGGTTTTTTAGCCACTGCTGCCATGGTTATATTAACATGCAACGATTAAGATGCCACAACACAACCTAATTTAACGTTCGATTGCTTAAAATTAAAATCTCTTATCACAGATACATAATTAAGTTAAACAATATGTGTAACACTGTTTAATAACATTATCTCATCAATATTTTTCCGGTGTCCAAAGCTTGAATGGTTCATTATCACAAAAAGTTTAACTTTAAATGCTAGAAAAAAAAATCAAAAAGCTCTGTTTTATTTTTTGTGTTTTTAGTTTTAGTTAGTTTTTATTATTTCACCCTATTTTCGTTTTTTTTAAAGAATGCTCGTACAATTTTCGATTTAGGACAGTTCGTTAGGATCGTTCCATCTAAAAATGGGCGCGAATGTCAAAAGACTGAAGAAAGGGTCGTGCAGATTTGGTCGCCAGCGATGCTGCGAGGAGCGGGGAGCGGGGGCATCTATTTGTGCACAGCACAAATCAGCAGACCATTTCAATTAATTATCAGATTAAGGTGAGCCATCCGTGTAGCGTGTTCTTGGACTCAAGTGTTAATAAATGTGTGAAGTTGTCAACGGCTGATAACTGCCATGTATTCGGAGGCCATATTGACGTGTACCTAGTCTTTTACAGAATCGAATCATTTGCATTAGTTTATCATGTTCAGGAAATGCATCTTATGTGACGCAGCATGGCGTTTCGTAAAGTTTCTCTAAGATACTAAGAAACATAAAAACTTAGTTAATTTGACAGACTACAAATGATATTGCTCTACATTTCTTAATGTCGTCGTTACCAAGAACAATAATATTAGATTTGTAGCCAGCTATCCAAAAAAGATAACCGTGGGACGAATCACAGTTGTCTAAATTAATAAATTAGATGAGATTGAAGGCTTGCGTAAGCGCATCGGTAGATTGATTGGCACCTTTTACAAATGCTAATTATTCAAACGATTGTCATCGCTGGCAAGAAGCACGATGCTTCAAATAGGTACACAAATTACTAACAAGGCGACAAATACCAGGATTTTGATACAGTCAACTATGTTACTGAAAGTCTGCAGTGGCTATTTTGTTGATCAATTTAATAAGTCATCTAAATGTGCATAAAAGTTAAAATAAATAGTGGCAAATATGTAGAGCCTTGTGGAATGGGATCTTAAATCTGTAAAGTACAAAAAAGTAACACCTGTCGATATGTTGATTAATGAGTAGTTCAGAGCCAAAACCTATACGACGCTATCGTGAACTTTTGGCTTCCTTGCCAAAGTCTTCAGATTAGTGTTTGTTGTTACCACTCGAGGAGAGAACGCAGAACAGCCCACGCGTGTCCTATAAGGTATTTTTGATACTTCCACATCAGCATGTCAATCAAACCCACTCATAATTATTGCTATTTGCGGATCAACCTTTGTTTAATTATACTGTAGTGTTGAGTTTTGAAATTATCAGAGTTGACAATCATGTTCAAAGTTTATTATATGTATTCGTTATGTGTTGTCAACAGCCTTTTTTAGTAGTGTGTAGAGTGCAGCTAAATATAACGTTTGATAGAAGACCATAATAGATCATGACACATATCCTCATTCGCGCCATTGATCACATATTGATGTATTATTTCGTCAAGATGTTTTTTGATCAAGCGTGATTCTTTCGCGTCAATTCGCACAACGACAGCTGCCTCCGGTGAAGACTTATATGTTTTTAACAATATCTAGTAACGCAGCCATTACTCATTCTATCTGGCAGCTTGCAGCAGTTAAGGGCGAGAACATTGCAAGAGCGCTGGTATGCTCTTGGCCTGATTCATGCAGTCATATTTATAAGAATAACAATCCATCATAACGTGTTCATCAGGCCGGCGCTGGCGCAGCCGCGGTGGTTCATTTGCTTCATTAAACGGACTCACGTCACCGCATATGTTACTTCTTTGGGCAGGTGCGTGCACTTCTTCATTTCTAATAGTCAGTGTAATAATCTCTGGAGCATTTTTGTTTAAATTGTATCTAATAATACCATTTGTTAATAGCGTACAAATTAATTACGGACGAATCAAATGTTTAATCAGAATTTTTCCTACTTTTCAAATAAACATGTGTGATTCTTTGAATTCATTTCATTGTTGCAATGATTTAATACAGTGAATAGTGATCTCAGCTAGTTTAGTCATAGCTATTCGTATTGACATTCATCGTGATCGTTTTGACATTCTGCACACCCACATTCGGACAGGCGGAGCGTTGCATCGCTAAACGAAATAAATTGTAAAATGACAGGGAAAAAATCTAACGAATTTCAAACAATTACTTTGATATGATACACAGACGTATAATAAGAAGAAGAATATTCTTTTTATACGTCTGTGATGTGATATTACTTTTCTTTAATTTAGTTACGTAAAAAGATTTCATAAGTTAAGTTATTCGCGTACTAGTTACTAAAGTTTGGCTCCAAACCGAAACCACCGGCAACTAATTATAGAATCTTTGTTTAGCTTCCACTTCTAAATCTAATAAATTTGATTTATAATTATTGTATGTAACATAATTAGACATGGCATCCATTTGCTTCAGGCTCTCTTATGCATTTGCTTACGTATTCGGATATATTGTGGCATCTTTGTTGAGATTAACATTTATGATCACAGTTTTATTCAAAATTAGATCAAAGTCTCAAAATATGATACTGATTTTCCAAGGTAATGATCATAAACATTAGAATTTATGGTAGTTATGTGGTCGTAAGTTACTTATTATTATTTTGTTGGAACATGCAATTACATTGAAAATTTATTGCGTACTCGTACTTGAAATGTAATTTTGTAACTAAATCATAAAATTAAAAGGTGTTGTTATTTTTTTGTAAGTTTTAGAGCACTCAGTAAATTGTCTGCATTATGGATTGACTTTATTTCACATGCTGCGCAATGTCATTATTTTCCTTTTATTCGGGGCATGCGTTAATATTATCATTGGTTGTACGATTAAGATTTTGTGTTAGCATGACAACAGGTTAGGAGCACTAATTAAGTTATTGTGTTCACAATAACGCTTTCTTCTTCCTAAACAAAAGTCTCCGAGCCTTGAGCTTTATAAAAAATAGTTATATAGACATATTAAAGTGATACATCTTATAACCAACTTCTGTTTCATGTTTTTCACGGTATATCTCTTATTCATTTACGAATTAATCACTTGAAAATTCTATGTTAGCCACGTATCTAATGGATTCTTTCTAGACATATATCTAAACATATATCTTTCACACATTATATACCTCTTCCGCGAGTTCACCGGGCCTGCTGCGTTTCTTTTTAGGAAAAAAATAAGTTTTTTAGTAAAACATTCTCTGTTAATTTGTGCATCGATTTATAACTATAATACACTATAGTTTAAATGTGTGTGCTCTTAATTTTAAATAAGTTAAATGTGAGTGTATGAAATATATGTTTGTGTAAATTGTAAGTATTTTGTTTGTAGGATCAGTATTTCACTAGTATCATATAATAAATTATGTAATTTGCACTATTTCAAATATTTGAATTTGCTGAAAACAAACATGTGCAAAGTAAATAGGATTAGCAGAAAATTAAAACTAAAAACCTGTTATTGGGAATTCGGAAAACTAAAGCCATTCTATAAATGATCTACGAAGCTCAGTTGATAAAAGAACCAGCATGAATTATTTAAGAGCTCTATGCAACTTATATGAGCTGATAAATAGCGGAAATTGGTTCTTTTAACAGCCATAAGAGTCAAACAATTTGCGCCAGCGATTCAGTACCAAGTTTGACTGGACAGCAAAGCAGCCACTAATTGGAAACTAAATAGATTTGAACATCTAAGAGAAATGTAAAGAAAATAAATATGTAAAAAGATATTATGTCTTTTGTTTTATCTGAAACACTACCTTGGGGATGAAATTGACTAATGGGGTAATTATTGTATTGAGTAGAGTCAAAAAACTTGAAAGTGAAAAATGTGATAAATTTGAAAGTATAGAAAAATGGGTAGTGTAGTTTCAGTGGTTAGGTAACATTATACATAGCTGTATTACATTGGTACCAAAAACTTTTTATTTGTATGTATGTCCTTAGAATCATTGGCACTTGGAAACGGTCTACGAATTGTGTTTAACACGAAACAATAGTCCATAATGTCGTGAGTGTAACAAAAGAAGAAATAAAACATCTAGAGACAAAATTTGCAAAAGCGAGCAGCGTCCACCTAAAACTGACCAGACCCAGCTGTTCTCACCTTTTTGTCGTCTAAAACTTCTCCAGGGCGTAATTTGTTGACCTGTTGTTAAAAAATACTGATAATAACCCCTTATAAACCATTCCGCCTACCTAACATCTCCTTCGCCGAACCTACTCCGCCTACCTAATTTGAATTGATTTTTATTATTTTGTGCAAATACCTATCAGCATGTGCAAGAGTTATTACGTTACATATTGCGTCATATTTGTGTTAATCAATTATGTTAGTGTCTCTTCTATGATGTGTACGATAAGCCTTCTGAGACACACCATGTATCATAGTTAATTCCTGGCAAAAATATTTTTTTTTATGACACGAACCGTTATGTGTGCGATACGTGCTGACAAGCGGTGCATTTTTTGGTGCGCGGACTCCACAATAGTGTGCATTTTAGAGCTTCTGACGACTGTTTTATAGAATCTCTGGATAATAACATATTCCTGTATCAGCGCAATTTTATTGTCAAATGCTTCTCGATTTATGTGATTATCCAGATCTGCGTTTTAAACCGCGTCGGATGCAAGTAAACGCATTAATGTGACTCCTTAGAGAAATAGTTAAGACTTTTATCACGGCAATATAACGGACAGCATTCACGTAATATTCTGTAGCGTTTATTGGCTTTACCTTCTTTTCTTCGACCACCTCACCAGGTCTTAGTTTTCTATTCTCCTGTGGATTGTTTTGTACGATATTTAAAATACTACATACACGGATCTAATTTCAACATATTTTGTGTCTCATGTGTCTAAAATGTGTACGCTATTTCTAGTGATCTAGAAGCAAGGAATGGGGGATCTAATATATTACTCCTAAATCAAAATTTACTACGAAAGCATTTCAGGGCGAACATGTTTTAAGCTTCATCGTTTTATAGATGATTATTGGCATGTGTCTCGAAAAGGAAATAAAGATAACTATGAGAGCAAATGTTATGGGTTCGGCTTAAGAGAGTAGGGTGGGTATCTAATCTACAAAGAGGGACTAAAACTTTGTAAGCGAACATCAACATTACCTTCATCGAATCATGTTTTCAAATGAAACACAGTACTTAACATTATTTCTTCTTCCAAAAGCAAATGTTGATAGTCACTTTAACACAATAATTCGGTGGCACAATAAAATTATATCTAATCAAATTCATACCTTAATACATGTTGTTTTAAATTGAAATATATTATTTTACTAGTAAATGTAGGTATTGCTAAATTATTTTCATAAATAGTGATAAGAAGTAAACATACCTCGTCGCTGATGATAAGCGAAGGACGTCTCCCCATCTCCTCTGGTGGAGGGATTAGGGAACCGCGTCGGCCAACCGGAGCGCCAGGTACCAAGGAAGGCTTTCTTGGCATTTCGGGTTTCGGCGATTTCTCGCGAATAACTTCAATCTTGGGTGCAAAAGGCTTGTCGTCGGGTGCCTTGATTTCAGGCACTATCGGCTAAATAATAAAAAATTCTTGATCAGTTGCCGTTAATTTAACAATGAGATTAAAATAAACGCTAAGAAACTGTGAATCCTGCCAAATTCTGAAAACTAAGACTTTTTTACTGAATCTGCGGTTTAGTGGCTAACTCACTGACTTCAGACTTCAGAAGGCCCGGGTTCGGTTTTCAAAGGGTATAAGGTACTCGGTTCGGTTAGCGGCAGGTCTGTTTTCAAGTCTGCCTGGCCCGATACCACCTACCATCGTATTTAAATCCGCCATAACAATGTTTATAGCATTATTGCATTTTGCCAAAGTTTTACGTAACTTATTCCGATAAAAGCCTGTCTCGGACCTTTAACACATTGACTGCCACAAAACCAGACACAATTAAAAAACAATAGAAAACCCCACGGCGCCGTGTAGTCGGCAGTGAATACTACCTCTGTACAAAAATTACTTGATCTGTTGCTTTGTACATTGATGTAAAAGAAGTAAACAGACATACTGTCGCATTTATGACATTAATTTGAGTTTGTAATAAAAAAGGGATAATTAAATCTAAAATCGAACAGTGGTTTTTTGAATTAGGACGCGATTTCCAGCGCGTGTTACATACAACAACTTTGTTTAAAAAATATTGAGGCATTGTGATTCGAACCTTGTCTTTTTCCGGCTTGTCTCTAGTTAACGGAGTTGGTGAAACCTTATCGTATATCTCAAGGTCTGGTCTGTCGTAGTCAGCAATTTCAGGCAAATCTTCGGCCTTTTTCTTGACTGAAGTGATCTTGGCCTTTTTGACTTCTTCTTCAACCTTCTCTTCCTTGACGGCCACTTTCTGCAATTGCATTGATACGTTAACCAGTAATGTATAGACTTATTGTACAGTCACGAGCAAAAATTGTAAACAATTGTAACTCATAATACAATGGAATAAGAGTCAAAGTGTATACATATTGGTGCTCGTGACGTACCTGTTGGAGTGATAATCCTCGCAATATTTAAAATACGAAAAAAGTGAATAGCTCTTTTTTAAACAGTAAAAAAGACTTTTTATTACCAAATTCGAGTGTAATTAAATAGTTTCATAATGTTTGTAACTTACCTTAACAAATTAAAGTACTAAATTCCACAATACGCTTCATTTAAACACATTTTTTGATACAATAAAACATTTACTTATTAAGACTAAGTTATATTAGTTAGATAAGCATAAGCAGGAAATTTTGTTAGTTAACATATAAAAGAGAAGATTTAACAAATATGTGGTTTAGTAGTGCAGACATTGCATTTATACATGTTAAGTTGTGTGCATTCAATTCCACTGGTGTGTACGTTCTATGACGATACCAATACTTATAGTAAAATTAATTTAAATTTGTACATGCTCAACATTGTATACTACAAGTTTTACAGTGCAACTATCACTATTAAAGGCTAAAAATAAATCGGCGTCATTCATAGCCAACAATAGAACAATACGGTGCGGACAACTACTATAATTAAAAATTGGTGCCAATGCTAAAATAGTGCAGACAGGTGCTCTCTTAATACAAAAAAACCTGTGAGGAACTATAATTATGTGCAAAACGTTCAAGAATTTTGTGCGTATGTAACCGGAAGTGGCGGTGTCTATACCTCGTCAGGTTTGCTGCTAAAAGCGGGCTGTGGGATTCCTAGCGTGCTTGCTTTCAATCTGTCCTCCATCATCTCAGCCTATAGATAAAATCAGTTAATGGCGACCATACGAAGTGTGACATCGTTTTAGAAAATAATTCATAATGATTTTGAATTATTTTCAAAAACATCTTCTGTTGAATGTGATAAGAATGTTTATGGAAGCTTGATGAGTTTTCCAATATGTGATACCTAGTGTGAAATGTGCGAAAAATGAATGTTTTTTTAAAACGTGTGGTGTGTACCTGAGGAGAACGCGATCTTCTCCACGGTGGTACAATTTCAGGTGTATCAAGTAGCGTAGGTGTGTATTTGTCCTCTAGTTCTGGAGTTTGCTCAGCCTGGTTGGGAATAGTATGTTTTTACACTATGAATATACCAGTATTTTTGTCATCAGTATAAACTTCATAAACTGATATTTTCATTCTATCACATTCTTAAACCACTGAGGTTTGTATTGACGCGACTTGTAAATGTTTAATAGAAATAATAATATTCTATTTATAATAACTAACAGAAGAATAGATATAAACATATTGAATAAAAGAGAAAATATAATAATATTTTAGATAATGATGCCAATTAAAAATAATATAAGGTTCTACCTGTGGTAATTCTGGAATCACTTCCCAAGAGAAAGGTACTTCATTTGGTTTCGGTTGTGTTTCTTGGACTGGCTTTGGCGGTACCTAATCAAAGTTTCCTTGTTTTAGAAATTTTGTTTTATAACAATGTACTTGTGTTATAAATAGTGCAGGGCAGTGCTCGTCAAAATATGATGTATTGTGCAAGTGTGCAATTTAAATGTCGATTTAATTAAGTGATGTAACTAATCGTATGTAACTGCAAATATGTTCGCGAAAAATGTTTTTGTATCAGTTGAAATATGAGTCATGCAAGTTTTTCAAATTATGTATGACCATGGCTTTCCTGTGTACCTCTTTGATCAAATGTTTTCTCCATGGATATGAAGTTTCTTGTGCAGGTTCTGTTTCTGTCACTCCTTGTAACCATTTTTCCGTTTCCTAATGCAATGATAACATTGTTTTCAAAGTATTTTGTTTATATAATATAATGAATTAATTGAAAATAGTTTGATTTTATATAATCTGATACCAACCTCTACCTCAATGCTAGGTTTTCTCAACCACGGTGCGAAAGCCGATTGTTTTGGTGTAATCGCATTCTCTGGTTCTTCAGGTTCCTAATCAAACAATTTATTCTAATAAGTGCCTATTACGTTTGACTTTAATATTCAATTTCAGAGCTGTCTTTGTCGATATCTAATTAAAGTTTATTTGTTTTAGATATTTTGTTTTAACAAAAATTTACTAGTGCTATAAATGGTGCAGTGCAGTGCTCATCAAAGTGATGTATAGTGCAAGTGTGCAATTTCAATGTCGATTTAATTTTGCGTTGTTTAAAACTGAAAATATGTAGTCGAATATTGTTTTCGAATAATTTTAAATATGAGTCATGCATGTTTTTAAAATTGTGGATGACCATAGCTGTTTGTGTGTCTGTACCTCTTTGATCAAATGTTTTCTCCATGGATATGAATTGTCTTGTGCAGGTTCTGAGTCTGTCACTCCTTGTAACCATTTTTCCGTTTCCTAATGCAATGATAACATTGTTTTCAAAGTATTTTGTGTACATAATGAATTAATTAAAAATATTTTGCTTTTATAGAATCTGATACCAACCTCTACCTCAATGCTAGGTTTTCTCAACCACGGTGCGAAAGCCGATTGTTTTGGTGTAGACACTTTCTCTGGTTCCTCAGGTTCCTAATGAAACAATTCTGTTAAGTGCCTATTTTTATAATCATACGATTCATTTTAATATTCAATTTATTTTCAAAATACCTTGGAAGCTTGTTTAACTTCTTTGACAGGTTCAAGTATTTTAGTTTCCACTTCATCATTTACCTAAAGAAGAATTAGTTTATTTATATATTAAGTATAATTTATCTATTATTAAATTGAATGCGTTAATCTCTAGGCTCAAAATAGTATTATTTTATTTTATAATACTTAAACAGTAATAAATTTACTGTATAATTATCCTACCTCCATACTACCATTTCTTTTCCATTCGAAGAATGGAGATGGAGATAGAGAAGGTGTTTTAGGAGCATCCGGTTCCTAAAGTTTAAAACTCTTGTAATACTATTGAAAATTTATAATATTACTTAGATTCAAAGAAAAATACCTTTGGTTTCCCTATGTCTTTTAACGGTTCTTGCGCGTCAACCTTTTTATCGGGTTCCTATAAAAACATGATATGGTATATATTATCAGTATTAAATAAAATTAAAAACTTATATTTATTCTGCTAACTAATATTTTACCTCTGTTGCTTTACTTGGACTACGCCAAGGATAAGCAGAGTCAGATGGTTGATCAACAGGCAATGTTTGTTTATCTTTCTCTTCTGTTACCACTTGTGTTTCCTAATTAAAATGAATATATTAGAAATCATAAGTTATTAGTTATGACATTTATTCAATAGGTACAATAAGCTACTTTCATATTCCTAGTAAACTACGTTATATATACAGGGCGTCCTACGGACATGCCACGTGGAGGGAAAGTACCTTGAATATTGTAGATGGAACATTTTACTGAAAGAAGACATTATCTTAATTTTGTTCAAATTCATCGTCTTCCTTTTATTTTTGACACTATGTTATAGCAAAAAATAATTCTTATGATGAAGCCTTTCGATCGATATGATAAAGCTACAGGATGATTATTTTTGTCATGTAACAGGTTCGATTCCCGGTTCAACCATGTAATTATTTAAATATCTATGAATGCAGTTTAAATTGTTTTTTAAATTAAAATAATGTCTTCTTTCAGTAAAATGTTTCATCTACAATATTCAAGGTACTTTTCCTCCATGTGGCATGTCCGTGGGACGCCCTGTATACCATAATACCAAATATATACCTCTTTTGTAGTACTAGATTTACGCCAAGGATAACTTGGTTCTTTAGACTCCTCTGCAGGTTTCGTCTGCGTTTCTACTTTTTGTGCCTTTTCAGTTTCCGTACTGGTTTTGACATCCTGTCCAAAATTCTCATTTTAGTACTTTAACATACAAATATTTATTACATTATTTCTCTACACTCTGTTATAATTGAAATATCTACCTCATTTGGTTTACTTGGCCGGCGCCGAGGTTCTTTAGGTTTTTCAATGGAAACTTTCCGTTTGATTTCGGTCGTTTCTGTTGTCTCAGTCTGATCTACCTGCTCAGTTTCCTGTTACACAATAGTTTTTTTTTACTATTCAGTATATGGTTATTATAACAAACGTACCTAATCAATGTTTAAAAAATATATCAAATATCCTACCTTAGTTTTACTAGGACGCCGCCGTGGCAACTTGGAATCTGCATTTTCCAACTTTTCAGTGGGTTCCTAAACAGTTTTATCGTTTATAAAATACCTAATATCTATTTTGATATAGTTTATTAAATTATGTGGATGTGTAATTTGTGTGTTATGTGATGAATGTGTTTGTACCTGAGTGTCTGTTTTCGTAGGTCGCCAAGGGTAAGATTTTTCTGACAGCTTATCTATAGGTTCTGTTGTTACCTTTTCTTCTACGGTATCTACAGTGTCATCCTATTTACAAAAATAAAACGTGAACGAAAATTTGGGTGCTGCTATATCTAAAGTGCCTCACAACTGGCACCTGTTGCTCAAATTATCTGTACTTATCACTTCTAATATTAATTACAAAGTTGTTATTTACTAAACACAAATTATATGTATCAGACTTTACACAGTCTGATTGTAAAGAGAAGATGTCATATTATTTACAATAGAGTTCAATTTTTTTGTTGAAAATATAAAGTTTAAAATAGAAGAGAACAAAATATATGTATACATAATATTTAAATTATGATATTTTGAAGAAATAGTACAAAGTTCGATCATGCGTACGGTTGTGAATACAACTTACCTTTAGTTTAATTTGGCCTATTTCACTCTTTTCTGGTTCCTTTATGGTCGGCTAAAATCACAAGTTAATTGGAATATGAATAAGCATCAAAGGGATTATTTTGCTCATAAATTATTTCTCCTAATTTCTCGAGTAAAACGTAGTTCTTTGCAATGGACATGCAGGCGTGTTTCAAAAACATTTTATAACTAAGTAACGTAAGTAATACTAAATAATAAGCGAGACATATTTTGACTACCACTCAACAAATAAATATAAATAGGTGATTATTGGAGTACTATGGTTCTACTAGGAATTGCAAAATTTTACAAAGCTCCGAAGGATATACTTTTGCAAGGTATTGCCAAAAACTATCTACTTATTGTAAATGGTAACCTATATACTTTTTTATGACTTTATTTACCTTTGATGTATTGAAAGAAACAGTTTTATTATATTATAAGTCATTTCGACCAAAACCTTACCTTTTGCGCGACCGATTTCTTGATAGTTCCTACTTCCTGTTTTTCAGCTACAGAAATAGATGATTTTCTACTTTCCGCAGTTTCTTTCGTGAACTAAAAATACGATTATGTGGCATGAGACACTGTTTAATAGTGCAACAGTATATATAAAACGATGTGATCCAAGTTATTTGTTACCCACCTTAATCGATTTGTCTTCGGCGATCGAAGCCTTACGACTTTCCGTTTTAACTTCTTCCTTGACCTGTAATAGTAATTTGAATCTTTACTAATATACGTCTATAGAAGACACTGTTACATCTTTGAGCAGTAACAATAAAAGTTTTTTTTAAAATTGTAATGTTCTTACCTCACTTTGGATCGATGTTCTTCTACTTTCGGTCTATAGGAAAAACAACAGTGTTTATATTAACACAAAGGTAATGTTTCTTTAACGATGTACAGGCATGATTATTTATACAAAGGGAAAAACTTTCGGACTCTGGATAATGACAGCACAAGACGGATACGTAGGAATAATTTTGATAGCAACATATATACATATAACCGAATAGGGGAAACACAGTACTCGGTACAGCGCATGTACCAAGATCGGACAAGATCGTCGTTGAAAAGGTACCATGCTACCAAAATAACCCAAATCTACCTTTACTTCTAGACGTTGCTGTTGTTGGGCAATCATTGTCACCTGTTCCATTGGAAAGTTTAATTGGTATTATCATCAGTATCAAAACTATTAACATAGATAAGAAAAAAGCGACTGCCGCAAGTGAGATTTGAACACAAACTTTTTCAATTCGGACGGCTGTTAGAGCTAGTAATTAGAGCTCTTTCAAAGTTTGACAAGTGCTTAATGCTTACTCTTTTAACCAGCGATGTTTTATCAATGTTCAGCAGTAATACATATACCGCGAATACTCAAAAGATATAATTTAAAGATCGGATAAAATGAAACTGTTATATACAGTTGAAATTTATTGATAGCATAATTTTTATCAATAAATTTCAACGGTATTTAACTAATGACTAACACTAATGTCTTAAATGGCTCTCTTTTCTATTTCAGATACTCAACATCTAATGTGTTGGAGTAGAAATACGTGTAATGCTCCCGAATCAAGAATTGTAAGTTATCTAATAAATATACAGTCACTTCATCTAACCTCAACACTCCGAATATATTGTAAGTGTGTTTTTTATGTAAATATTAACATTAGAACGGGGCGACACGCAATAGAAAATATATCCATTGTGCAA
The DNA here is from genome assembly GCA_963921215.1 of Scoparia ambigualis. Taxonomy (NCBI): domain Eukaryota; kingdom Metazoa; phylum Arthropoda; class Insecta; order Lepidoptera; family Crambidae; genus Scoparia; species Scoparia ambigualis. Next base: position 12,373,976 of record OY992528.1, on the reverse strand, counting down.
TGTGCACTGATGCACTGATTAGTGCGCGGCTCAATTAATCGCATTCAAATAAGTAGCTTCACCAAGGTATAATCATAATTAAACACGGCTATTTGATCACATTATTCATCAATGTTTAAGTAATTGCTGTTGTTGTCAATTTTTTTGAATAACAAAATTATTCTTACCTTAGTGCTTTCTTTTTCTTTCTTATCCTTAACTGTAGGAGTAGGTGTCATCTTTTCATATTTTTCAAGAACTGGCCTCTCATAATCATCAACAAAGTCTAATTCGAGCTAAAAAAATATATAAATAAGTTAGTACATTGAATTGACAAATTGAACTAAACGTATTATTAGGTTGAGTGTTGCAGTATACATTATTGTCTAGAAAGGGTTCTATTGATAGGTGGTTATTTCACCCCCTTTCGGGGTTAACAAAATTCTTTCCAAAGTACGTTTTTTACCTGCTCTTTTTTCAACAAATTAACAAGCCGATATTTCGGCTATACAATTTTATAATGGTTCGTTATTGTTAACTTAAAAAAAAACTAACAACATATTTAACTTGAAAGCAAGCTGCTTCAAATTACAACTTAATACATTTGTGATATCATACTCACCTCACAGAACATAAAACATATAAAACAAAGATCAAACAACATGCGACTTGCAACCAACCCGTCAGAACATTGTAGAGAGACAACGCCGGAAACCCAATAACAACTAACTTGATATTTATTTCGTAGCTGGAATCTTTGGGAAAGTAAACGTCGTTCAGTTCGAGACAATTAGTGGTAAACTTTTGTCGACAAGCGGAGTGGTGTTTGTTGTGCATAGAATTAAGAACACTGTGAACATTGAGTGTGAGATAATAAGACAGTATAAAGATAGAAAGAGTGATAAAAGAGAGAAAAAGAGACGACACGAAGAAGTGTCAAAAATCGAAATGTGGTTTACCCCATCATCGTCAGCCTCATTAGTTCCAAGCTCAGCTTTTTTAGGCTTATCTGTTGCCTTCTTAACAGTCTTCTTGAGCTGTGGTTTTTCGAATTTACCACCTTGTACTTGCAGAGGAGCCTATGAACCATAGAAAGCATCAATAAGGATTTCCTACAAGCATTTGTTTAATGCTTACTTGGTTATTAGGTCTACTGCACTTTAAAAAACAGGTGAATTCAAAATGTGAAGGTTGTGAAACTAAGATTAGACTAATCTAGAAAACGAATATTGTTAGTAACAAATGTACATAGCATTTTAATTATCTCAGCTATTTTACTTTTGTGCCAAGTAATCTAAAAAGCTTGTGATGTTATTTTATAAAAATCTGCATTCTAAGCGGTATGTCTACCTCGTCGTCTCCTTTTTTGACAACTGCTGGTTTTTTGACTTTAAGTTGAGCTGCCTCCGATCCCTCCTATAGGAAATTAGCAGTTCTTATGTAACTATTTTAAACTCTTTAAGTTCCTTTACATTAAAGGTAAATAATTTTTATAATATTTGTAATGTTTTAAAAAAAACATAAATACTTTTGTATACTGAGACAATTAAAAAATGAAAAAGATCGTACCGTCAACTTTTTCTTTGCGGGTGTCTTTTGGGTAAGGGAAGCATCTTCCGGAGCTGTAGTGCTAGTCTTAGTTTTGGGCTTGGTAATACTAACAGCCTCCTCGGTGTCCTCACCCTGATCCCAGGAATAAGGTTTCATTCAAAGTTATAAGATAAAGTTTGAAGTCAAAATGGGAGATAGGAAAAAGAAGTGAGGTAGATCACAAGGAACATTTTCACAATGCCTTGCTAACATATATATATAATAAAAAGTGAAAAACTTTGTGCATTCTATACACGTGTGCCTTCAAAACTTGTGCAGTAAAAAAATCTAATAATTTGTGTACGTAATTTTGTGATGTCTACGTTGTTAAGAGTCCCTAGTACTAAATAAATCTTTTAGTTTTTAAATGGTACCTTTACAAGAATTAAAACTCTCTTTAAAACAGGTGCTGTGGGCAATTTCGGTACATTATCGTCGATAGGCACCATTCCTGTCTGTGAATAATTTGATGCGTTTTCTTTAAACAAAGCGCTGACATTTAAAATATCTCCCTTTTATTTTTATTTTGAAAGAGACACTGTAAATTAATAGGTAGATAAATTACACTATGACTCATGGTCGTACCTTTGTATCTTTGCCTTTTGGAGCCGGTCTCTTAAGTGTTTTTTCTTCAACGATTTCTGGTTTCTTTACACTAAGTTTGGCCTCAGCTTCATCTTCCTAAAGTTATTATTATAATTTATATTAGTTTAATTCACTTTAATGCCAGAAGCAACCGTTTTGCATAAGCAGGTGAAGGGTATGTACGAACCGTAGGTTTAATTTCTGCTGGTGTTTTGTGTGTAAGTAAGACATCTTCCGGTTCTTGTCCCGGTTTAGAGGGTACTTTTGGTTTCGAAAGACTAACTTCTTCATCAACTTCCATTGGCTAAACATTAACATTGTTAAATTAATATTAATAAACGAAGAAAAAGACATTTATTCGAATTTGTGTTATTTGAATAATGTACCTCTGGTTTGTCTTTATCTTTGACTGATCGACGTCTCGCGGTTGCTGTGGCTGAAGCTTCCTCTTCAGGCTCAGGCTTTTTGTCGTCCTAACAAATGTTCATATTGTAAATTTCATCAAGAAATACAGTTAAGCAATGTGTCTGTGTAAGCGTGTGCAAAAGTAATGTGTACCTTCTTCTTTTTCTCTGTGGGTGTTGGCGTAAATTTTTCGTACTTCTCGAGAACAGGCCTTTCATAGTCGTCGATAAATTCTTCCTCTGCAACCTTTAATACGATGGTATGTAAATATGTATAATTGAAAAAAGTATCATCACTTTTTTCATCGTCAGAAATTTTATTATTGTGGACAAAAAGTAACTAGAAATAATTATTACTTTTAACTAATATGTCTAGTTAAAAAAGTTTTAACATCCATAAATCGCCATACTTTCTGCAACGCTAGAAAAGATTGAAGCAAAGCGTTTTACAGAATTGCCATGCGAAAAAGCGTACTGTACTTACTTAAACGCTAGAACAAAAAAAGAAATGCCGCGACAGAGGATTACCGCTTAAAAGTGTGTGTTCTGAAGCTAAGACCCGTGAAACTTAGTGTGGTGTTAATAGTAAGATATGAGTATAGAACTGAAAAACTTTTCTTTGTTATGGTCACTCGAGTAAAGTGTGTTGAGTGTAATTAAGTTAATACCTCTTTGTCTTTCAATGATGGTCGTTTTTTAGCTTGTGGTCCATCAACCTTTTTTGCTTTTGGTTTTGGTTTTTCTTCTGGCTTTTTCTCCTCCTCCTAATAAAATATTTATTTCATTTATTGTTTTACTTAACATTTAGATGTTTTTTTTGGTTTTAAAGTTACCTTATCTTTTGCAACAGGACGTTTTCGAAGAGTGGGCATTTCCGGCTCATCTTCTTTTTCTTTTGGTTTTATTTTACCCTTCATTATTTCAGTATCATCCTAATGGGAAAAGTGATATTTGTTTTATTGTTGTTCAGAATATTATTAATAATATCTACATTTCGCTCAATATTTATGTCAATAAACTTAATATTGTGGTAGAAGTTTAAGTTACCTTTGTATCACTAGGACGACGTTTTTCATTAGGAGTAGGAGTGATTTTTTCATATTTTTCGAGTTCCGGTTTTTCATAGTCATCGACGAATTCGGGCTCAGCCTAGATACAACATTACTTTAATATTTATGACCATAGTCTTAGGTAAATAAAAAGTTAAAAATAATCCATGAACATTCCATTTGCAAGTTAAGAAATAATGGGTACGCAATTTAAATATTATAAGTACCTCTTTGACACCATTTTGTTTTTTCGTTCTATCAGTAGGAGTAGGTGTCAGTTTGTCGTATTTCTCTAATTCTGGTCGTTCATAGTCATCCACAAACTCATCTTGCTGCTCGGGCTAAATTTAAACAATTTGTTAGATGTAAAATGAATTTTTTACTCTAGTAATTTGAAAAACTGTTTAATAAATATCGTATAATGTTTACCTTCTTAGCAGGTTTTTTAGTTTTAGCAACCTGCGGTTCTTCAGCCGCTTGTTCAGAAGGCTTAATTGGAGTTTTAGACAACTTAACCTGAGATATTTCATCAACAGGTTCTTCTGGCTTTCGAAGGCCTTTCTTAATGCTCGGCCTTTTAGGTTCAGATTTTTCTTCATCCACCTAAGCAGTTAAATTTATATATAACGAGAGTTTTTATTAATTTATAAATTAAATTATTATATCGCCAAATATTTAATAGCTTGGTGATGAAAATTATTTTTACCTTATCGTTTTCTACTTTCGACTTCTTTTCCGGAGCTGGTGTAGAAACTGAAGGTTCTTCTTCACTTTCCTGCTCACTTTTAACACTTTCTGATACGGACGCGCGTTTTGCCTAGTAATAGTTCAATTTGTTTAATATTATGCTAACCTCGTTCACTTATTTAGAAAATATTTTAAAATTGTATATAATGATTGTATAGTGTAATGTTGTGTGATTACCTTTGATGTGACATCCTCTTTAGGTTTTTTATCGAAAGGCGTAGGTGTAACCTTTTCATATTTCTCCAAAACTGGTCGCTCGTAATCGTCGACAAAGTCGATTTCGTCCTATTTTCAAACATAGTTTAGCACATGGATTGTTAACACAAACACTCACAACAGAAAAGTATTATTATCATATTATTAAGATACTGGTGTATGTGTAAACATAAATAACAAAAAACAAAGTCAAATAATTATATACAGTATTTGATCTGCCATACAACATTTACAAGTCACAACTAATATTATTGTTGTCTAGAAAATCTTTATAATTATTACGATTCCGTAAAAATATCGTATTAATGTATTTTCTTGTAATTTTCTTTATCTATTTGTCCCAAGAAGCGTTTTTACAATGCTTTAAATACAAAATATAACAAAATATTACTCACCTCATCTTTCTTTGATACCACCTTTTTCTTAACAACCTTCTTTTCAGTCTTCACAGACTTTTTAGCAGCCTCTTTCTTGTCTTCCACTGGCTCTTCCTTTGGTTTGACCGGTTTGAGTTTTGGAATGCCTTCGATTTTCGCCTCTGGTTCAGGTTCTGATTTCTTCTTTTCAATTTTCTCAAGTAGTGATTTCTTCTCTTCTTCTGTCTTAGCTGTTTTCTTTTCAAGAATCTTTTTAGTATCCTCCACTTCTTGTTCAGACTTCTTAGAGACAATTTCTTCTTTTTTGGAAACAGATTTAGATTCTGTTTTCGTTTCAGATTTCTTAGCTTCAATTTCTATGTCTTCATTCTTTTCATCCACTTTCACCTCTTCTTTCTTAACCACTTTCTTAGCAGAAGATTTCTTTTCTTCTTCCTAAACAAGTGGAAACAGAAATCTGTTAAAGTTTAATGTTTTAACCGAACTAAGGTTTCTGCAAATCATAAAAGACGTTGGAGAATTGTGCGCCTGCTAATAGATAAATGGATCGTGTCGATTTAATAGAGAAATCCTTCTTTTATTTTTTTGTTAAAAATTAAGTTAAGTTTTAAACCTCTTTAAATTTTTTAAACTTAAGCCTACATACTGTTCCATTGCTAGGCAAACTCCATCAATGAAATCATATTTCGCTACAATAGACAGGTATTGGCTTAATCACCACGCTTGCCAAATACGGGTTGGTGATCGCAAACCCGGGCTATGCATCGATAAATCCGAAACACAATATGCCCGACCTGGGAATTAAAGCCGGGACCTCCGGTAATCGGGCCAAACGCTTACTGCTCGGCCAGATTGCACGCGCGGGCGTGGCGCGGCGTACTCAAACATAATTGTATTCTTATTTGAGTGTCCATAGTGGGCACGCGGCGCGGGGCATAATATGTTTGTACGTCGCGCCGCGCCCGCGCATGCAGTCTGGCCGAGCATTTAGCCACTCGGCCACCGCGGTATCCAATTAATAATTTTTGTTAATATTTTAATGCTAAATTAATTACCCAAACTATCTAAGTTTTGAAATAAGTTAATAGTACCTTTCTCTTTTCTTCGACGTGATTTTCTTCAATGATAGATTTTTCTTCAACCACAGACATTTCCTCTTCAGATTCCTCGATAACTGTTGTTTCCTCTTCTTCCTCCTCCTTTTTCTTCTTCTGTAAAGTAATATTCCAGGTATGTCACAGTGAAGTGTGCTGATAATAACTTTGTTTACTTAACTGAATGAGTCTTATATTACAATATGTTTTGGTTTATAAGTATTCAAACTAATTTTTACCTTTTCTTCGACTAAAGTCAAGTCAGCACTAGACTCATCTTCACCGAATTCGTTCTTAATAACCAGTCTATAGTTGGCCACATGCTTTGATGTCACTTTTCTGATAATCAGTCTTGCGTTGGTTCCATCAAACGATGTGTTTATTTCAGAGGAATCCCTGATGACCGTCGTGTTCTTATACCATGTACATCTACACGATTGGTCGGAAGTTTTTAGGACAGCAATATATTCAGCTTCTTCGTTTTCTTTTTTAGCCTGTAAAATTGATAATTGACAATCAAATATATTTTCGTGCACTTTACGGGTATTTTATATTATTATAAATGTTTTATCTTTGTTTTTTACTTACCAAGCTTCTAAGATGTTTTACAATTTGAGGTTTGTCACCTTTCTCTTCAGGTATGTCCGTGATTTCAACTAGTTGTGATGTCGCTTCACCCTTTTCGTTCTTTGCGACAAGTTTGTAGGAGCCTTTGTCGTGTTGTGAAATGTTTGATATTTCTAATTTGACTGTGAATTCACCCTGTAAATTAAAAAACAAAAATATAAATCGGTTTTTTTATTCTATACTCAAACCAATTGTTAACATGTACCTATTCCATAAATCCGTGTGTTGATTATCGAAATTAATTGTACTTACTTCTCGCAGAGGCTCTATCAGCACAGTATGTCTAGAGTCCTCCTTGACGGCGCTTGTTTCTTTGTACCAAGTGCACGAAGGTGCAAATTTACTTAATACTTTACATTCAACAATAACAGTCTTCTTTTTAATTATCTTAATGATCTTCGGTTTCTCTTTGATTACTGGAATGACTGTAAAAGACAACAAAATGTTTTAATAATAGCAATAAAAAAACTGTTAAATAATAATCGAACAGTTTACAGGAATCAGTGCTCTACGTAAATAGGTTTACTTACTTTCTATATTGAGCGTGAGATTCGCATTGAGCTCTCCAAGTTCATTTTTTATATTGCATTTATACAATCCGGAGTCTTCAATACCAGGATCAATTAGTTCCAATATTATTGTGTAAATGTCTTCCTTGACCTCGACCCTGGTCTTTATTTTTGACGAGTCCCTGATTTCTATGCCCTCGTGGTACCACACTATCGTCGGTTTTGGGCTAGCTTTAACTTTGCAACCCATTATTACTAATTTTCCATTATCCTTCGACTGAATCGTAGGTTTCTCAACAAATGTTGGTCCTTCACCTTCAGGTTCTGGTTCAGCCTCAATGTTAAGGTTCAAATTAGCATTGCTTTCACCATATTCGTTCTTTACGTGACAGCGGTAAGCGCCACCATCCGCTGCCGTAGGGTTTGCCAAAAGCAATACCAATTCGTATGTATCCTCACTAATAACAGTTGATTTGAGTTCAATTTTACTGCTAGCCATTACAACAGTTGTACCTCGGTACCACGTGACTTCAGCCGCCGGCTTGGCCTTACAAACACAACGCATTGTGATAAGCGAGCCATCTTCGTTGGGAATGATTCGGGGTTTCTCCACGAATGATGGTGCGAAACCGTTCTCATCATCCCCACCTAGTAAAAAGATCAATATTTATTATTCATACTTATAGTTAACTAAAAAGATTCATGCAGCTTGATAAGCTTAAAGCCTTACGAGCTATTGCTACTGTATGCGTACTTATAATGTTTACATTTAACTCCTGGTTTACCTTGGAAATTGAGAGCAATATTTGCATTGCTCTCGCCAAACAAGTTGAAGGCATTACACCGGTAATTGCCACCATCTTCTCTAGTCGGACTTAAAATTTCTAATGTTAAATTAAATGTATCTTTTGCAATAGCTTTTCTAGACATCTTCATTTTAGCTCCATCTTTGATTTCTTTATCCCCGTGGAACCATGTTATATCTGGTAATGGATATGCTTCTAAGACACATTCCATAATTAAAACGTCCCCTTCTTGTCTAATAGTGGGTTTCTTGGGAAACCTTGGTGCCTTACCGTCGGGAATTCTGTTCAAAAGATAAAGTTTTTAATAAAAGTTCTAAAATCGTGATAATAATATGTGTGCCTGTGCCCTTTTTCTTACTTTGGTTTGTCTCCACTTTCAAAGTTAAGATTTATTTTTGCTACGCCTTCACCTTGTTTGTTTTTTGCTACTGCTCTGTATTCTCCTTTGTCGGAATTATCTACGCCTAATATTTCGAGTCGCGCCATATGATATAACGTTTGGTCCTCTTCTAGTGTAATTTTATATCTACTACTTTCTTTTATTAATTTTTTTCCATGGTACCTGCATCACAAATTGGAAAATAAGTGGAGTAAATGGCATTTCTTTTTGATGATAGATTTTTGAGTGTGGGATTCTTACCATGTAACGGTTGGTTTCGGTTTGCCAACACATCTACATTCGAATGTGATTTTGGTACCATCTTCCGATTGCCTGATGACGGGTCTCTCCGTAAATGTTGGTTTGATTGAGTCCTCAGGTACGGGCGCTTCGTCGCCTATATTACGAATCCAGCAATTAGTATCAATCTTTATAATATTAATATTTTGTGTCATATACGTTAAGGATTTGCATCTGACACCGATTCTTCCGTTTAAAATTTAAGATGTTTTCTTTGAAGTATTGTGTAGGATTAATCGTAGGCCAATATTAATATTGGTATTTATTAAAGTTAATCTAGGAGTATTATGAGAAATAGATATAAATGGTCAAGTAAATATATAAATACTATTTTGGATTATTAATATCATAACTTTTCATTGACTTTGATGTACGCATTACAGTCGCATTTGATGTTAATTTACGTTAAGTGCATTTGCTGAAGCACAATATTGAAATGTTATATCTAACTACAAATATAATACTACATAGATGCCAAGGAAATTACATGTTAATAAAAGCATAGTAGCAAATTAAATTATTAATAATAAATAAAATAACGTTAAAACACTATTTTTAGAACAAAGTGTGTGTTGGTGTAAACAGTGTCGTGTGTAGGGTTTATTTATGAATCAATTAAATATGAGAATAAAATTGAAGATCGTGAAAATGTTAAGTATAAGATTAATTTGGAAAACTGCAACTAATAAACAGATATTTTTATTTTAATAAATATTAAGAAAACATCTTAAATTAAGTCGCATTTTAGAAACAGAATTAGCGAAACTGTTTTAAATTCTAGTGTATTATGTAGAGTGACGGATACTTTTAAAGAATTAGTCGATGATTACATAAGCTTTGCTGCAAAATCTACTTTTACAGAACAGAAAAAACATAACATTTAAAAATGAATAGGATTAGGACCACACAAAACAATGACGCAAATGTTAAAAATAACAAAAGCGATATTTTTAACTATCATAGCAACTCTCGAATTAGTCATGACAACTATTTCTTGTCCAAGTGTGATAATGTCTGCTAGCAATTCAGAATCGTTATTGGAAATTTTGTTGTCACTGCCTGGATAGATATTATGGCTTAGATCGTCTTCCGCCATCGTTATCAAGAACTGTACTAGTTGCTATTGTATTCAGACGTCGTACAATCGGTACTTACTGTCGAAATTTAAGCTGATTGTGGCGTTACTTTCGCCGAGTTCGTTCTTGGCTGTCACCCTGTACTTGCCAGCGTCTTCCACGGTAACGTTGTTTATCTCGAGCGAGGCATAGTACGACTTCCCATCCTTGCTAACTGTTAGCTGTAAGTATTACAAAATGAAAATGTTTATTTATTCAATTTCAAATTATTTATTTCAGTAACTTAAACATATTTACAATTTATTTGTAAATATGTTAGGATTCTTCTTTTAGGTAGAGTTTATTGGATACTCAAAGAAACACCCGACACGTAAAAAACATATAGAGGCTTGTGCTTAATTGTACTATTGAAGTAATTCTGAAGAAAGTTAATGTTAACTAAGATTAAGAAGGTCTCCATCTACATCGAACAAATACTCAAAATAATAAGTAACATCTTTGTACTACATGGTAAAAATAATATTAAGTACCGTGCATAATGTAGATTGCCTAAAAATAAAACTAGAAGTAGAAATTTAGGATTTATTGTGATTTAGATTTATTAACACAGTTTAATAAACATCTACTTCAAGATTCGAGAAACTATAACAAGTATTTGCAATAACAAATATTCAAAGTTCCTAAATCATTCGATCAAAAGCAAAACCTAAAAGATGAATGGCGGACAATATTAATAAACGAATGCTAATCTAGGACAAAAGGTCGTCGTGCGATGCTTGGAGCACCTGGCGTTGCTCCTAGCCAAGTAGAACGGGGTCAAGGCCATCTCTGAGCACTTTTAAAACAAGATCATCGCTGTACACCAACGTTTTCTCTTTTAAAGCTACTGTTGATTTTGTTGTGTTCCTATGATATTTTCTGGGTTCAAGGTCATCTCTGAGCATTTTTAAAACAACATCATCAATGAACACATGTTCACTAACTATTAATCTCTCTTCTATTTATAAAAATCAATTGCTGTTCTTCACTCTGGCTTATACTAAAAACCACTTAAACAAATTATCTAGCCCAAGTTAAGCGTCTTGTGCAACTTGTTGAAATGGGTAACTAGATAACAGATAATAACCAACACAAACAAACACCCAGACCCGAAAGCAATTTAGAAAAACACTTTTTTCTAAATTGATCCGACCAGGAATTGGACCTCAGAGACGGCGCGACAATCGAACACGGAGGTCGTCAAACAAAAAGAAACTCACTTTCAAGTCATGTTTATCATTTTATCATAGACAAATAAGATAATATATATCGTCCTTGATTTTATATAGAATCACGTTAAAGAAAACGACAATTTGGATGGCATTGAAGCAGCGCCTCCTGTCATAGGTACGAGGTGAATTGCATTTTTCAAATTATAATGTTCATGGCAAATCGGTTAAGAGCTGTTCTTGTACAACCGAGGAACTTCCTGGTGGCGCACTTTTCGCCAAAATTCGCTTGTTCTCCATTCCGACGCGCGTAGACCGTGTGGAAGCGAATATCGTAGAAAAGTGGGCAATCAGGAAGTTCCTCGATCGCACGTGTGCTTCTTACCTTATGCCTCGCTCCAGGTTTAACTTCCACTGTGTTGTGGAACCAGGAGACACTGGGTACTGGCTCGGCCTCGATGCGGCACTCGAATATTAGCCGCTTGCCATCGTCTTCTTGCCGGATGGCTGGCTTGCGCGCGAATGTAGGCGCTTTTCCGTCCACTTGTCTGGATGCAAAACGAAAAAAAAAATGGTTAAACGTTGGAAAGACAAAATGTAAATAAAGAACTATTTGATCGGTATTTTTTAAATAAAAAAATTAGAAATCCTGAATTAAAGCAATAGACATATTGCGCCAACCCTAAATAACATGGGGAACAGGGCAAGCGAATGATGTTGATGATTCGAACTCTCATTAAATTGCTAAGCCTTGGTGACGTAGACCTAAGAGGAAAAACTACGTCGACGTGGCATGCAAAATTCTCATACAAAACACAGAAAAACGACGGTTCGTAGTCCCCTGTTTCCTCCTTAAGAACTGGACCAATTTTTATTACTTTTTAAGCATCGGTTAAAGAAAGAGATTTTCTGTGTCTGTATGTTTGATTTTTTTTGCATTATGACATTTATTTAATAACCAGGAGCCTATAATTTAGCGAAATCACTCCGTTTTAAGGCGTCTTCAGAAACATTGTGGCTAGTTTAAAAAAAATCAAACATTTAGAAAATCTCTTTCTTTAACCGATGCTGAAAAACAATAAAAATTGGTCCAGTTCTGAAGGAGGAAACAGGGGACTACGAAACGACGTTTTTCTGTGTTTTGTATGAGAATTTTGCATGCCACTTCGGCGCCGCGGCGAGCGATAGCGTGGCGTAAGACTTGTACTTAGAAGAATCGGCAACACACACAGTCACAGACAGACTGTTTGTTTCTTCTTTGTTTCAGAATTTTCGGGACTTAATTTCAAATTTGATGAGATACTTGATTTTATCTAATTAAATATAAGGAATCAATATGTTGTACTCACTTCTGTTTTTCCTCGTCAGCGGCTGAAAAGTAAAAGTAATAAAATTAATAAGACATTTCATTAACACCATCTCGCAGCGTCGTAAGGTAATAATAATTTATTAATGTTTTTTTACATATTTTAGCGTTTTATTAACGCTTAAATATACTTCAGTGACCATAACCCACCAACCAGCATTGGGCCAGCGTGGTGGGTTATGGCCTTATATCCCCACGTGCTATTGTCCACGTGGGAGGCCTGTGCCCAGCTGTGGGACGTTTATAGGCTGATGATGATGACACTTAAATAAAAATTTTAACACTGAAAAAAAACGCTTCGAAGCGATTGACTAAATTTAGCTTACGCCAAGAATGGGTAAACTTATTGTCTATCAATTTATTAATAGACAAAAGCTAAATCTAAATAGGATAAAAAGTTTAATAAAAAAAAACAACCAGTCTCAGGAAAGCTCGAATGGGTCTGGTGATGGTAGACTTCAAAGTTACGTAATACCGCTCGCTTGCAGCGTAAATCAAACTACTAGAAAAAAATCATCCAGTCTTCTGGGGTCTCGGTAGCTTAGTGGCTAGAGCAGTGGACCGACAATCCAAAGGTCATGGGTTCGAGTCCCATTCGAGCTTTCCTGAGAATGGTTGTTGCAGTGGACCGACAATCCAAAGGTCATGGGTTCGAGTCCCATTCGAGCTTTCCTGAGAATGGTTGTTTTTTTCTTGAAAACATTTTACCCTGTATCTATATAGTATTGTGAATGCAAAAATTTCAATAATAAAGCGAAATCTAAAAGCTGAAATACAATACCATCAAGTTCATTGTTTGATTGACTAAAATCACTCAGTAAAGTACAGCCTGTTTACTGTCCCACTACCCCTACCTCCATACTGGGAATCAAGTCATCGATACAATTGATGAGTAACGTCAAAATCTGAGATCGATTAATCGAAGAATCAATTTCACGTGTTCATAAAATAGATTTTTGAATCGGTATGTAGTACTAAATTGATCCAGTGAATTGATATTTCAAAAAAGAAAATTTCAGTTTGTTATGGACCATGCTAGTTGACCGCACTCAAACACATGTGTACAGAAATGATAGTTTCCCGCTAAATTACTTAAAAACTCACGAGATGGCTTTGTGCTTAGTATTCTTCGCCTCTTTTTAATAAATAAAAGCAATGAAAAAAGTTACGTTTGTAATCTTTAATTTGTTAGTATTGTGAATACAAATTCTAAAATAAATCGATTTTTTTTTGTGAATCGATTTTTTTATTACGATTCGAATCAATTTAAAAATCGATCTTTTTTTAAAGAATCGCCATCCCTAGGTGAAATCACGAGAGTAGGTCATGTTTAATTTAAACACACAAACCATCCAGTTCTCGGGGATTGTAGAGAATCCTATTACAACACCGGTATTTGTGAGACGCATCGAACATCGCACAGAAGCCATAGTTATAGTTAATTTCGTATGTTTATCTGCATCGCTTTGGCCAAACGTAAGCACCGAAATTACGGAACAGTGACACTGTTCGACGAATAGTCCAGAGTCCAGAGGTTTTCGGAAACAATTATGGTTGCACTGAAGTTTCTAGAAACCGCAAGAAACTTCAAGGACTGGTCAGGTTAAGTGTTTTAAACATGACAAAAAAGACAAAAAGGAATTCCACGTCAGCTGGGCGATAAGTACCTACGTTGACGGGTCAACAGACGACCGGCCGGTCGGCCGTTGCCTGCGCGTTGTAAATAATTGTTATATTTAATTTTAATCTTATTTTTCTTATGTTATTGCTTTAAAATAGGTAAGATACTCAAATACTATCCAATTAAAATTCACATAATTAATTATTTAATTAAAATTGAAAAAAAGACGATTTTTTGACCTGACCAGCCCTTGAAGTTTCTTGCGGTTTCTAGCAGTCGCCTTATATATTACATACATAAACTCACGACTATTAGTCCCTGAGGGTTAGTCTGAAAGGCTATGAGGACCGCAAAATCAGTCCTTTGTCATAGTCCACGTTTCATCAAATAACAACTGCACTCGTGTTCAGCGCGACAGGTGGTGAGCCCATCGCCGCTCTTTGCGGTTGAATGTATGTGCAGTCTTTAGTCCGTTTGTCGCCTTTTACGTACACCCAAGGAGTACGCCGACAAGAAGTCGCTACAAATATATTTAAGTATCCTACTAATATTATAAACGCGAAAGTTTCTAAGTATGGATGGATGTTTGTTACTCTTTCACGTTAAAACTGCTAAATGGATTTGGATGAAATTCGGCATACAGATAGTTTATAACCTGGATTAATACATAGAATACTTTTTATCTCGATATTCTTACGGGAACGGGAACCACGCGGGTGAAAACCGCGAGCGGCCGCTAGTACATACATATAATCACGACTATTATGTCCGAAGGGTTAGTAGGAGACTAGGCAATGAGGGCCGCAAAAGCAGTCCTCTGCCATAGTCTACATTTCATCAAATAGCGACTGCACATTTGCTCAGGGTGACAGGTGGTGAGCCCATCGCCGCTTTAAGCTATGGATGTATGTGCAGTCTTTAGTCCGTTAGTCGCCTTTTACGACACCCAAGAGAAGAGAAGGGGTGGTAGTATTCCTTCACCGCAACGCGACACGGTTCATTAGACAGTTCATAACATATTTAATTTTCAGACAGAGAATAACTCTGTTTGTTGCCAATGCGGTTTTATTTTTGGCTTCTCTAAAGACACCATTGTAATGACTAATAATCTTAAAATGTCTACTTTCGTCATGGTGTTTACATTGTCAGGATTTTCGTCAGTCGAGTGTCGCTGGTTGACAGATAGATGTACACATATTATGTACACGAGCAATTACAATTAATTGCAAATGCTTGTAACGTGTCATTTTGCGATAATTATATTTTTTTAACCGACTTCAAAAAAAGGAGGAGGTTCTCAATTCAACTGAATTTTTTTTTTCTAGGGGTAAAGCGCTTGGCTTTCATCTCACCTGATGGTAGTTAAGTAAGTGACGATAAGGCCAGGTGGAAGCGCGCTTCACCCGGAATCCTCAACCACTGAGGAACTGGCTATCTTATCTCTGAACTGGCGGAACACAACAATTCACTACTTGACAGTTTTCGAAAAAGTATTAACGCTTATTTTACACCCTGTACAATATTTTAGCTTTATTTAATCGAAAATAAACATATTTTTCTTTATTCATTTCAAATTTTGTGCGAAAACGGTTGGTCACGTGACTTCTGGGACGTCACATTTCAATACAAGAAATTTATCTTGAAACCTGACAGATAGTTTTTGATAATTTAGTGAAATGTGGCGTCACATGAAGCTCAATCGTGGCCGTGATTCGAGTCTTGTAATCCAATCCACAGATAAAAATCGATAATTTATTTTGTAAAAAGAAATTATTTAAATCATCATCATCATCAGCCTATTAATGTCCCACTACTGGGCACAGGCCTCCCACGTGGACAATAGCACGTGGGGATATTGGGCCAAAACCCACCACGCTGGCCCAATGCGGGTTGGTGGGTTTAACGACTGTCATGTTACGACAACAACCGAAACCAACGGCTTAACGTGCCTTCCGAAGCACGGAGGAGCTCGAAATGTTTTTTTTTTAAATTTGGTCACCCATCCAGCGACCCGGCATTGCGAAAGTGGCTTAGCGAGCAAGATCGCAAGCCGAACACGCTAGCCGCTGCGCCATCGAGCTCCTCATTATTTAAATATAATGAGTTAAATCATAAAATATCATTTCCGACATTCATATTTTATTGTTACAACTGTCAAATAGCCAATTATTAAGGCACCAGACTTTAGAAAAGATGGTGTTAGCTAGCCAGTCGAACAACCAAACCAAGTATACAAAGTTGTACATTTACAAGCAAAATATGTAAACAATTGTAACTCTTAATACAATGGCATAATAGTCAAAATGTATACATATTGGTGCTCGTGACTGTACCTCCTGCTGGGAATCGAACTTGGTACCACTGAGTCTAAGACCGGTGGCTTAACCACTAGACAACAGAGGCGGTTAAATAGGGCGACGCTTTTGTTATTGACTCATTATTGAAGACCTGCTAGGTCGAGTGGTTAGCACGCCGGTTCTGGCGTCCGTCGCTATCTCTGAGTAGGGTTGCCACCCGTACTCTAAAATAGAGTATTGTACTGTTTTTCATGTAGACGTACTCTATAATCTACGACACCAATAGAATACGCTAAAATACTCTATTTACGAAAAACTGATCGTTACTGGTTATGAGTACTTCTGCGATCACTTAGAGGAGTCTTCTCCCTTATGAATGTAAAGTGGAGAGACAAAAGAAATAGAGCTACTCTAAATTTAATAAAAAACGAGTTGGTTCTATATTTTAATTTAAATTTTGATTGCAAAAAGGCTGTAAATATCTTCAAGAAAGACAAATATTTGTTAAATGCAAAGAGCAACAAAAAATACGTTTTTAAGGACAAATAAATAAATACTCCTTTTTATGCTATGTACTCTATTTTTGTTGTAACAAAATGAAAAAAACACTCTATTCGTCTTAAAAGAAGGTGGCAGGCCCTATCTCTGAGGTTCCGGATTCGTTTCTCGGTCGGGTTAATATAAAATTCTAGCGGGACATTCTAGTTCGGACATTCTAGTCGCCAAGCAACGTGGCCTGTCGCACGTATCTTGGCTCTCCTCTGAAAGCGTGGGTAATCGTCCAACACACACAATTTTTTTCAGACATGTATATTTCTGTCTGTGACTAATACAAGTTATTTGTGAAGGTATTTTTATTGGCTCAGTGTTGGATTACGACCGGTATTATTGTATGACAAACGTTCGGGATCACCGCAACGTTATTGTTACAGACGTCACGTCATTGTAACGTTCTTTGACTTGTTTATTAATCATGTTAGTATTTCGATAGATTGTTTTAGGAGTTTCTCTCGTGTTCTTTATGCAACACGTCATGTTGAGACTCTATTTTTAATTCATTGTACCGTACAAACATAATGTTCTTTTAAAAGTGTAAGTTACATACATAAATAACTAGCAGCCGCTCGCGGTTTCACCCGCGTGGATCCCGTTGCCGTGGGAATATCGGGATAAAAATTATCCTATGTGTTAATCCAGGTTATAAAAAATCTGTATGTATTAGTTATATACTGTATTCATTAGTTTTTACGTGAAAGAGTATCAAACATCCATCCATACTTACAAACTTTCGCGTTTATAATATTAGTAGGATCAATCAACTCAAATCAATCCCTAAGTTACCAATGTAACAGATCGTTAACATTCGTACGTAATTCACAACAGCTAATGAATGTTGGCAGACAACAAACATGCAATCACGACTTTTATCCCCGAAGGGTTAGTCAGAGACTAGGCAATGAGGACAGCTAAAGCTATCCTCTGCCATAGTCCACTTTTCACCAAATGACTGCACAAGTGCTCAGCGTGACAGGTGGTGAGTCCATCGCCCCACTATGCTGTTGAATGTATGTGCAGTTGGATGTCCAGTCTTTAGTCCGTTAGTCGCCTTTTACGACACCCAAGGAAAGAGAGGGAGTGGTAGTATTCTTTCACCGCTACGCGACGCGGTGCTTCTTAAGAGGGTTTACGCATTTCGGCTTCCCATACAAATTTCCAAGTCGAAATTTTTTAAAACCACTAAGCTAACTTTAATGAAACTTTGCTTGCTAAAGTAAAATACAGGGATCTAAATAGTTTATTGAAAACATTTTTAAAAACGTTTGTTTAAGTGAGTTATTGCGATTTTAAACTTTCTACAGTGGACTTTAAATCTCAATAACTCAGCTAAATAAACGTTTTTTAAAAATGTTTTCAACAAACTATTTAGATCCCTGTGTTTTACTTTAGCATGCAAAGTTTCATGTCTCTTAAGTAAACTACGTTCGCTGTCGTACGAATCAGGGACTACAGCTTTCCTCTTGCTACGATACTCACACGAATCATTTACTTAATTTACTCTCATATCCTCTTGTCTTTCACGAAGACTCCTTGAGGTTGCTAAGAATTGAATTTCTGATGTCAGAATAACAACGCTTAACTGTGTCATGTCTGTATTAGTTATTCTGTGGTATAAGTACAGAAAATATAAAAAAAAACATAAAAAACATATGAATCATAAAAAAATAAAACGAACAATGCTGAGACAGCGCTCATTAACTTCAGACTGTCCGTTTTATTTTTTTATTATTCATCTGTTTTTTTATGTTTTTTCATATTTTCTGTACATAAAGCACAGAATAACTAATAGTACTACTTTAAACTGCCTTTGGTACTTTAGTTTATTTTATTTTAATTTATCATGAGTGTGTTAGTTAATAAAATGTTTTCTTTTTTCTTTCTACTTGATGTGTCTGGCATTACCACGAGCTGAGCTCAACGTCCTCCATACAGGCAAAACCCGTTAAACTTATTTAACATAAAACTTCCTTTCATTTGTTTATATTCTTATGGTCTATGGTGACCATAAGAATCCGTGTCGCGTAGCGGTGAAGGAATACTACCACCCCCTCTTTTTCCTTAGGTGTCATAAAAGGCGACTAACGGACTAAAGACTGCACCATACATCTAACAGCATAGAGTGGCGATTTGCTCAACACCTGTAACGATGAGCACATGAGCAGTCGATATTTGGTGAAAAGTGGACTATGGTAGAGGACTGCTTTTGCTGTCATCATTAGTCTCTGACTAACCATTCGGGGATATTATATGTATGTATGTTATGGTTTAAATCACCTATTGATTTCGCCGTAAAGTCGCCTGCCAACATTCATTAACTATTGTGAATTACCTACGTGCTTATGTTAACGATCTGCTACATTGGTACCTTAGGGATTGCTAAAATTAATTTGTTGGCACGGTATACGACAACAACGACATTCCTTCAGTAAACCTAAACATATTGTTCGGAAAGAAGTGCAGTATGGGGTTTTTCAGAAGTTCAAATGTAAAAGTACAGCCTGTACATACTTTCCCACTGCATGCCAAAAGCCTCCATAATTGAAATTAAGGGTTCTCTATTTTGTCTCATAAATCTTTTATCCATAATCTAACGTGTCATAATGTTTTGTGACATTATCATCGTGTGTCCGAACGATAACTTGCTCGAATTTAATGTTACATAATATCACATGCCATAAAATTGAAATCCCTAAATAAAGTTTGCTCTAAATTTGTTTGTCATAAATATTACAAATACATAATATTTAAACATAAACATAATATTTAAAAGACATAAAATGCTTTTCTATGATAGTAAAATATCTAAATGGTATTAATATGCATACACTATTGTCTTAAATTTCTAACCTATCACGTGACCTACAGGAGTATAAACCATCATCTGGATGATGGTTTATAATAATATTGTTAGGACTAACCATTCGGCCTAACTTACATTATACAATAACACTTAGGACATGTGACTTCATAGCAAGAAAAATTAGGATATATCTAATTATTATAGCACCCGATATTATGACAGAAAAGCAATAAAATTAAAGACGATTAGGTAAATAAAATTTCGTATACGCGAACATTATGTATAGTGATCATTATAGCAAACGCGTTAGGGATTTTGATTTTCGGACGAACGATATTCGGAGAAGAAAGGGGCTATCGAAATCAAGTCATCGCTACAATTGATAAGTATTCGCTTTTTCGACGGTCAAGGATCATAAGACCGCCGGCGGTCGCGGAACAGTTGATTTTCAATTGTGTCTGGTTTTACGATCCTCGAGGGGTTAATCGCAACGCTTGCCAAATCCGGGTTGGTGATCATAAACCCGGGCGAAGCATCGGTTGGGCAAAATCCAAAAACACATTTTGCCTGACCGGAGAATTGAACCCAAAACCTCCGGATAGACTCGGCCACCGAGGCGTTTTTCAGAAAGGGTGTAATTAGATTTCAATACCCTTTATGAGGGTTAACGTTTTACGGTTTCGCACTCAAACGTTCAAGTTCAAAATACAAGCTGATGAGCTTGTTCTAAAGAAACTAGTTCTAAAGAAAGAAAAAATTACAGATATCTAAATACTTTGAAGAAAACGTTTAAGAAAGACGTTTATTCCACTATAGTAATTGTAATAACTCAGTTAACTCAATAACTCATTTTTAAATAAATGTTTTTTTAAAATGTTTTCTTCAAAGTTGTTTTCATTGCTCATACTCGGAAAGTAGGTCTGAAGTTGCCTGAGGAGCAGGTTAAAAGTATTACTTTTCAGCTCTAGGAAGATTCGTTTTTCTGACAAGTACTATTAAATTATAAAAAAATACCAGTTCTATTTTCACATTTCTATTGAACCATGTCCCAACTTTATATACAGCCACTTAATTACAGAGCAATGTAAAATTGAAATAACATAAAAGATAAGTATTAATTAAAGAATATATTTTTTGAAATCACTTTATTCTAATTTACTTTTATCTATTTCTTTAAAATAACATAGATTTGGGCAAAATATTTACAATTTTTTCAATGATGTAAATGAAAACTAAGAGCTGGATAGCTGGTCGGCCACAGAAAAAAAAACAAAATAGGCGGGAAAGCGGCAATCTGATATTCATTTGTTTTTTCGAGTTGTAGAGTTTTGTTTACACTTCCGTATAGCAGAGATTTGTATTAACATTTGTCTTTAGCTAATTCATGTTTTTATTTTTACTTTCCTTGTATACGTAATGAAAAGCATAGTGTTTACCTCGGGTTAAAGACTTATTTAGTCATTTAAACCCCCGCCTCGGGACTAGATAAGCTACTTTCACCCCTAGGGTAACAATGTACTATAGATCTGTGTATTTATTTTATAGTAGGATGCAAAGTTTCATTAAAAGTGGTCCACCTCATTGATTGAGGATTTCGGGTAAAGCGCTTCTACCTTCGGCCTTATCGTCACTTACCATCAGGTGAGATAAAGGCCAAGTGATTACCTGTATTGGATAAAAAAGATATAAATGAACACTTACGGCTGAAGTTCAGGTTGATGGAGGCGGCCACCTCGCCCATCTTGTTCCTGGCCTTCACTTTGTAAAGCCCCGCGTCGGTCTCGATCACGTCGTCCAGCTCGAGCACCACCAGGAACTTGGTGTTGGCGATGCTCTGGATCCTGGGGGTAGAAGAAGAAGTCAGTACGATTCCAATTGAAGGGTGGAGATAGATAATACTTAATTAATGGCATGATAATAAGCCAATTTCAATAACAATAAGCCAATTTCAAGTACACACGCCTGCAGATCATAGCCTATCCAAAACTGTAAAATTTCTCAAATCAGAATTCAGAGGGCCTACATTTATATTATAATATTGAGTTTTATGGCGATCTTAAAAGGTTTATATTTAAACGATCATGGGAAATAAGCATCCACATGTATTTAACTTCTTTATATAATTAGATTGGGTATTAATGTGTGTAGTTAAGATTATGATTAAATCTATTTAAGATGACCTATTGCCGTGTTGCGTAGCGCCTATAGAATCCTACCACCCCCTCTCTTCCCTTGGGTGTCATAAAGGGCGCCTAACGGACTAAATACTGCACATACATCCAACCTCACCACCTTTCACGCTGAGCAAATGTGTAGTCGCTATTTGGTGACAAGTGGACTATGTTGGAGGAGTGCTTTTGCGGTCCTCATTGCCTAGTCTCTGACTAACCCTTCGGGGATAATAGTCGTGATTATTATGTATGTATGTATGAAATAAATTATATAGGTTATAGTTTCCCTTAATCATTTGAATATTCTATTAGAGCTGTGTGGCGGCAACTCATTCATAGAATACTTCCGACCCATCTCTTTCCTTGGGTGTCGTAACAGCATAAACCGGCGATGAGCTCACCCACCTGTCACGCTGAGCACATGTGCAGTTATCATTTGGTGAAGTCAAGTCAAGTCAAAATATATTTATTTAATAAACTCTATTAATAAGTACTTTGAATCGTCCAATTCTTTTTAACCTACCACCCATTCAGGACGTCATTTTTTAACTGTGGTAAAGAACGGGCGCAAGAAACCACAGCGCACAGAAGCAACAACATTTACAAAAAAAAAATGTCGTTACCAGGTCATAAAATACAAAATATGATATATGCAATACAAAACTAAAATACAATGTAAGTATCAATTCATCAAAAAAAATCACCCTCTCACGAATATTCGGCGTGAAATAATGGCACTTGGTGCTGTTGTGTTTCGTCCGACCGGTGAGGGTACCGGAGGCCCCTCACCCCCCCCCCCCTCCTCCCAATTCCTATTCCTTCCTTAAACCTATTCCTCCCTTAAAGGCCGGCAACGCGTCTGCGATTCCCCTGGTTTTGCGGGTGTCCATGGGCGGCGGTGATTACTCTCCATCAGGTGACCCGCCTGCTCGCTTGCCTCCCTCTTTTATAAAAAAAAAAAAAAAATTATTGTAGACAATTAGAAATAGCTGTTGTAGTAATTGGACCATTTCAGATCTAAGCTGTTTTGTCTTCTGTGTAATCTGACACTTTATAATAAGCTTTTTTATAAAGCTTTTCTTTGATTTTGATTTTAAATTTATTAAGAGAAGAATGGTGAAACGTGGACTGTAGCAGTGGACTAATTTTGCGGTCCTCATTGCCTGGTCTCTGACTAAACCCTCAGGGATAATATTCGTGAGAGTGATGTATATACAGTTGTGGTCATAGAATTAAGAACGGCTTGTACCGAAAACAATGTACGAAATCTATTTATATACTTACAGGATTTTTTTATATGTGCAAATATTTTTTATATCATTCAGTAACGTTAATGGACATATTTTTTATTTTTTTTTATTTTTTTTATTATTTATTTAATTTGTCCGGCACAATAAATAATACCTCGTGGATACCAGGCGAACGAAAGAAAGGTCACGTGTAACGTAAAGGCACTAGGTAGCCTAACCTAGGTATTCTGTGGTATCGTAATGTGTCAGAGTTCAATTGCGCGGTCCCGGGTCGATTGACCACGATTTACGGTATTTTTCTGGATATGTGTGATCAATTTTAGTTTTCATTATGTTTGACTTAAAAAATAATTTAGTCTGTAGCTCTAGATTAAGTTACTATATAATTTAAAAAAAATCGTGCACAGATAAAATTGACGAATTTAATAGTAGGCGAATGGCTATATGCGAAATGGACAAATTGCGTATTAGACCTATGGCTAACAAATAAAAAAAAATCTGTATAAATAATTTAATAATCTATTTTTTTCTTATTTATTAATGCAAAGAACTACTCACGTCACTGACATACTCACCAGCCCGACTTACTAAACCATATGACATTTTAAATTCCTAAGAAATTTTTTAACAGAATGGGCAGTATGTTTGGGTAAGATATCATGTTGAAATATCCAGGTCTGTGGTAACGTCTCTTCAGCGTAAGAAAGCAATGTTTCTTCCAAAATGTAAAAAAAAACTACCTTCAATTTTTTTTACACCATATCCAGACTGTTTCCTCCTCCATGCTTTACGTGTTTTGTAGTGTATTTATTATTCGACGCTTGCTTTGCAGGACGTCGCACTAACAGTTTACCATCAGAACTCAGTCTATTTATCTTTGACTCATCAGAAAATAATTCATTTTTCTATTGATTTTTCGTCGAGCTGCCATACTTTTGAGCGAAATCCAGTCTCACTCGTCGGTGCTGCCTGTTGGCGAGCGGTACTTTCCGTGCGATTCTTCAAATTATTTTGCATCATTTACTTAATCGTCTACAAATTGTGCGTGCGTATACTCTTTGCCTGCGGCCCAAAACTTCCCTTCTTATCGTTTCTGAGCCCCTAAAGGGATCAGCCTTTGCTGCCCGAACAATCATAGAATCATTGAGATGATGAGATGCATTGAGTTATAATGTACTACGTACTAGAGAAGACGTCACAACTAGATTGTTTGCTACACGCGTTAGAGCCAGCTCGCTCCAACTATATTAGTCTGTGGCAGGCGCTAGACGCAATAATACGTGAGTATTAGGTGTTCTATTTTATTAAAATATGCCTTCATGTGTGCTGGTACTGTTTTAAAAATTCAGGAAATACAAATAAAACATCACTTTTCACCTGTTAAAACGCACTAAATTATCGATGTAACATGCATTTGACTAACTATTTTATCAAATCACCGAGACTTGAGCGGCGGCCATGTTTCGGACCTTTCAGACCTTTGTCGCGAGAAAAGAAGCGGTCTAGCGCTGTATGTTTGGATTGTTCAGAAAGACGATATATTATTGTTTTAGCGCTGAAGCGCACTTTCGTTTTTAAAAAATAGAACAAGACTTTTGCTTGGGATAGCTCCTCTAGTACGTAGTACATAATAGCTCAATGTTTAGATGTCGTTTTCGGTGATTTAGGTTTTCGAGATACGTTATTAGTAAGTAGTGTGAAATTTCTCAAAGTGATTGACCGCGTTAAAAACTTTAGTTTTTTAACGTCTGATCAGCAATCTTTTTGTAAGACCAATCACATTCATAAAGTGCAGTTAAAATTTTTCTTGTCGAGGAATCGCAACTTTTTTTGCTTTCCCATTTTTACAAAAATGTTATTAAATAGATATTTAACAACTTGTAATTGTAGACTTGAAAAAATGGCGCCAAAACACTTCTGGATTTTTGAATTTAGAACCATTTTAAAACGAAATGATATGCGTTTCTAATTATTTGTCCAGCGGCCAGTACATTGCAAAAACATGTCTTGTTTGTTTATTGTCTCGAAACATGATAAAAGTTTGTTTGATTTGTACAAAATATTCTGAGTTGGAACTTTAGTCATGTTAGAACATTTTTACGTGGTTAAAAGTAATTGATAATTCTTCTTCTTCTTAGGGTGCCTTTCCAACTAGTGAAGGTTGGCAGTTAGCAATATGCAGAATATTTAGACTTGTTTCTGGCAAGACGAAAGAGTTCAGCGGCATTCCCTATTCCCGTCCACTCCCAAATGTTTTGCAACCAAGACTTTCTTCTGCGGCTAGGTCTCCTTTTTCATGCAACCTTTCCTATCATTATCAGTTGTAAGAACTCGTATCTGTCGTGTCTAAGCACATGGCCCAGATACGCAACTTTCCTTTGCTTGATGGTCTGCAAAAACTTACGTTTCTGGCCAACCCGTCGCAGAACTTCCTCATTGGCGACTTTCTGAGTCCAGGATATAGATATGCATCATGCGTCTGTATGCCCACATTTCAAAATCTTCTACACGTTTCCTAAGATCTTCCTTTATAGTCCAAGCCTCACATCCATATAGAAGTATAGGCCAGATGTAACATTGGAGAAGTCGTATTCGGAGGGCAACTGTAAGGTTTCGGTTGGAAAGTACCTTTCTCATTTTTCCAAAGGCACTGCGGGCGATTGCGAGCGTATTTTGATTTCTACATCACTGTCCTAGTTCTGTGTAAGCCAGGTGCCCAGGTACTTACATTTGGTCACCTGTTCCAGTTTTTGGCCCGCCACAAAAATTGCTAGATTGGATATTGTGATTGTTGGAGATGACAATAAACTTTGACTTGGTGACATTCATGCGAAACCCAGATCTTACGCTACTCTCGTTTACGCGATTGACGATTTCTTGCAACTCGGCTTCTGTAGATGCTATGAGAACAGTGTCATCGACATACCTCAAGTTGATAATGAGACGGCCATTTATCTTTATACCACAGTTCAGGTCTTCTAGAACTTCCGCCATGATCGCCTCCGAGTAAATGTTGAAAAGGGTCGGCGAAAAAATAAAGCCCTGCCGCACTCCCCTCCCGATGACAATTTCTTTGGACTTACAATCTTCTTCTTCACCTACAATCCTGACTGATAGGTTCCAGTACAGATTTTGTATAATACGGATGTCTCTCTCCTCTAATCCGATGCCGTTGAGAAGCTCGATCAGACGACTGTGTTGTACTCTATCGAACGCCTTCTCATAATCAATGAAATATAGAAAGACGTCTTGCTGCATGTCTCTGCATTTCTGCACCAAAACCTGCACTGCGAACAATGCTTCTCTAGTGCCCACTCGCTCCGGTTCGGAATCCAAACTGACAGATGCTAAGTTGCTCATCGCATTTTATCCTGATTCGCTCGTCAATTGCAGAGAAAGAGCTTCAGGACCTGGCTCATAAGGCTATTCGTCCGAAACTCTTCACACTTTCTGGCGTTTCTCTTTTTGGGCAATGTTACAAAAGTCGACTTTAGCCAATCCTTAGGTATGCGGCCAATGTTATAAACCAGATTGAAAAGGTTCACTAGTACTGCAATATGTTCTTAGTCAATAATTTCGATGTGAACATCATCTGGCCCCGTAGCCTTTTCAGTCTAACTGCCGTACTCAGAGACGTCAATGAAGTTTAAATGTCAATTAAGTCTCTTGCTGTCACTTTCATAAGTATAGTGTTAAATAGAGAAGGAAACATTTAATTGTCAATTAAACTTTATTGACTTCTCTGAGTACGGCAGTTAGCTCGTCGGAGCGCTTTTTTAATTTCGTTTTTCAAGAAGAAGCGGCTATCGTCAACAGTGTTATCATTTGTAAACGCGACAATCTCTCTAGAATCATCCGCAAACAGACCTTCGATATATTGCTCCCAAAGAGCCTTTTTCCCGTCTATGTCAAGAATTGGTAAGTTATGATCATTCACTAATTGATGATGAGTGTGGATTTTGTGCCCAATCATTATCTTGATTTCCTTATGCAAATTGAATAAATCATGTTTTGCGTGAAGGTTTTCTACATGTTCACATCTCCTTTCATACCAGGACTTTAGAGCAAAACGAACTTCTCTCCGTATTAATAGTAGGTATTGCTAATATATCTATGGGTTGTCTTGAATATTCGTTGCGGCTTTTGCGATACTTCTCCATCTGTCTCTATTTGTGGCACTGCGGAAACATTCAGTAAGGGAACACTTTGTAGATAATATATCAGTATAATAGTAATTGATAATAAATCAGTGCAAAGTTATTTGAACTACATTTCATAAAATTTAATTTAATACCTGTTCCTAGTTATTTGACCACAACTGTATGTATGTATTCTATTATTAGTATTAATTATAAATAAATATTACTAAACAAAAATAAAACGTATTGGCGAGCGTAGTACCAGCTAACTATAAAAACAAATGACATCTGGTGACGCGTTGTAAACTTTGTTCCGAGGTTTAAATGTGTCTTTGGAACGAGCTCAAATCTGTGCGGTTAGCAATTTCACAGTTCGTATAACGTTAAATATTTTATATTCTCCAACTGCTGCGGTTTGTTTAGATAAGCGAGACTCAAATAAAATATGGCACAGACTGAGAAGTGGTCTGATTTTTTACAGTAGCGCGTTGCTGGCTCTTCCGATAACATTAGAGATAAAGCAAAAACAACATCATCAGCCTATAAACGTCCTACTGCTGGGCACAGGCCTCCCACGTCGACTATAGCACGTAGGGATATTGGGCCATAACCCACCACGCTGGCCCAATGCAGGTTTGTGGGTTTTAACGACTGTCATCTTACGACAACAACCGGGACCAACGACTTAACATGCTTTCCGAAGCACGGATGAGCTCAAAATGTTTTAAATTTGGTCACCCATCCAGCGACCCAGGCATTGCGAAAGTTGCTGAGCGGGCAAGATTGCAAGCCGAAGGCGCTGGCCGCTGCGCCATCGAGCTCCTCAAAAACAACATATCCGCGCAACTTTTAAGGCAGTAAGCAACCCTCGATTACACAAACAACTACACTTGAGAGCAAAAATATCAGTCGTAATTTTTTGAACTTAAATTGCAGAAATACTAAAATGATGTCTACAATCATATACTGCATTATATGATTTTATATTAGTTACGTAATAATCTGTTCGTTTTAAAACAAGGTTTTCAGAAACTTATATTTAAATGTACCATGAACTTAGAAAATAAGACTTTATTAAAAATATCAGGGGTGTGCGATAGTTTTGCTCTCAAGGTAGAGGCACATTCATCGCTCTCAAGACTTCCGCTCAAATAGAGTACCTAGTGGGATGTTACCCGCAAGAGAGATCATTGCTGCAGGACACTTCTTGTAGAATGTCGAGCGTAGTTTAGATCTATATCCGTGTTTGTGCCCAACATCTGTGCCTGACGCTGTGAGTGAGCCGCTGGCTTTGTTATTTTACATCTACATTGACTACGTTTCTCCAAAAAAAAACAAATTATGTTATTTAAATTTTATTGTTCTCATGGTAAGCGAACTGTAATTTTGTTCTTAATGAGAATAAACATCTTAAACCTTAAACCTTATGTTTAGGTACGCATTTCCTTTGGTTGTGTGCAAGCTAAGTGCTAACATGACGAAGTACAATGGCGGACTCCGTCGCTTTACCAGTCTAAAGGTCAAAATCCGTTGCACACCGCGTCGTCTATTTGGTACGGGCACGTACCCGGGCGGTCGGTGCGCTTCATACGAAAATCGCTGCAAAGTGGTAAAGCGACAGTGACCCAGACCGTACATATAACCACGACTATTATCCCCGAGGGGTTAGTCAGAGACTAGGCAACGAGGACAGCATAAGCAGTCCTCTACCATAGTCTACTTTTCACCAAATAGCGACTGCACATGTGCTCAGCGTGGGAAGGGCATTTTTTTTTTTTATACTAAGCCCGGCAAATGACCCCACTTCACCTGATGTTAAGTGGAAATGAGGTCCAGGCGCGAGGACAACTGGTGCAGCGTAAGAGACGTAGCATCAGTCATCCTCACTCTGCCAGCCCACAAAGTGCTTCTTCACGCCTCGTTTGAAGGACCCTATGTCATAGGTAGGAGGGAATACGTGTGCTGGTAGACTATTCCATCTTTTGGAAGTGCGGCAAAGAAACGAGTCACCAAATTTCTTTGTGCGTGATGGAATATTAGAGACTGTAAATTGGTGACTCCGGAGAGCAGCACGCGTACTCCTATGGAGGAAGGGAGAAAGAGGGATGAGGTCAAAGAGTTCTTCAGAGCACTCGCCATGGTATAAACGGTAAAAAACGCTGAGTGACGCAATATCTCTACGCAATTGCAAAGGCTCGAGAGTTTTAGTGACCTCTGCATTGCCGATAATGCGCACAGCGCGGCGCTGCAATCTGTTCAAGGCATCGAGAAGGTACTTTGCGGAGCCGTCCCAAAGGTGAGAGCAATACTTCACGCAAGACCGCACCTGTGTCTTGTATAATAGACACAACTGATCAGGCGTGAAGAATCTTGTTCAGGACACCGAGTTTACGTGAGGCATTTTTAATCACGGTTTCGATGTAGTCCTTTTGGTTCAGATCGCAGCGGATATCCATACCGAGCATGTTAATACTGCTCTGCAGGCCTAGAGATGTACCCTGAAGAGAGGGAAGGGGAAGGAATGGCGACTTTTTTGCTGTGAACGCGCACACCTGTGTTTTCTTGGCATTGAACTCCACCAGATTATCGGAGCCCCATTTAGAAATGAGGTCCAACACCCGATCGAGCTCAATGACAAGATTTGCTCGCTTCATTTCGGTGTCTACCCGCCCAGCCGTTGGGTGCCTGTTATATCCCCCATGCACTGTGCTATCATCTGCATAGCAATGAATGTTTCCAAGGGGAAGCATGTCATTGATATGCAGAAGGAACAGCGTGGGGGATAGAACGGAGCCTTGAGGAACACCAGCGTTCACTGACATGAACCGCGAAGCGGATCCATCCGAAAGGACACGGATTCTACGCTCATGCAGGAAGCTGGCAATCCAGGTACAGAACTGAGCAGGCAAACCGTACGCCGGGAGCTTGGAGAGAAGAGCTTTGTGCCAGACCCGATCAAAAGCCTTGGCTATGTCAAGGCTAACTGCCAGTGACTCGCCACGCTTGTCAATAGCCTCACCCCAGAGATGTGTGACGTACGCTAGAAGATCACCCGTTGACCGTTTTGGCCGAAACCCATATTGACGATCGTGAATTAGGGAGTGATCTTCTAGGTATCGAATAAGCTGTTTGTTCAATATTCGTTCTAGGATCTTACACAACACTGAAGTTACGGCTATAGGGCGGTAATTAGTCGGATCTGACCGAACTCCTTTTTTAGGGATCGGTTGCACATTAGCTTCTCTCCAAGATTCCGGCACACAACCCGAAGAGAGCGAGAGACGGTACAGACGCGTTAACACAGGGGACAACTCCGCTGCGCACATTTTGAGGAATATTGCTGGGATGCCATCAGGACCGTTAGCTTTCCGGACATCGATTGACTGCATTTCCGCACGGACATCACACTGCCTGATTTTAATATCAGACATTGTGTGGCCACAGTGAGGAATTGAGGGTGGCTGTGCATCACAGTCATCGATCCGGGAGTTAGCCGCAAAGAGTTTGGCCAGGAGATCGACCTTTTCCTGCGGCTTGTGAGCTAAAGTTCCGTCAAGACATCTCGGTGGTGGCAGCGAGGGTTGGCAGAAGTTGGATTGCACGGCTTTGGCCAGACGCCAGTAGCTACGGCTGCCCGTAGGATGCGTCAGGAGTTCTTGGCCTACTCGTGCAACGCGCTGGGCATCCGCTCTAATGTCATCGCATCGCATCGCATCGGGAAGGGCAGGCATGGGAAGCACCCAAGAGAAGAGAGGGGGTGGTAGTATTCTTTCACCGCTACGCGACACGATATAAAAAAGAGGAAATAATATACCGGTAGAAAGGGGCTATTTAGTAACCGTGGGGCTTTTTGGAAAAAAAAATATTTTTGAACGAACGCAAACAAATTAACGTGAACGCAACCTTTTTATTCTCTAACATTTGGTAACTCCGTTATCTGTCAATTTTGACCAATCAGAGAAAAGAACACCGTGCGTGTGATGTTAAGAACTACATTTAGCGAGTCTGTCAGTTTTGTTCCAAATTAGTTTTTAAGTATAAATGTTAAATTATTTAGTGTTGACTTTTGCATTATTTGTAAATTTTTAAATGTATGTCACCAAATATCGCCGTCCGTGTTTATATTGAAATAAAAACAGTTTATAAAGATATTTTTTATGTAATTTTGTATGCATTCCAAATAACCCCACCCTGGGGGCTATTTGGAAAGGCACCTTCTTTTTTAAAATAAACCTTACTGTTTGTTCATTATATGTTTTTATTTTTGTATTTTTATTGAGTTATATCTGTATTAAGCAACACATACTTCTTTATCTGTTAAAAATTAAAGGAAATATAAATATTCAAATTTTATCCCTACTTTTTTACCAAATAGCCCCGTTCTACGGTACATAGATTCACGTTATTATCACGCTGATCATAATAAGCAGTTGTTATTTGGTAAGACGAGACTAAC
This sequence comes from Scoparia ambigualis, assembly GCA_963921215.1. Taxonomy (NCBI): domain Eukaryota; kingdom Metazoa; phylum Arthropoda; class Insecta; order Lepidoptera; family Crambidae; genus Scoparia; species Scoparia ambigualis. The sequence continues at coordinate 12,342,372 of OY992528.1, read as the reverse complement.
CCTTTGGGGATAATATTCATGTGTATAGTATGATTGTATAACTGTAAAAGAAAAAAATATTGCTGGTAGCTGGTATCCCACACATAAGACAGCAAAATGTGTCTTCGTTGGTGACTCCTTAGTGTTGCAAGCGTTAGACTGTATAATGTGTATTGGCATGCACTGTACAAACTTTTGGGGTGGATTCTACACACAAATATACATAATAAAACATTATACTTACATAAAAAATCTAAACTCAATAGTTTAGAAATGGCAGTCTTTTTTATATTGTTATCTTCGATTTTTGCGTGTGCGTATTAAAAAAACAATATCACGAAAAGTTGATATTATATTCACTCAAAAAAAGTTTCTAATAAAGCTGAAACTAGTCGCAAGTAAATAACAATCAGTAAAGTGAATAAAAATCAGTAGAGAAAATCACAAATATGTCGGTTTTCAACGAAAAATTTACCACGTAAATTCAACTATTTTATTATATATTTTATGATGTATAATTTTGAGCTTAGAATCCACCCCTAAAGGACAATGCCCTTTTTGTATTGATTTTTTTTATTATGCGGCCACTAATGAAAATTGTCTTAAATTGAAGTATTGGCTGACCTCATCACAACAATGTATGGCACATTTTTTTAAAGTATGGGAGTTAAGAGATATTAGGACTTATATGCACTAGCTAAGTTATTGTTTTATGTAAAAGGATATACCTTATACTTATATCTTTGGACAGCAATACTTGAAACGATTGTGTCATACATTACTTAAATGGGGTTAGAAAAAACAAAATCAAATGAAAAAATACAGATATTTGTATTAAAAAACAAAATCAAATAAAACAATACAGATATTGGTTTTTTAATACCAATATCTGTATTTTTTCATTTGATTTTGTTTTTTCTTAGCTAATGTATATAAGTCGTTATATCTCTTGACTCCCATTCTTTAAAAAAATTGTGTCTCACGTTGTTGTGATAGCCAATACTTTAATTTAAACCCACTTTCATTATTGGCCGCCATCCTAGCCCAAAAGTTGGCATTGACCTTTGTACAGTGCATGCCATTAAACATTAGTACCTTTCAATCAGGCGGTTCTTAAACCCGAAATCAAAACAATAACAAAAACCATACAAACAATATTATCATAAAGTTTCAGCTACCGTTTTATGTGAACCGTCATGGTCCGCAGTATGCAGCCATTAACATTAGCCGTGCTTTTATACCGAGCGGTGCCAACTATGTCAACCGTCAGCTTTGTCGTCCACATCAAAGGAAATAAAAGAACGGAACAGCGCACACCAAGGTGACGGCGAACGTTGACCTATTAGTTTGGATGTGGTTTCCCTCCAATTAATGTCACTAATAATTAATAATGTTTCCTAACCGTTGTTTTGCCTACAAGAGTGAGAAATTTGACATAATTTGTACATAATACATATACTAACAGGGTTATTGGAAACACGTAGCGATCCCTTTATGGGGTGATAGTAGAGATCATTAGCTATCAAATTGCCCTAGGGTAGATGGGGCAAAAATGTACTGACTTTTAATAAAAAAAATATCTTTTTTAAATTCCTGTTTTTTTACGTATTAGATAGAGTGTTAGCAAACTAAAAACAACCATTAAATAGGTAAATTTCCTTTTTAATCCACTTTGATGAAGCCTGACCACTTTTCTTAATATTTTAAGTATTTCTTTACAAATATTATTTACCATAAAACAACTACAACTACAAATATTAATACAAATACCTTACAAAATGATACCTAATAGTAATAACCATTATGATTTTATAATAATGTGACGACCTCCTTGGTCGAGTGGTTTGTACACTGGTTTTCATGGTGTCGCCATCTCTGAGGTCCCGGGTTCGATCCCCGGTCGGGTCAATTTAGAAATTATCGTTTTTCTAAATTGTCTCGGGTTTGGGTGTTTTCTATGTATGATAAGTATGTATAAAAGTATTTTAAGTATGTTTATCCGTTGTCTAGTAACCATATAACGAGTTTCATAATGAAGCTTCTCTTGGGCTAGATAATTATTATTGGTGTTTATTAGTTTTATAATTTTCTGTGGAGTGGTATAACATCAAGCTTACACAAATAATATTTAGGTTAATCTACACTAGCCTGCAAAAATAATTATCACACTTTTAAAATTGCAATAACTTTTTAAGTACTTACACGAGACTTTCGAAACAAAAAGGACTCGAAAAAGAGTTAAATTTTGTACATAAAAAATTACTATAGTTTCAAAGAAAGCTGCCAAAAATTGCTAAAAACCTTTTTTATTTTAAATCTCTAACTTCTATAGTTTAGAAAAAAAAATGAAATTTTAATAGTGTGATACTTATTTTTGCAGGCCAGTGTATATGAATAAAAATCAATTGCCGAAATGTGTGTACGCGCATCACTTCAGAACGGCTGCACCTATTTAGCTAATTATTTGTTTGTTGTGTTTGCAATTGTCAGGACATGGTATGTAAAAAAAAAAATTGGAATTACGTCACGGGGGTACGCGGACGTAGTCGCGGGCGGCCGCTAGTAATAAATAATAATAACTTTCCACTCTATCATCAATTATCTTATCTTAAAGGATAAACATACTCGTACATATCATACAAAGAAAACACCAAGACCGGAAATCAATTTAGTAAAACAGTTATTTGCAAATTGACCCGACCGAGAATCGAACCTGGGCCTCAGAGATGACAACGCCAGAACCGGCGTGCTAAACACTGGTCACGGAGCTTGTCAATAACAACACAATCAATTAGAATACAGTTTAAAGGGTTAAAGTTTTTTAACTCTATACTTCGATCAACAATACAAATAGATATCAGCCCCCTTACTCTTGAAACCGATCGCTATTAGATCGGATTGGTATTGTGAATTTTCGTAGTCCTAAGTTACGACACCAAAGCTAATATGGATTCATATTGCGCGAATATTGAGTGAAAAAAATACAAAACTCAATGCCATTGGTTGACCCAATATGAGTCCAAATTAGCGCTGGTGTCGTAACTTAAAAATACGAATATTCACAATACCAATCCGATCCAAAAGCGATCGGTTTCGAGAGTAAGGGGGCTGGTCGGCGCTAAAAATGTGTCTCGGTAAATAAGAGCGCGAAATGAGAAGTGAGCTCTTATTTTCTCGCAAGGCATAACAGGAAAAAGAACTTTATTTGTTGTCTTCACCACTAAAGGTTGATTTCACCACTAAATGTTATTGAAGTCTTTTCTTTAAGGTTGATTTCACCACTAAATGTTATTGACGTCTTTTCTTTAAGGTTAATTTCACCACTAAATCTTATTGACGTCTTTTCTTTAAGGTTGATTTCACCACTAAATGTTATTGACGTCTTTTCTTTAAGGTTAATTTTACCACTAAATGTTATCGACGTCTTTTCTTTTTTATGTGACAGGAGTAATTTATTGCTTTGAAAAGTATTTATTCACGTGGACAGAATTCAGCTTTGATTTTGTACGTGACGCGTTATCTAGTTGGTATTGTTGATCCAAGACTCTATACGTTACCCTTGTAGGCCTAGCATGCGCAACACGAGATATGTCGCGGACGATATTCTCTCTTCCTTCAATGGCGGGAACGACAAACTATCTCGGTTACGGTTGTCAAAACTCGATAAAATTATGTTACATACTGGGAATAATAACTAAGGCATAGGAGTGCTAATGACATTAATTTTGAGTGTGCACTCCGTTTGGTCACCATTCGAATTACATTTGTATAGGTCGCTTTTGAATTCGGTATCATAAATGGTGACCGGTTTTTTTTTTTCGCTTTACATTTGACGTTTTGACGTGACAACGTCTTAAATTAGGTTGCGGCTGGGAGTCACTTATGAAAAAGTGTAACGCTCGGTAACGTTACGATGAGTCACCGAACGAGAGAGAGGCCCGCCGAATGCCTTGCGTCTCTCTCCCACTCAACTATGATCGGTTTGCATATTTGTTTTAAATATAATTCTTTTTATAAATAAATGTTTTAAATTGTTACTATTATTTCATCCTTCTTCCTACTATACGAATGAATATTCACATTAAAATTATTTTACCACTCAAAGTCGTTGTCACGTAAAACTTTCGCCCGTATACCGACTTTACAGGCAACCAATTTTTAGCAACATATTTTGTCTCTTTTCTTTCAATGTTTATGGCCCATTTGAAAAAATAGGACAACTATACGAGTCTTATTTGGACTCCTTCTATGCTCAGAACAATAATGCTTTAGTTATTGTTCTGAGCTTCTATGCTTTTGTTATTATTCTATGGCTGCATGTTAGGGTTTGTAGACAAAAATACCACAGACAAGCAAAAACTACTAACAAGTCTATTTTTGACATACCGTGTATAGACATAACACGAGAAAACAAGTCAAGAAAATTTTCTCGTGTTGCGCATACTAAGCCTACTGGGTGATTTTTTCTTTTTAAATTGTTTTTTTTTATTGAAAATAAGTGACACTACCTGAGTAGTCCCCCCTCCCCCCTCACAACTCCTACTTCTTTCTCAATGCCGGCAACGCATTTGCGGTTGTCCATGGACGACGGTGATTACTTTGGTGACCTGTCTGTTCATTTCCCTTTTCACATAAAAAAAATGATACTCACTTAAACTTAGTCCTAGTGTCCTCTTTGAGGAGCTCATCGCTCCGGTACCAGCTGATCTCCGGCTTCGGAGACGCCAGCAGTTGGCACTCGAAGACCAGCTTGTTGCCATCGTCTTCCTGACGCAGCTGCGGCTTCTGCGTAAAGCTCGGTGCCAAGTCGTCGGTCACCCCCATCCCGTTAGCTGGTCATTACTGTGATGAAACTGCCCCTAGAAGACGTAGGGTTGCCTGTGGAAGAAACGCGAATGGTTGATTATACATACATACAACATAAATCAAGACTATTATACCCGAAGGGTAAGTCAGAGACTAAGCAATGAGGACAGCAAAAGTCCTCTACCATAGTCCACTTTTCACCAAATAGCGACTGCACATGTGCTCAGCGTGACAGGTGGGTGGTGAGCCCTTCGCCGCTCTATGCTGTTGAATGTAGGTGCAGTCTTTAGTCCGTTAGTCGCGTTTACGACACCCAAGGGAAGAGAGGGGGTGGTAGTATTCTTTCACCGCTACCCGACACGGTTACTAGTTAGAATGTTAGATTATTGTAGTTGTTAACTGGATTAAAGTACTAACTACTCTTTGTGTACAGAAGTATAATTGTCGAAATAAAACAAAAACTGAGGTAGGTAAAGCTTCCCAAATAAAATAAAAATAAAAATATTTAAAGATAATTATTATTAAGAGGGTTTTCGCATTTCGGTTTCCCATACAATTTTCCAAGTCGAAATTTTTTTAAACCAAAAAGCCAATTTTGATGAAACTTTGCATGCTAAAGTAAAATAAGTACAGGGATCTAAATAGTTTGTTGAAAACATAAAAAAAAAGGTTTATTTGACTGAGTTATTGCGATTTAAAGTCCACTATAGAAAGTTTAAAATCGCAATAACTGAGTTAAATAAAAGTTTTTTAGAAATGTTTTCAACAAACTTGCCTAGTTTCATCAAAATTGGCATACTGGTTTTTAAAAATTTCTCACCCTTCCCCGCTCCTTCACCCCCGTCAGGTTAACGTGACTATAAAAAAAATCCCTGGTCAGATTATGATAATATTTTGCAAAAGTCATATGACAAGTATGTACTTTCATTTCACACAAGTCTCATCAGTGGAGGATCAGTCTTATCTTGGACCAAGTTCCATACATTTTTGCCCATTGTCCTTTAGTCTAATGTTTAAAATAAAAGATATGAAACATAACAAAACATACTTTAACTCCATGCCAACACACACACAAACACTCAAAATTTTAAGTTTTGTTTAAGGCTACAATAACCCTTGAATGTCGGATTAACACATAGGATACTTTTTTTCTGGATATTCCCACGGAAACGTATGGTTGGATGTTTGTTACTCTTTCACGTAAAAACTACTAAATGGATTTGGATGAAATTCGGCATACAGATAATTTATAACCTGGATTAACACATAGAATACTTTTTATCCCGATATTCCCACGGGAACGGGAACTGCGCCATCAGTTCGTAAGCTGATAGGGCGAGAGACCTTGTACTAAGATGAGAGGGCAAGAAACTCAGAAAAGGAATTTCTTTTTTCCCTTTCTTTTACAATGTCAGCTAGATATTTAAAAATGCCTTTATATTCACATACATTTTTTTAACATCTGTCTCATACCACTGATCGATGGGCTCAGCAAAACCATGTCGTCAGCGTAACTAATGTTGTTAACATTCATATTGTCTATACGGCAACCAACAAGCTTGCTGAGATCACCGATCAGTTGGTTAAAACAGTATCGGTGCTCTTAAGCCACCCTGACGTACACCGCAGTTCCAAACATACTCATCAGAGAAACTGTTAGCCCACTTGACTACATTCCTCTGGCTCCTGTACCAAAATGAAAACAAGTTTATGACCTCTGAAAAAATATCATATTTGTTAAGTTTGTCCCACAGAATATCATACGACACTGGTCAAAGGCTTTCGATAAATCAAGAAAACGTGCATAAGTGGGAGTGCTCTTCCAAGAGTAAGATGGACATCTTATAATGTTAAACATTATTCCACGATATTGTAGTAACAGTAGTACTTAGATCCCATCAAAAACATTACAATACAACAATGCACAAGTCTCGTAACGCAGTTCTGCCGTAAAAAGTTGTGAAATCAAATGAAAACCAAGTCGGTTAATTCAGCACCTACCTATCTATGGCAACACCTATCTAACCACTTTGTCATAAATAGATACATTTTTAGTTAGCTAACTACATTTTATAGTAACCATTATTAATATAATTATTTTTTATTTCTGGACGGTAAATGCATCGGTAAATGCATCACAGAGGATTCGTGTCCTTTGTGAGGGTAGTTCCTCTGCGTTCTTCAAAGTCAATGCCGGAGTGCCGCAAGGGTTCTGTGCTCTCACCTACTCTATTTCATCTGCTTTATTAATGACATGTTGCCCTTGGGCAATATTCATTGTTATGCGGATGTCAGTACTGTGCATGAGCGGTACTTGGGACATCCTGCGGCAAAGCAAGCCGATATCATGGTGAAAAGGCCAAACTGAACCTGACTCTCGATCGTGTCTCTAAGTGGGGATCTAAAAACCTGGTCGAGTTTAATCTAGCAAAACCCAGGTTTATGCATTCTCGTCAAGGTAACTCCCTTCCTTACTCCACCCTCTCTTCAGAACTCTCCGTTACCCAATTCGGTGAACCTCAGCATTCTTGGCATGGACATCGGCCGGGAACTGAATGCAAAATGCTACATCGAGGGTGCTATTTTAACTGCCTCCCGTAAGTTGGATTTGTTCCGGATTCGTCGTATTCCTGATTCGTCGTATTCCAGATTGGTCGTATTCCAGAATTGTACACGATATCGATACACATAGGCACGGCCGCGGCCGTGCCTTTTTTGACTCGATTTGGCGGGGGCATTTCCGTGCCTCCAGATATATCCAAAATTGAAAATGTTTGTTGTCTGTTACTGTTCTTATTTGTTAGATTTCTTGTTTATTGTTTGTTCGTATTTATTGATTAATTTTTTACTTGGACTCTAGGTACTGCTTTACTCAAAACCAGAAGCAATGTTCTAAAATCCTTTACCTTCAAAGACATTGCAATAAATCCCAATGAGTCGAAGCTACACTGAGGGATCAAAGCCCAGCAGTATCTTATCTTATCTCATCTTCGTGGTCCCTTCTCACAGTAACACGTCGACCCATCGGTATCTTTTGTGCAACCCCATCCTATTATTCTCCTTCCTCATTGATAATTACTGCCTCAAGTTAGGCAATGTCTGACGAAGAGCCTAAAGCACAGAATAGGTGATATCCAGAAAGGTCAATCTCAGGAGTTCATCACTAGCATACGTAGATACATACATTCATATAATCACGACTATTATCCCCGAAGGGTTAGTCAGAGATTAGGCAATAGAGACTTCAAAAGCCGTTCACTGCCGCAGTCCACGTTTTGATTATTTCTGAAGTAAGAACATTAGAAGGATGTTTATTGTTTTGTTGAACAGAACAATTACAGATCTAACCTGAATGGGTTTCCTATGCCTATCCATCCATCCATAAAAAATTAAATTTAGACGATTCAAAATGTTTATTTTAAGCTTACTGAATAAAGATATTTTGATTTTGATTTTTGATTTTGATTTAACAGTCAATACCAATTCATAGTTCATCAGACGCAACTTTGGTAAATATCCCGCTGGCTGGAGATCGGTTAGAAAAGTTAATATTTCCCTTTTTTATACGGAACAAATTCTGTTTTCAGCATAATTCAATAGAACATATCCAGATCTAAATCTCTGCATCACTCTTAAGTCTCCCAGACATCATCCAAATAACAACTGCGCTCAGCGTGATGGGTGGTGAACCCATCGTCGCCTTTAGTCCGTTAGTCGCCTTTTACTACACCCAAGAGAAGAGATGGGTTGTTTGTATTTTCTTAATAATTAGCCGCCACCACTGTGAAAAGTGGACTATGGCAGTGGACTGTTTTTGTGGTCCTCATAATCTCTGTCTAACCCTTCGTGGAAAGTAGTTGTGATAGTTTGTATGTAAGTTGCTTTTTAATGTTTTTTAAGTTTGTACCAGAGTTAAAGTTGTGCAAAATTTATTCTATGATCATACTAACTATAAAATTAGAGTGTCAGAATTATTTGCGCTTTGCTGAAAATTTATGACATGGCTCCTACATAGACTATGTTATTATGTTGCATTATATTATTACAAACAAAACAAATTTATAAATAACAAATTACATCACGCATCGTAAAGGATACGTTACTGCCAAGTAGGTTAATGTTCGTATTCCTATTGATATTGCGACGTATTAACGCCACATTGAGATTCTATAGGATCTAATAAATTATTAGCTAGCTAGGCTAGCCTGGAACTAAAATGTCACATTTTTGGAAAATTCCGTCTATGAGCAACTATATAATATTCTAAAATTACATTTCGATTGCTAAGTTACCTACTTAGCTACGATATAAACGTGTACGATCAGTATTATATACATTCATAAGCACATAGTGACTCCAAACGCGTTTTGCTTATTATCTTAAAATATTCATTTTGTATCATATACCACTTTAGTTCCAGCACAGAATAAGTAATAGTACTACGTACAGAAGGTTCACTCTCTAACGACTTTCACGCGAAATTGAAACTTATCGTGTGATCCGAGCGTTCATATTCCGTTAAGCAACGCTGACTCAATTTCGATTTGACGTCATGACGTCACAGAGCGTAGGGTTTACGCGATTACGAGTTAACTCGGCGCTCGGTGTTCGGTGCTATGGCTCGCGGCAACCTTTACTGCCATACGCCTAGGCCGCCTGCCTGGGAGGCGCGCCGGCCGAACGTACCTAAACTGCAGAGTGACACCCCCCTTCCAGGCTAGCCCTGCAGACAAGTGGCATGAACGCTTGGAGAATAGAAAATACCAATGTATGGTGTTGACTTAACAATAACTTTAAATTGCTAAATTTCTTTATTTTAATTTCCCCATGTGAGATGGCCTGTGCAAAGCTATGGGACCTTTATAGGCTGTTAATGATGATGAGGACCCAAACGCTTCGTTTGGCCCAACGTTCGATGGTCCTGAGTTCAATTCTTTTAAGAAAATAAATGTTTTTAACCCTAATTCCCAGGTGGGAAAAAGTATATTTCAGATTTCCAATGATTTGGTATTGTGATTGTGAGCACACGTGCAGTCATTATTTGGTGAAAAAAGAACTATGGGAGGGGACTGTTTAGGCGGTCTTCATTGGTATTAACTTTTAGATATGTAAGTGTTCTGTTCACCAAAACAATAAACATTCATTAACTTTTAGATATGTAAGAGTTCTGTTCACCAAAACAATAAACATTCATATAACGTCCTTACTTCAGAAACAATCAAGGGTAAAACGCAGACTGCGGCAGTGAACGGCTTTTGAAGTCTTTGTTGCCTAGCCTCTGACTAACCCTTCGGGGATAATAGTCGTGACTATTTGTATGTATGTGTTGTGATCAGTGATTGATCACCAACTTTCTCTACGAACTATTTCGATTGGTAAAGCTTTTTTTTAAGTCCACCTTTGATGATTGTTGGTGGCGAGCTACAACCAACATCCGCCATAACGTCAATGTCGGTAGCATTGTTGTATTCCAAGAGTTAGAAATGTTCAAAAGCTAAATTTCTATCTAGCTTTTGAACATTTTTGAGGTAGGGAGCCATAACAGTGTCGCGTAGCGGTGAAAGAATACTACCACCCCCTCTCTTTCCTTGGGTGTTCGTAAAAGGCGATTAACGGACTAAAGACTGCACACACATCCAACAGCATAGATCGGCGATGGGCTCACCACCTGTCACGCTAAGCACGCGTGCAGTCGCTATTTGGTGAAAAGTGGACTATGGTAGAGCACTGCTTTTGTTGTTCTCATTGCCTAGTCTCTAACCCTATATGTATGTAGAGAGCCATTTTCTCAGTAGTTGAAGAGTCCATGTGAAATGAGCTTCCACCTTCGGCCTTATCATCACTTAAGATAGGGTGAAGAGAAGACCAAAAACATAATCCTATGGACAACCGTGCGTATATAAAGAAATAAATAAAATCGATATGCTTGTATGCTAGGTAAGTTACACTTCTTGTTAAGTTATTTAATGAATAAATGTTAAACAGTTTGCATTTAAATCAATTGAATTTTACTACCCTAAACTAAAGTTAATTATTACATTATTGAGCAGAGAGACCTGTAATTAAATTGCGAAGTTCCTTCGTAACATTTCCTCCGAACTCTCTAATTGCATGGTCTAAAGAGGGTTGTTTCCGTTAAAGGCTTTCGTTTTTTTGGGAACCAATAGGGTTTAGTAAAACAACCCTATTCTTACACTGAACTGAATGAAGAAAAAGCCCTTACCGAGCTTTTTGCGACTACTTCTCGGTAAAAGGTCTCTATCGTTCAAAAAATATTCTGATAAATATCTAATATAAATTTTAATAAAAATCAATCCCATAAATTTCTGTTCGAATTCGAACATCACTTCAGTAAGGCTGTTGTGGTGCACCTATTTGGCTATTTTTTTTATTGTGTTTGTAATTATTGTCAGGTTTAATATTAGTATACTCAAAAAATTTTTTGGAAGTTCGTCATGATTATTATGTTTACGCGGACGAAGTCGCTGTCAGGCCGCTAGTTTTAAATAAATAGATTTTAATTTTATTTTAATAACCATACAGAGCTCTTTGGCGCAACCAGCGACTTGCGGAAGAAACATGAGTACATAGGTACTCTAAAATGATTATGAAAGTGAGATTATTTTATTTTATTTTCAATTAAGTCTAATAAATCCTGAGTTTCGTGCTAACTCTTCTCGGTTGAAAGCTCTCCTAAAATCCGCACTGGCCGTAGATTCAGTTGTTTGTTAAAACTAGTTTACTATTCACATTTAACCTAAATAGTTTTTGAAGTCAATAATTGCTTACATTGAGTAGTAGTTAAATTGTTTAACTCCAAATAAAATTTATTTTATTCACTTTTATTTACTGCAATATTTAATAAAAAAAGGCCCTTAAATAAGTCAAGAAAATTTCTCATCAATGAAGACGTAACTGAAAATAACGATGTCATTAAATTAAAACAAAATTAAAACTGTGATCTATTATCTTCACCTAAATACATTTCTGCATTGCAACACTAGTCGCGTTGAGTTGATTTACCGATTCATAAAGCAAGAACGGAATCAATCATTCTCAAAGTCGCCCCAAACTCAATACATCATAGCTGTATCACTGGCTGAAACCACTTGTGCTGAAAGCTTTCGTCGTTGGAGTGACTCACGGGCCCGGTCAGCGCCATCTGGGCAAGGTGAAGTGTAAGCGAGTGGGTGTCCTGTGTTAAAATTCTCTCAAGTGTGAACGAAACATCTTGGTCTATTTCTGTAACCACTGAAGGCCCGCGTTTCGGCGGCGCTCAGCTTTTATAACATGCATCGTCTGCTACTTCCTACGATTACCTAACATTTTTATTATTAAGTTCCTTTGATTTGCCACTATGAGAACTTGAATTAACTACATTCAATACGTTCGATTTATTATACACAACGCTACCTCAAAGCTAAAAGGCTACCTCAAGGGTCAATTCTGAGACCGTAATTTATAAATTTAAAAAAATACTAAAACACTTAAGAACATTCCTTTATATTGCGCAATGTCTAATAAATCTTAATTAATATAACAAAAAGTGAACATACCTATTAAAATGGAAAAAAATCCAATTGTATCACGACACACTAGTCAAAATTGCTAACACAACACTACAACGGTCAAGTGTGAATAAATCGAGAACTTGACGGAGGAATATGCGAAACTGGGATTCGTTTTCGCAATCCGGCGGGTAAGTCGCCGGCGGCGGGACGCGTCGGGTCGTTTTCGAAATCGTAACTAAACTATGAAAATTTTGGCTGGCCGCCGAGGCGGGCGGGCCGGTATGCGCGTGGGCGGGTGCAGCCGTCGTCGGTTGGATAACGGAGTCGTCACCGTGACGTCGCCGATGCAGAGGTGTTTTCCGCTGAAGATAGAAGCTGATCTCACGGCTGGATTGTTACAAACCCACTCAAACTTAGCTATCGTGCAGCGACAAAACGGATACGTGATAAATGATTAATAATTGAAGTGATTTCTTAGAAGAACACGCCTATTTTTTGCTGCTCATTAGCACACTGACTGAACTAGAAGGTGATGTATGAAAACTAAATTGATGTTTAATATGGTCTATTTCAATTTGTATAATATGTATGTGTAGGAGAAAACGTGTCTTTTGATTTTCAAGGAAGACTTTCTTATAGAATGAGTAGCTTTAAATAAGCTTTGACAATTTTCTAAATGTACCTATCTAAATAAGTCTTGCAGTGTAATGCAAGTTTAACTTGGTAAATAAATAATATATTTAGAAAGACCAAGTCATAGCAGGGTAAACAAGCAGTAGGCAGAACAATAAGAGTGACAGGATCTAAAAAAAAACAATATTTAAAATAACGTCGGATAGTAAACGCATTCTAGAAAACTGACAGTGTCCTTGCTGGAAGTCATAAAGTTTTACAAGTCAAACAAATCATATTACTTATAATGATTTTGAAACTGTGTTGTTATTAATGAATATGCTGATAGATTTACTCGTAAATGTGTTTCCGTTTTAAGGTAATTACCAACAAAATAAGTATAGGTACTAGGTATTCAGTTGACTATGAATGAAGAAAGTCAATTATTGTAACTCATAAACCCATACCCATAAAAAATTTAACAATATTCTTTTTACATAGATACTGAATTTCTTGAATCTTTTGTAATTAGGGTTTCACTGAAGCCAGTCCATTTTCCGAGAAGAAAGCCACAGGGACAGTCTATAAGCAGAGTGGTACTAATTTTGACAAACAAGTGTTAACACTTTTATTGCGATCGTAAATCAGATGTGCCGTATATTTTTCGCATACAGAACGCCTCTTGGCAACTGGAAAATGGAGTCAGGTGATCGCTAAATCACGAGGTGTATGTCAAAATGTTATATTGTCGAAACATTTGATGTGAGCTTTAGTGTACTCGTATGTTTGTTGGTTGGACGTGAAGGTTTCTAGGTCATCAAATTTGGCTGTACATAGTTGTATATGCATACATATAATCACGTCACGACTATTATCCCCGAAGGGTTAGGTCAGATATTAGGCAATGAGAACCGCAAAAGCAGACTGCACATGTGCTCAGCGTGACAGGTGGTGAGCCCATCGCCACTCTATCTAAGCTGTTGGTTGTATGTGCAGTATTTAGTCGCCTTTTAGGAAACCCAAGGGAAGGGAGGGGGTATTCTTTTTAACCGACTTCAAAAAAGGAGGAGGTTCTCAATTCGTCGAAATAAATATGTTTTATGTATGTTCCCCGATTACTTAAAGACGTTTGGACCGATTTGGAATATATTTTTTTATCTGAATTAATTTTTATACCTTCCATGTGGTCCCATAGGCATCAGGTCAATATCTGATGATAGGTTCCTGGAGAAATCGAGGGAACTCTTCAAATATTATAGGCACACCTACAGCGATTTAGGTGTTATTTGTAATAACCTGGGCACTTGTCCTCGGGAAGAACCATTTGGTGAAGTGGAACTGTTGATGAAGACCACAGACGGCCACCGGAACTACCCAATACTAAATGTTTTTGGTGTTTGCTATGCGATTACAAACTTTAATGTGGTTGCTAAGCAATTTATGCTCGCCACAATGCATCATGGTTAAGTGGAGCGAATGGTAAACCACCAGGAAAACTCCTCAAGAATTAACGTCCCTGCATCGGAGAAAACAATATTTTGTACAAAATGATAAGCAGTTGACATTAAGATGTTGTAAATTGAAAAAAATACTAACCAAGCCAATACAAGTGACAAATAAACAATATTATACTATTACTTACTACTACTTCTATTTTTTTTATTTTTCTGTGTAAACGTAGGTTAGTACGTTTACACTAAAAAATACAAAATAATAAAAAATTTAAAAAAAAAATAAACCGACTCCAAAAAAACAGAGAAATTAAAAAGAACAAAATAATGGTGTTGTCTTGAATAACTAAATTTAATCCCCACAGTTAAAATTATACTTACATAGTTTTGAAGACGGTGCCAAGCCAAATTAAATGAATAAGAAAATATTCCATAAGCAAAAATAATACATACCATATACGTACAATAAATGCGTTCTTCTACACAATTTCCAACACATCTTTAAATCCACCTGTAAATGTCTACGTGTTTTCCATAATGCTAAGCAAACCGCCTAATTAAATAGTGTATGTAGGCAAAAGCAGGAAATATTTTAAGGCTTGGCATCGACTTCAAAAGTATGTAAGTATAATTTCAACTGTGGGTTTCAACAATTTATTTTTTCAAGACAACACAATTATTTTGTTCTTTTTAGTTTCTCTGTTTTTTTTGGAGTCGGTTTATTTTTTTTTTCTTTTTTTTTCTTTTATTAAGCCGCTAAGCGATACGGCTCACACGGCCACGTATAGAAATTGTGATTGAAAAATATTCCAAAATTGCTGCGGTAAAATCAAAAGTGACTATAAACTTGTATTTGGTAAATGAGCTGCGTTCGATACTTTAGTTATTATGATATTTCATAACGCGCCAGATATTGTAAACAGAGAGTAAGATAAAAATCTAATTCGATAAATTTTCATCAAAGCCGCGAAAAGATTTACATGGGCAGCGGCAGGAAATCTACGTTCCGAACACTTTATTATTGACATGCACATTTGCGTTGAAGAACAGAACAGCCGGAAACAGATGTCTTACAGGAAAATGTGCTAAAGATAAAATTAGGTGGTAAAAGAAAGTGTTCATTCAACAGTAAAACTTTGGTTCTAGCATAATTTATAAGTGAATGGAAGTTAGAAAAAACACCCCGTCATTCCAAATCGTGGACGGAAGTTTTACCTTGTACAACTGATGCGGTTTCCTATTTGTTTATGAAGGCAGAAAGAGATGCATTTGCAGTGCTCTGCACAGATTTACTTACCACAAAGTTACTTTTGAATCTAGTACACTTTTCCTGCTAGTGTTCTTTAAAGTTGTCCTTTACAATTATAATCTACCTTATAATTCTTCACTTCATCATACCAGACGCTTTTCTAGGCAGCTTGGGGCGCCTATTTTAGCAACTGCTTAATCACCTATAGGTAGCTGTGTTATAAGATGTAATGCTATGTACTACTGGATTTAAAAGTAGCTCCGTTTCTTGGATTTTTAATTATTTTTGATTTCCGCACAGCATATGCCAAATGTACGCTGTTCTTGTAATTTTAACAGTATTATTGCAATGTTGAGAGTGGGAAGATCATAAGAACCATCCCGAAGTCCGTAGCAGTTGTACAAACAAATGTCCCGCTCCCAAACCACTCCGGAATATTTCAGCGGTCCGGACAAAACATCCGGTTCAAAGTATTTCACAAGACTTCGTGAAACCAATATTGGTTGAGTGAAAAGTGGAAGCTATTTGCAGATTTAATATCTTGACAGTATTAAAGAAACATCAAGATATCATTAAAATCTGGGGGTTTTCTAAAGTGTTATGCGGTCACCACAGCTTTCCATTTGCTACGATCCAGATACACTTCGTTTAATTCGTTTACTCTCATAACATTTTTCATACAATTCTATTTCCTATTCACTTTTGTCTCATACACTTGGCAGGCCCACTAAATGGGTGACCTAATTTAAAACATCAAGCAAGATGGCACTCGTAAAAATGCAACATCCCGCATTTGGCCAGAACCAATCTCTCAATATGCGTGAGACTGGTGTCCGAGTGGGAAGGGGAACGCCCAGCATTGGGACCTTCACATGTTGAAGATGAACGCATCAAGCATAAATCTTGAAAGTTGGCCAATCAAAACGGATAACTTATGTTATTTGTTGGCGTATCGTACTCCAACCATTGGTAAAGCGGTTATCAAAACAACTGCTCAGTTTCCCAGGAGCAATTGGTTTGTGTGAACTGATATTAATAGAACTGCTTCGAAAACTGTTTATCATTTATTATCTTTTCTAAAAGCATAATTATAAATTCATTTAACTGGTTGAGGAGGGTCGAAAATTGACTTAGTGACATGCATTTGGAGGTCCTGTGTCCTGCGATGGTCTGGCGTGGCCGAATATTTAGTCTTTAAAAACTTAATTTTTGCGTTGTTCCTAAAGTTCGTTTAAGAAGGTTTGGGGCCAGCAATGGACCTTTATAGACTGATGATGATGATAATCAATTAATTGGCTCCCTGCGTCTGTTTCAGACGATTTGTTTATGCAGTGTAATGGGACTGGGAGCAATTCTTTGCATGGCTGTATAGACCGATGCGCGAACGACAAAGTCTTCCGCAGAAGATGAAGATGATAATGATGAATGACAAAATACACTACATTCAACAATTTAAAAAAAAACATGGTTCCAATTACAGCTCAAGTAACTAAATACATTCTAAAAGTGTTTTCTGGTGGGAGGTGTTCTCATGACTTTAGTCACACGCTAGTTCTCAAACATGACTCACGAATGTTGAGAAAGGAAATGATTGGCGAGTATAGGAAAATATATTGACCTAATTAAATCACATCCCACATAGGTACACGCTAATGAAAACTGTTATTTAGTATCTCGCAACCGTCGAATGGACCGGAAATGAATCAAATGGTTTCAATATAATTACAAACAATACTGTCTAATGTCTCATGAGACAGTTATCCGATATGACTAATGTGTGAATGTACATGCGTTTATTTGTATAAAAATTTGCAGTTGAGGATTAGCTTTAAGGTCAAATGGATTTAGCAACGTCTTGGTGAAAATAAAGAATCGAATTTGCAGCACTGTTGTGTACTGTGATTTTCTGTAGACCTGTAGCAAAAATTACCATTCTATCGCAAACACTTAACAGCAAAAGTGACAAGTGTTTTGCCGAAAAGCCAAAACAAAAAAACACTTTCTCCCAATACACGTATTCTCTCTTCTCTACGGAGTGTACCCCGTTCTTTTACCTTCCCCAATGTAAGAAAAATAACCGACGCTGTTTTACTGAACAATGAAATATACGTATGTGGTTTATGTATTTAAATCAGGACATTTAGCTAGATGCTAATGAATGCATTGTTTAAGGTGTTCTCAATACTCAAAATTTGATATTATCCAAATTACCAATATATTGAACGTCCGAGCAATAACAACTTTCATTCATGTTCATTAAAAAAGCTACCATAACAGTCGTTAATCAGATATTTATAGAGGGAGAGGAAATGGTAATCGCGATTCCGAAACCGAAATAGCGCATCAGGTATCAACAGTGCGTCACACCCACGCTTGTTGCTCGCGTGCTGATTTGTTCGATAAATATTTAGCAAAATTACTTGTCCAGATGGATCGCAACACCGATGCAGTTAAAGGATTATATCGAGATGTAATAGCAATTCATTGGGAAGACCTAGATTCTCATGTTAACACAACGGAGGAATGCGGGTTGGTGATCTCAAACCCAGGTTGTGCACCGACAATTTTGAAACCCACTTTGCAGACCGGAAGTTGAATTCTGGACCTTTTTATCAGGCCCTGGTTACCGAGCGGAGCGCTTAGCCGCTCGGCCTCCGAGATGTTCATGAGTGTAATTAGATCTTTATTATAAGTCTTTGCAAAAAGAAGGATATACTAAATGGAATGCAAATTACGACAAAAGAGATTTGCTCAATAATCGTACTGAGTAGTAAAGTGTAAGTGAAGTAAAGTTTAGTGTTGAAAGTAGCAAACGATGAGCTTGTATAAACAAAATAAAAACTTGAAAAACCAACCGAACTGTTTCAATTGATAAAATTATGTGATCAATATGCGATTATGAGGAAGCTAACTACAAGATTTTTTTATGATTTGTTTATTTAAAAAAGTAACATCCGCCACGTGAAATCGTTACCAGTTTCATTAAATGATAGTTACAACTGATGCCGTAAAAATTGGCGTAAATTCACTAATAAAACTCTTTTCAGACGGAACAATTTACATCAATGTTTAGATACCACGGTTGACTGCTGCTGATCGGGAGTCATTCATGATTTTTTATAGAATTTCATAAATGTATCGATAGCAAAAATGAAAGTGCTAATTTCTTGAATAATTAAACAAAAATAGAATATACTTTGCTTAAGCAGATCTTTAATAACAAAATTTCGATTTCATAGATTTATTCCAGAGTTGATCTTATTACAACTTTACAATTCAATTAATGCAGTAGTAATGCATATAAATATATAGTACGATGTAAAACCTGAACCCGAGAGAATTATAATGAAATAGATGTCTTATTTCACAAAACAATTTCTTTAGTTAATTTAAGCTTATTTTATTTGGCAATCCCTCACAAGTTCACATAGAGATGAGAGACAGACTAGAGATTGAATTGTCTAAGTCATAAACTGACATAATTAGGTCACTGTTAAAAATTTTACAACATAAAAAACTGGCCTTTTGTGTATTCTTGTTGGTAAATTTATTTCATGTATTTTTAATAATAGTTTTAAGAATGTACTTGTATGTGTACATTTCTCATAAAGAACTGAGATAAATAAAAAGTTAACAAAGTTCTAACACTAATATTTATTTTAAACACACACGAGTTGTGCCAAAATGTTTTTCAAAATTAACAATGACATTGTGGCTAATTGGGGAATGAAACGCGACAGCATCTCTCTTTATTGTGCTGTGAGAGCAGACGCTGAAAACTGTTGTGAAATGTCAGCCAACAAATTAATTAGTGCTAATCTCACCCCTACTAATGTTGGGTCAACTAGAGATATTGTCATGAGTAATATTGCAGAGACTAATGATAGCGGTCATGTTACCTTGAGCAAAGTATATCTCTGTGCCATTGTTCATGTGGAAAGATCTGAACCCAGCTGTGAGCCGTTTGTAGGGTGTTGATGATGATGTTGATGGTGATTATTTAAAGTTAGGTATACTTTCTTAGGAAATTCAAATTAACGTTTTTTTAAGAGAGCAAGGACTCTAAGACAACGCCATACAAAAGTCCTTTGAAGAAGCCCATGATGTCGAAAACATTTTGTAAAGAAGCAACAATGAATCATTCTTGTCATAACTGTTTATTCACTCGGGTAAAAATAAGCGCAACAGAAATAGACGACTCACGAATAGTCAACTCACAGTAAACAATACGAAATATTTTTGATCAATCAATAACCTATAGTTAAATGCTAGTTTGGAAAGGGCAGGAATGTTCTCCTCTGTTGGAAAAGTTAATAATATTTTTTTCAATTTTTTTTTTTTAATGCTAGTTGTAATTTTTAGTTGAAGCTCTTAAGTTAAACACTAGTTTTCATTATTGCAAGATATTGTACCAATTTAGGTTTTAGAATGTAATAGAATAGAAAATAATGTAGGTATTTGTTTGTGAAATGTAGGTTGGTATTACTTGTTACCTTATAAAGTTAACCCCTTGAGCACCGTAAAACCAGGTCTTATGATCCTTGACCTAATACTATTATAAAATTACTTTAAGGAGCCTATCAACCTATAAAAATAAGTATTCCTGAGAAGCTATCCCAATGAAAGTAAGTGGATGATAAATTATATCAGCTTATGTTCAGTGGGAAATTTGTAGGCTGATGTTGATGACAATGTTATTGATGATGACAATGTTATTGATGATGAAAATCGTGTTACAATACGAGCATTAGCAACAAAGCTAGAACTAGACTAATACTAGTTTTACTGTTTGGTAATTTTAGAACAAGTTGAAATTAAATCTGCAACAGACAGACGCAATTTGTTAACTCGATTGTTAACGTCAAGAAACTACTCAGTATGATTAATAGATACAAACTTGAGGGTAATATATTTTTTAATGAGTAAGTGACGTAACCAGTCTTGAGTTTTACATGGGTTATTTTTATGTTTTTTTGTAGGGTTCTAAGATAAAAGTCGTCTGATTGCTAGTATGGCTACCATCTTCATACATTAAGTATTGTTTTGCATTTCACCAAGTCATCATCATCATCATAATCTAGTAAAATTACTAGATATGAGTAAAAATTAGGGTTAACAACGCACGCCTTCTATATTAGTTGGGATGATACGAGTCGCTGGAACATACAGTATGCAGTATGTACCTAAGTATTGGTTTAAAAATAAAGCTCTGAAACAAAAAAATATTATGATTTATACACAGTTTCAAGTGTCTCTCAGCAAAGTTTTAAATTCCAAGTAAAATCTGATACTCGGGAAAGTTGTAATGCATTTTTAATAATAACGATCTTCATAATTAGATTTCATATTTCGTAACAGAAGTGACGAGTCGCTGGCGGTTGGCCATGTGGAAAGAGACAGTGTTATGGATTCGGATGGGTGCGAGGGGGACAGGTGATAATCTTGTGTGAAAAATATTTATGTTAAGGCCTTCTGCTGGTATGATTCGTCTATGAATAGTCGGTACGTTCAGCCGTCCGGTTATTTTAGTGCTACTGTTTGAAGGTTGCCCGCCATTGGTTGTTTCGAGGGAGGAATTTTCTAGTTAACTTAAAGCGTTGAGTCTAGTCTAGCTCTTTCTAGGTCTAGCTCGAATATCCATAGAATTTGCATAGAGTTGTATGTAACCGATCGATTAATATGGCAACCGATGAAGTTGATTTTAAAGATAATTACTGGGTTATTAATTTCCCTTTCAAGAAACGCATGGTCTTCCTTCATCTCATTTGATAGCATAGACTATCATCTCTTATGCGTCTATAGGTTCTTACCTACAATAAGGTTGAAGATGGAAAACATGGAAAAGATTTTTTTTTTATTCATCGTTTCTCTAATGATGAAACAATGATGTTAACATTATTGCTATAGCGACAGACCTAAATAATTATAGTAGTAGATAATTGTAAGTTAGGTCTGGTTTGCGTTGGGTTTGCGGTGGGTTTGCGGTGGGTTTGCGGCATTCTATAACAAAATACAGAAACGACATCGAAGCAACTCTGCACCAGCTACCGCAGATTTTTTCTGTCAGGCTTGTAGTAGATCATGCCGCTCTCGCAATGACGATGTCTGTAGAAGCAAAGACCAATTATGATGATAAGATAGCCAGGCGGACTTAAACATTTAACTACTCAGAGGAAAGAGAGGCCTTTGCCCTTCAGTGGGACGACTACGACTGGTAATACAATACAATAATGAATTCATCATCTGCACGTTATTCATTGTTATGTCTCAAACGAAGGCTATAACAGTAATGTGTGATGTATTGTATCAAATAAATATTTTTTATTTCTATTCTAATGACTATAAGATAACCTATTCTTCTATCTGTTCTTGTACAAATCTGAACACAAGTGTCCTAAGAGTAGTGTCCCTAGAAAAATGTTAAGAGTTCAAAGGTACAGCAGCTCTAGGGGCACCCAAATGACCCTCCTGAATACTTTTCGGTCGTATAATTTTGAACTTGGCTTGTAATCCATGTATTTATGTGTACGTATAATATATTTCAAAACAATAGCCATTATAAGTGCCCTTTTCCTGTGACGCGGATTTCGGCACGCGTGCGGATTTATATTTTAAATGTTTTAAAATTAGATAAAAGATAATTTGTTTTTTAACGTTCATCTCTGCACGAGTACACTGACTGGCGACACGCACGAGACTGCAGCAGTCTCCGAAATCTTTGTCCTGCGTGCAACCAGCAGCGTGATTTTACACGCACGCGGACCAGATCCGCATGCGTGCTGAAGTCCGCTTCACAGGAAAATGGCACTTACTCCTTGAGCTTACAGATCCTATGAAATATTTTTATGAGCCTACGAGAGAATGAATTTATGAGAAAAAGAATAGTAAAGGTCCTAAATTTTGTTAATTCGAGGTGAAATGCGATTCGGTGAATCGCTACAAGGAATTCATGCTTTTGAGGTAAAGGACTAACAAATGTCCGAATATTAGATTTATATGGTTCAGGATGTGTATTTTTTTATATAAATTACCTAACCCCATTCCCGCTATTAAAGAAAAACTTGCAGATGGCCATTTTGATCCTTTACGACCTTCTGGTCTAAGCAGCAAAACGTCCAACAGCGCGAAACGTCTAAATGAGCAGTAAGCCTAATTAGAAAAAGGTCCATGTAGCAAAACATCCAACTCTCAGATGGTCTGTAATATCAAAACGTCTATTTCGCAAATCGTCACATTATTAAAATGTCTGGTTACCCAGGCACATAATTATTAGCAGCATTTTGAAATAGTATGACAGCCATTAAATGTGATAATGAGGTTGCGCTTATCAATGCAATTATAAAAGCTTTTATGAACACTCAAATAACGGGCTGCTATTTTCATCTCAATAAGGCTGTTTGGAAAAAAGGCTTCAACGTTGGGTCTTCCTGAAAACAAGGAGTGCCGAAACATTGTCAGAGTATGTTCCAATTTACCTCTGTTACGGCTCCATGCATGATGGAACGTTGGACTAGCCTTGTTAAAAAGGCCACGAAAAGCGAAAAAATGGAGACATTTTTACAGCACTTTGAAAAACAATGGCTAAGGTCAGCCCTGGAAGCTATAATTAGCTGTCCTAGCAATTATCATTCTCGCACAAATAATGCTCTAGAACACAAAATATTATCTTTACTCTAGAAGGTTAGCACAGGCACTAGGCGGTTCAACACGAATTTTAAACTGAAAAGAAGCCTTGTGGCAAGATCGCAAATACAAGAATATGTTATTTGAAGGAAATAAGCCAGAAATATCGAAATAATGTTTGAGGGCCAAAAAGTTATTCCCTTTGAATTTTTGGTAAACATTGGTCATATCAAAAGGATATTAGATGCATAAAAGGAGAATTTGTGCGCCTATAGCATCCTAATAATATTTTAAAAGCTTGTGCTTTTTAACTAATTTTTTTAAACAAATAAATTATAAGTATTTTACAAATGAATTTTGTTTTCTATCATGAGTGTACACATTTTAAAATAGTCGATTTGCGAAATAGACATTCTGCTATACAGACCATCTGAGAGTGTTCTGCGAGCGACTGCTCATTAGACGTTCCGCGCCGTTGGACGGTTTGCTGATTAGACCTTCTGATCGTAAAGGATTTTGATGGGCCTAATATACCCGTATGTGAAGATGAAGAGACTGCACACGTCCACGAGTTTAAGTTTTTACTTATCATTTTGGATAACAATGTAGGTACAGTCACCAACATTAAGATGTGATGTGCAAAAATGTCTGATCATTGGTGGAAGGCATTTAGTTAGGTTCCACCAATGATCAGATATTTTTGCAGGCCGTCGATAGTCACATCTTAATGCTGGTGACTGTACCATAGGGCTACTATGAGGAGGACTATTAAATGAGTCAGTAAAAGTTGGCTTCGCGAGCCTATTACACGGGCTGTGCAATCTGTTCTCGGTAATTGCTGGATTTCATAACCGTTTCTTATCACGTCTGGCAATCGACCAGTTTGCCACAATTAAATCCTAATTGCGTCGTGTTTCATTTGTTTTCTGTATTGTGCGCTGTTAACTGCTCATAACTTGAGATTCCAACTGGTGTTATGTTTTAGAATTTATACAATATCTTTAAGTAGTTTTTATTCTGCACCTTTTTAAAAAACTACGTTTTTTTTAAATTTTCCAAAGTTACTTTCTTTTTAATACTTCAGTCACGCCGTAACGGCTTAATTTACTTATGATTTTGATATAAATAGAAGTTACAATTTTATTATCCCAGATTAACACGAGATTTTTTTTACCCCTAAACTTGGTTCAGTTTTGATAATTAATGTGAATTTGTGAACAAAGATAAGCAGTTAACATAGTCCACCGTGTTACGAAACCTTTGCGTATATTTAACCTTCAAAAAAGTTAAAACTCACTAAGATCTATTAAACGAAAATGATTTAGAAACATTTTGATAAGTGTATTTTGGTTTCCTCACTGGTAACACCTGCTATTGTTTATGTAATAAAGATGAAAGAATTTTCAGTCAAGATTTTAGATAAAAACTGGGTTTATGTCGTCGCGTCAGTGCACTTACAACACTGTAAAGTAAATGAAAATGGATACTTGACAATTATGTCATATAAGAGTTAGAATAAAATTCTACATAGGTATCACAGCGATATATGTAGCCTTGGTAGCCGTATCACTTGGCCCGAATATACTCGTATATATAATTTTGTTTATATATTTAATAAAATTTGTTTATGCTCACACCAATTATCTAGACCAGGGTCCCGTTTCTCGAAAGGTACAAGTTTACAATTTCACAAGCTTCGATATGTAACAAGGACTTGTAAATTCTGTTTCACGAAGTAAATAACAAGTGTTTTTACGGTAACACAATAGATTATCATTGCAATAATGACATACCTATAAATGCACTGGCTAATAAATATTTTACCTTAATGGCAATGTCACTAACGTTACACTCTTTTATAAAGTGAATGATATCTCTCTCAGAGACAGCAATTTAACAAGTATAAAAGCACTAAAATGGACGCCAACTTGTGATTCTGATGTTGTACAAGAGTAAAAATGTAAGTGCTTGTAAAATATGTTTCACAAAAACATTACAAGCCTTGTAAATAACTATAATAATATGCTATTTTACAAGTTTGATTGGACGATCTCTCTAAAAAACTGACTATGATAACTTTTCACAGAGATGATTGATAATTAAAATAAAAAAGAAAATAATACAATGGTGCCTGTATCACACTCGTGATGTTTTATGTTAAATTCGAGAAACGGGCCCCTGCTCTCTAAAGGTACAAGTCTTGTAATACAAGTGTGTTACCATAGTAACACTTGTGAAATACCGAACTTACAAGTGTAGCGTTTCACAAAACTGGTACTTAACACGTATGTAGAATAAAATCTCAATCAAATGATCAGCCTTACAAGTAAATATTTACACGAGTAAAAGTAATTCTGTTTCTCAAAAAATTGCGTTGACACTTGTGACTAATGACTTTCAGAAATTATACTAGCAGTGTCGGAAGACTCGTAATTTAGTGCTTTCATAGCTGTCAATTGATGTTTCTGAGAGACCATCGGAAATTTTAAAACATAAAACATTAAAGTACCTGTATATAATTTTCTTAGATTAGATATAATAATTCATAATATGCATGGAACGAACATTCTAAAGAACTTTTTGATCTTATCGTGCCATCTCCTTTCCTCTCCCGGACTACACGTGCTGGTCTTAGGAACCACCATCATACTGTACAGGCTATCAATCAAGTCGTTCCTCTGTAAGAACATACGGCTTTGGAATTCTTTGCCGTCGCATGTGTTTCCCAGCTCCTACAGTCCCGGGTTATTTAAGCGGGACGTGAAACGGCATTTGTGCAGGCCGTCATGAATGGGTGCGCTCGTTACCGTGCTTATTCCACGGTGGGGAGCGCTCTCATTATTTTGGACTGCATCGGCTGCTTACCATCAGGCAGAATGCAGCCACTATGACGAGTAAAAAAAAAACTGATGTTAGAATGAATGGTGATAAATTAGATTTGGTAGACTCGACAGTTTTCCTTGGGATAACACTTGACTCAAAACTCCAATGGTATCCGCATATATTGAATTTGGCCGGCAAACTCAGTTCTGCAGCTTACGCGATTAGAAAAATTAGACAATTAACAGATGTTGAAACTGCTAGGACTGTTTACTTAAGTTATTTTTACAGTATCATGTCGTATGGCGTCCTTTTGTGGGGAACAGCAGCTGATGTTAAAACTATGTTTATTTTACAGAAACGATCAGTAAAACCTTTTATAGACTGGGATCAGGAAATTCTATTCTATTCTAAATATTTTTAAGGAAGTTGCTGTTCTTACTGTTGCATCTCAATATATTTATAATTGTATAGTTTTTGTGCGTTGCAATATTAACTCTTATTCTAAACACGGTGATGTACGCAATTTCAATACTAGAAGTAAGTCAAAACTAGTAATGCCATTGTTTAGGTTACAAAAGGTTCTCGGCTCTTTCTTGGGGAAGGTATACATTATTTTAATAAAATACCAAGTACTGTGTACTAGATTTACCTTTAGATAAGTTTAAAAATCATGTAAAATCTTGTTTGTATAAGAAAGGAAGGAATATTCAGTAGACAAATGAGCTTGGTAATAATAAAATATTCACATTATATTTTCTTAGTCCATTTTCTTTATAACTAATTAATTTTTCGCAGATATGATAGCCTTTATCAGCAGTATGTTAAAGATAAAGGTACCTATTTAAAATTCATGTTTTGTGCGTATAACGTTGTCTAAATGTTTTCTTGCTTTCGTTGGAGTTGCTCGAGTGTGTCATGCCCTCTCAAAGTGTCTCTGCAGTGGTGGCATGTGCGTCAGGTCCACAGAAATATATCCTACTAATATTATCAACGCGAAAGTATGTAAGTATGGATGGATATTTGTTACTCTTTCACGTAAAAACTACTGAATGGATTTGGATAAAATTAGGCATACAGATAGTTTATAACCTATAGGATACTATCTGTTAACACATAGGATACTTTTTATCCAAATATTCCTACGGGAATGGGAACCACGCGGGTGAAACCGCGAGCGGCCGCAAGTTTTGATTTATTTCTGTGGTCAGGTCGTACGTTCCCTAAAACATGGTTGAGCGAAGCGATGGCTGATTTACAATGTCATATTCGTGAACGGGTGCCGCCTATGGAGGCTGGTCTTGCAATTTTATTATTATTGGTAGTAGTAATAATCTTTTGTTTTTGATTTTTTTTTTGTATGTGTTGTGTTGTCTTGTAATCGTTTAAAATGTTTTATGTGTTGTAAAATGTCCTTCTGTGGCAGAGAGGGCATTTTCCAATTTGTATTGACGCTGTAAAAGAAAGGGAGAAAAGAAATGCCCTTGCTGAGTTCCTTGTTGGTTCTCCTCAGTACAAGGCTCCCGCCCCATAATTAGGACTTACGAACCGATTGCATAGCGACATTCATAAGTGCTCAATTATTATTTTGTTTTTTTTTTTTATTTTGTAAATCATGATTGTCATTTTCTGATAATCTCATAAAATATAATAGAATAAGAGAAATCTGATATATCAGATTAGTACACAAAAAAAGTTAGGTAACCTAGTTTATTGATTTTGCCCCCTCAGTTCGAGATACAATCTCGATGAACAGCATATTAAAATATTATTAAATGTTGATTAAAAATATTATTTTTACACCATGTAGGTAGGTACGATTTGGTAATTTTAAATATTTACCGTTACATAATAAATTATTAATCACGCACTATTATGAATCATCGGTTACTTACTACTTTGACACTCAGATTACAAGAATTTTTATTTTTGTGTTCGATCACAGAAGGATAAGCCTCTTTTTTACCAAACTTAATTTATTGCTGTAGGTAATATTAAAGTAATTTTATATTTTATTGTACTAACTGAACAAATCATTGAATCAATCAATCAATCTATGCAAGTGGAAGGAGGGGAGGGAGGCCTTCTCCCAGCAGTGGGGGAACGCCTCCCTCTCCTCCCCTCCGAAATATAGGTTTATAATAATAACAATAACAATGATAATTGAACAAATTAAAGTAAAACGAAAGTGCCACTGCCAGAAGACTTAAATGCTTTAGAGCAAATGCTCCTCAGAACGCAACCTGCTACAAACGTATATATCGCTGGCTACAAATAAGTACCTCTTTTTACAACCCCTTGGTCCAATACAACGAGCTACCTCAAAGCAATCAAGACATTAATATCTTTACTTCAAGTACAAATGTCTTCAAGAGAAGCCTCAACAACCTTTTTGTCTGAATGTAATTTTAAACTATAAATTGGCATACCTGTACAGTATTTTTTAACCAATTTCTATTTAAACTAGTATCTTAGCTTTTTGTAATATTAAACCTTTCTATGGGATACATGTTTTAGGTGATAGTTTAGCTAGACCATAAGATTAAAATAAACATTATGCGATTTTATTAACTGTTACCTGTTGTGTGTCATTATAAAATAAAGTAAAATAAATAAATAGGTTGTGCAGGGCTTGTGGAGAGAAAACTGAGTCCATGCAACAACAAGCTGTGGAGTTTCTTGCGCCCATTCTTATCCACAGCTAAAAGATGTCCTAAATGGGTAGTAAGCAAAAACATTTTTGGACGATTCGAAAGCACATTAAAAAAATATATTTTTATAAATGACTTTTGACTTTGACTTTGACACCTGTTGTGTAAGTATGGCCTCTTTTGCCAGGACAATAATGAGTCTCCTAGGATCAGTCTATCCGAAACCAGAAAGCTCTTCGCCCTCAAAGTCGTTGCCAAGCTGGCAGTCATTACTATCACTGAAGAATAAAGTCATAGGATGGGGTTAAACAAAGGATATCGTTATCCTTTTTGGTTGACGTGCTAGTGCAAGAAGGGTACCTCGACACTAAGATAAGATAAGATGTGATAAGATTAACTGCATTTAGTTAGCCGTTTTATTTTAGGCCATAACAAACGCGATTAATTCGTAAAAAGTGTTTCAATGTGTCGAGTTCGCAAAAATGGAATAAATATTAACATAAGTAGGAATTAACACGACATATTAATTTATTTCATTTTTGTAAATCATGGATTTCCCTAAAGTAACGCCTGATTCCATTAAAACATTGTTTTTCTAAAGTAGACTTTGGTGTAAGTATAGTTTTTCATGTGTTCTCTCCACAGACCGTGGCTATATAAGGCGACTGGCTAGAAACCGCAAGAAACAAGGGCTGGTCAGGTCAAGTGTTTTAGACATGACAAAAATGACAAAAAATAAATTTTATTTATTAAATAATTCATTTTATGAATTTTAATTTGGCAGTCTTTGAGTATCTAATTTAATTTAAAGCAATAACATAAGGAAAATAAAATAAAAGATTTAACTATTATATAATGATTATTTACAACGCGCGGGCAGCGGCCGGCCGTTGACCCACCCGTCTGTGATTTTTCTTCTTTTTTGTCATGTTTAAAACACTTGACCTGACCAACCCTTAAAGTTTCTTGCAGTTTCCTAGCAATCACCTTATATGTATATAAACTTAGGTAATAATAGTTCCTTCACTAAGTTTATTTAGTTATTTCAGGTTTTGATCAAACCAATATTTTGAATTAAAACGCTATCTTGCATAGATCAATAAATCTAAATAATAGAAAGATCAGTGTAGGAGCTAATTGGTCGTTAATCCTCTCGGTCCCATCATGGCGTGTCAGCGTGGCATTTTTGGCACATAGCTGCGGGTTCGATGCTCGGCCCGTGCATTGATCAACGTCGCATATCGATAAAGGCTGACAATGTTGCTGACGACAGTCACGGTTCCATGTCATTTGACAAGCACTAATTTTAAGTTGGAATACCTTTACGTGCTCACCACCCGTCACGCTGAACACATGTGCAGTCGTTGTTTGGTGAAACGTGGACTGCTACTAATCTGTCCACTGCTATCTGAAATAGCAGAGTACAGACTTTGCGGTCCTCATTGCCTAGTTAGGGTTCCGTAGCCAAATGGCAAAAAACGGAACCCTTATGGATTCGTCATGTCTGTCTGTCCGTCCGTATGTCACAGCCACTTTTTTCCGAAACTATAAGAACTATACTGTTAAAACTTGGTGTGTGTCCCCCACCCCCTGTAACTTCTAAAATAAGAGAATGATAAAACTATAAAATATATATAATGTACATTACCATGCAAACTTCCACCGAAAATTGGTTTGAACGAGATCTAGTAAGTAGATTTTTTTAGTACGTCATACGTTTATACACTATTATTAAAACATCGATCAAAGTTACAACGAACTACAAGAACTTTTATATGATGTTACTTGCTGTTACGGAACCCGTCATGGGCGAGTCCGACTCGCACTTGGCCGCTTTTTTTTTAACTTACCTTAGAGAGGACCATTTTTTTCAACGTTGCGTTATCTTTGAGTTTATTTGAGCCTTTTTTAACGCAAATAATCAAATATTACGAATCTATAAAGCAGTCTTATCTTAACTGAATGTTTAAAATATTGTAAAATATTTTCATTTAGATCTCTAAGAATGTAAATTCTAAGAGGTTTGATGAGACTCTGTTGCTATAAAACAAGTCAAAAAAACGTCGAAAAATTTGAAAATTTCGTCGGTCCAACCAATACCTCGGTGGCGGAGTGGTCAACGCAGCCGCCCGGATTGCGAAAGACGCGGGTTCAGTTCCCGCCTAAGGTAGAAATTTTTTCAACGTTTCGTTATCTTTTACACTTAGAGGATAGAGTCATGATTGTATGCATGTATTTAAGTTAAAATATGCTGTGGTCTCTACCTACCCCTCCGGGAACCGGACGTTATGTATGTTTGTATAAATGCAACTATGTATTTATGTATGTGTCGTGGCCATATTATAGGTAATATAATATTACTAGCGGCCGCTCGCGGTTTCACCCGCGTAGTTCCCGTTCCCGTAGGAACATCAGGATAAAAAGTATCCTATGTGTTAATCCAGGTTATAAACTATCTGTTTGCCGAATTTCATTCAAATCCATTCAGTAGTTTTTACGTGAAAGAGTAACAAACATCCATCCATACTTACAAACTTTCGCGTTTATAATATTAGTAGGATTATTTAGTTATTTTATATTTATTAGGTTAGGTAAGAACATGATTATTTCATGAAACGTTTTGAGCATTTCTTGATATGTCCATCATCATTCACTTGCCCTGTTCCCATGTTATTTGGGGTCGAAGCAATATCTATTTTTCTTCCATACAACTCGGTCATTCGTCATCAAATCATCCAATCCCTTCGCATTCATGTCATCCCTCACACAATCCATCCATCTTTTCTTTGGTCTTCCTGTTCCTTTCCTACCTACTTTTTTTCGAATGTTTAGGTTAAATATCTTTATTCCCGTTATAACAATCGCTACTTACTGAGAACTTAGAAATATGGTACAATATTATAGTCGTTTGTGGACATTAATTGAGATGAACCAGATTAAAGAAGCAAAAAATTACTAGATATGACATAACCAACTCAGATTTGAACACATCGATCGTCTCTGTATATCGGTTAAATTAGTGCCAACATTTATTTACTAAAATTAATTTTAATGCAATTTCGCATATTGAGTGTACAAGAGACTTTATTAATACTTTAATAAAAATTGTATATCTATATATCCGTCTATGATGCACTAAACTACCCGTAGATGTTGTTTTGTCTGTAAAACTTCCTTAGGCTCAAATCACACCGAAATGGCAGCGGCGGGCAGCGGCGCGACTGCTTTAACACTCATATTCATCACTCTTTTAGTCACATGGCTTTCGTCGCCACTTTCATACTTCCTCTGATATATTAATTCCTTATTTTGTCCATCTTTGTCACTGCACACATCCACCTTAACATTCTCATCTCCGCTACATGCAATCGTCTTTCATCTGTTTTCTTGATATGTCCAATTTTACAATATGGCCACGACATAAATGTATATTTTTTTCATCATCATTATCATCTGAATATTAATAATAAATAATAATAAATAAACTTTACTACACTCACACCAATTATCTAGCCCAAGAAAAGCTACGTTATGAAACTCGTTAAATGGTTACTAGACAACGGATAAACATACTTAAAATACTTAAATATATACTTATCAAACATAGAAAACACCCAGACCCGAGACAATTTAGAAAAACCATAATTTCTAAATTGACCCGACCGGGGATCGAACCCGGGACCTCAGAGATGGCGACACCATTAAAACCGGTGTACAAGCCACTCGACCAAGGAGGTGGTCAATATTAATAATGAAAATGACTTAACAACTAACAGCCAAACTACTAGGATTTGAAACTTGAAATTTCGCACCATGTTTCCTTTTACAGTGTAGGTGAGCACGAAGAAAGGATTTTTGGAAATTTGTCCCTTTAACTCTTTTTATGACAGAGGGAATAACTTTCCCACCGACTTATTTGATATTTTTTCCGATATTAATTGAGTAAGAAAGAGAGGGGGGGAGGAGTATAAAAATTGTGTCATTGCAACGCTTTCCGGATACAGCTAGTCAGTCTTTAAACGTCCCACTGCTGGGCACCGGAGTCCAAATGGACAACAGCATATGAGGCAAGATGGGCCACAACCATAACCCACCACGCAGGCAGAATGTGGGTTGCTCACCACCGGTCACGCTGAGTACATGTGCAGTCGCTATTTGGTGTAAATGGACTATGGTAGAGGACTGCTTTTGCGGTCCTCATTGCCTAGTCTCTGACTACTATAATAGTCGTGATTATATGTATGAACCTATAAAAGACTTGAAATTGCAACAACATTGGTCCAAAAACCTCGATTCATAGAGTAAAGTAAATCATGATTTTCACACAATATTATTGTTAAAAATGTATTGTAGGAAAGGCAAACCAATGAAAACTAAAATTCAGGTAAGAGGAAATATATGGTATTTATTGGCAAACATAATAATATAAGTTTTCCTTTAAAACCCTACCTAAATATTGTCACGTGTCTAACTACCGTACTCAGAGACTTTGATTATAATTAGGTAATGAATTACCTATAAAAAGTTTTAAACGTATAACAATGACGTTGTAAGCATTTTATCACAAACTAGAGGCCGCTCGCGGTTTCACCCGCGTGGTTCCCGTTCCCGGGGAAAATCGGGATAAAAAGTATCCTATGTGTTAATCCAGGTTATAAACTATCTGTATGCCGAATTTCATCCAAATCCATTTAGTAGTTTTTACGTGAAAGAGTAACAAACATCCATCCATACTTACAAACTTTCGCGTTTATGATATTAGTAGGATTAGTAGGATAAGTCAATGTGGAGCGTAGATATGCAGCTACGATGTGAAGTTACCAAGTAAATGAAACAAAACAAGTGTGAGGAGGGTCGTAGCAAATGGAAGCTGCTGGACTCTGCCTACTCTACCCTCTTCGGGAAAATGAATGGTATGATTAACAGTATCTTGTGTATGTGTAATAAAACAAAATACTAAAATATAACTAATAACTAATAACTAATAAAATATTAATAGTAATTGAAGTTCCTCATAACCGTGTCGCGTAACGGTACTTCATTTCCCTTGGTTGTCGTAAAAGGCGACTAACGGACTAAAGATTGCACATACATCCAACAGTATAGAGCGACGATGGGCTCACCACCTGTCACGCTGAGTACATGTGCAGTCGCTATTTGGTGAAAAGTGGACTATGGCAGAGGACAGCTTTTGCTGCCTAGTCTCTGACTAACCCTTCGGGGATAATAGTCGTGATTAAATGTCTGTATATATGTGTTTTTTTTCTTTTTAATGGTTGATATCTTTACGGTTTACTCTTTCTTATTGGAATCTCTTTCTTATATAATAATATTATAAGGGCCATTACTCATAAACACTTACTGCCGTACTCAGATACGTCAATTAAGTTATTAAGTCTCTTTCTGTCACTTTCTTATGTATAGTGCTTAATAGAGAAGGAAAGACATTTAATTGTCATTAAAAATTAATTGACGTCTCTGAGTACGGCAGTTAGTTAGACCTTGTTTTGTCTCTTTTTAACCGACTTCAAAAAAAGGAGGAGGTTCTCAATTCGTCGAAATAAATATGTTTTATGTATGTTCCCCGATTACTTAAAGACGCTTAGGCCGATTTGGAATATTTTTTTTTGTCTGAAAGGGTATACCTTCCCGGTGGTCCCATAGTCATCAGGTCAAGGTCAATATCTAATGATGGATTCCTGGAGAAATCGAGGGAACTCTTCAAATATTATGGGCACACCTATAGCGTTTTAGGTATTATTTGCAAGAACCTGGGCACTTGTCCTTGGGAAGCACCATTTGGTGAAGGGGAACTGTTGATGAAGACCACAGACGGCCACCGGAACTACCCAATACTAAATATTTTTAGTGTTTGCTATGCGATTACAAACTTTAATGTGGTTGCTAAGCAATTTATGCTCGCCACAATGCATCAGCATCAGTGGAGCTAATGGTAAACCACCAAAAGAACTCCTCAAGAACTAACGTCCCTGCATTGGTGAAAACAATATTTTGAACAAAATGATAAGCAGTTGACATTAAGATGTTGTAAATTTAAAAAAATACTAACCAAGCCAATAAAAGTGACAAATAAATAATATGGTACTATTACTTACTACTACTTCGGCATCGACTTCAAAAGTGTGTAAGTATAATTTCAACTGTGGGGATATTAAAGTTAGTTATTCAAGACAACACAATTATTTTGTTCTTTTTAGTTTCTCTGCTTTTTTGGAGTCGGTTAATTTTTTTTTTTATTTTTTTTACTTATATTAAAAATGACGTATGTGTGACGTAGACTAAAACAAATGTTTAAATAAATAATGCGTGGTGTTTATGAATAAAACCCTAAATATTTTAGTCCTATTAGTTACATTTTTTTGATATTATTTTACTAAACATTTAATTTGGTTTAATGTTTTAGTAAGTATTTTTAGTTTATTTTAAAGAGTAGTTAATTTTAAGTACCTAATAACAATTATGTAGTGACGTTTGTATTCATGTAGTGATGACAATGTCTCCAATGTAAAACAAATGTAAAAAATCGGTCGTACCGTACATACTGTCGTACATAACTCGTTTTTGGTTTTTAATTTACGGTTTCTTTGGTGGTAATGTCCTAGTAAACGTAACTCAGGCAGTTAAAGTGAACCTGAAACGTAAGACGTTAAGCTGTTTTTTTAGTGCAACTGACCAGTTAGTGTCGTAAATGTTTTTATTGGTGTACTGTAAAACTGGGAATTCGGAATGAACCTATTTTTTTTTGTATATCGAACCGTACTCCCATTTAGACTTTTATCATACAAACATAGATTTATGTCATTATCCCCGAAGGGTTAGTCAGAGACTAGGCAATGAGGACAGCAAAAGCAGTCCACTGTCATAGTCTACATTACAACAAATTCCAACTGCGCATGTGCTCAGCTTGATAGGCGTGATCACCGCCATCATCATTACGCTATATCCCATACGCATGTTGTTTCAAAGTAATGTTAGTAAGTAGAAAGTTGAGATAAAGGTAGAATATTACGAATTTACTTAGCATACTATAACTTAGCATACTATAACTTAGCATACTATAACTTAGAACCGTGTCGCGTAGCGGTGAAAGAATACTATCTTCCCTTGGGTGTCGTAAAAGGCGACTATCGGACTAAAGACTGCACATACACCAACAGCATAGAGCGGCGATGGGCTTACCACCTGTTAGCATGTGCAGTCGCTATTTGGTAAAAAGTGGTCTATGGTAGAGGACTGCTTTTGCGGTCCTCATTGCCTAGTCTCTGACTAACCCTTCGGGGATAATAGTCGTGATTATATGTATGTATGTATACTTAGCATACTATGTGGCTACTCGTAAATTTTATTATATGTATTACTTACTAAAAAAAATGTATTGTATAAGAATATGTAAGAAAACAATCCTTAATCAGGGAATTTGAGTGTAAAACTTAAATGCAAACATAGTATCCTTATATTTAACAGGTCAACACTGTCCATAAAATAAAATTAACCGTGAACCAGTCACGTTCACTGATACAACAGCAAAAATGGTACCTAAAGTAAAAAAAATGGTCAACACAACAACACTTCGTCCCCCAAGCTGCATGCATGCAAAGCGAGCACGGCCGCTCCACGGTGACACCCGAGGCATGCGCTGCGCGTACGCATCCGCCGGCAACGGGAGCCGACTAACGGAAAATTGAACCCGCGCCACGACAGAAATAGTCTACCGCGCACGCCACACCACCGCGCATACAAAAGCGGCAAACCCACCCGACCAGCACCTTATCAAATTTCGTCCCCAGCCGTCCGCCCACGCAACGCATGCATTAGTGTGTTAGCACCGAAGCATCGCCGGCCACGCACAACACAAGCATTAATCGATTAATAAGCACTTGTACACTTACACTTTCTCACTGTTACTATCGACACCGACCTAGAGTTCGGGACGTTCGCGCGCGCGCTCCCAATGACTACTGAACTGGTTTTAGCGTACCGCACGGAGTCCGCGCCCGAAATACCCGGTATTGTGTACACAACATTTATAATAGCTTGGTATAAAATCACCCAATTTTTCGGTGGTACCGGTACCACTTGCGAGTTGAGGGTTAGAGTTCGCGCAGCCGGCCCGCCGGGGCTGTTCCAAGCGACTGCATTGGTGCATGCTGCGCTGCACATGTGCGATGCTCCCGATTGGTACTATTTTTGAACGAGGATCTGAACTAGATTTAGTTTACGAGTGGATGTATAGATGACTGCTGATAAGCTATTGCTGAGATTCACCATGAAGTAGGCTAATAGGCGTAGGGTCGTAAAATTGTAAGAATATTATTGCTGGTACACTCGAAGATGAAATGATGTTTAATGGTAGACATTCGATCATCTCTTATTATTTTCCAACTTTGGTAATTCCAATTAATCCTATTTTTTAGTACCATGAAACCAGTTAATTCAACATTTAACCGGTTCTGTCAAATCTCTAAAAGTTCCAGGAATAGACGAACGTGCAAGAAGAAGCTGATGCAAGTAGAAGAAACGAGAAAAGTATTTCAGTTTCACCAGTTCGTGGAAATCTGGGATCCCTGTTGTCCTCTCTGGAAAACAGGCGTATTAGCAACACGTTGGTCTTGATATAGGAGATGGTTTCGTTTGCATATTAGCACGGCCGCGTGGCGTTGCACTTTTAGTGGATTAGACAAAAAATACGGTGTTTTTTTCTGAATATCCCTTTCGCCCAGCTGGCTATTATTGCTCTGAGAGAAGAGAAAAACACCCAGGCGACTTCCCAGATAGTCTGGCTTTAGTCTAACCATGCTAAGTTTGACAGAAGTTTAATATTTTCTTCCTTTTGTTAATAGTTAGTATAAAACATCCACTGGAATCATTAATAGTGTTCTGGTTGGTGCAGATAAGGCTTTATCTAATTTCAACAGGTTGACTGTCACTGTCATACCTAAGTCTACCGTCAAAATTAGCAATGTTCACACTTTTGTTGTGAGAAAAAATAGCGTGAATTGAAAAGTCCAGGTGAAGTGCGCTTCCACCTTCACCTTATCATCACTTATCATCAGGTGATATAGAAGTCAAGGGCTAAAGTTTTCCCGTAGCGTAACTTAAATAAAAGAACAATTAAACTTGGATGGATGCACAATTTAAGTGTCTTCCACTAATCCATGCTTGTTAAGGCGCTCCTTCTACCGGAGCTGCTGCAGTTTTATCTCTCCCCCTCCCTCCTCCAACAGCATAGAGCAGTGCTGGGCTCACCTCACCACCTATCACGCTGAGCACGTTGTAATTTGGTGAGACTTCTGCAGTCCTCAATGCCTAGTCTCTGACTAACCCTTTGGTTATAATAGTGGTGAATCTACGTATCTATGCATGAACATAATAGGAACGGACTTAAAAAATGTAGGGGTCTTAACCACTGTCACGTCCAAGGTGAGTATAGCCACCCGTGAACATTTGCGAATTTTGTAATCGCATACGTCCACGGTGAGTGTAGTCACCCAAAACACGTAGTACGTAGGTCTATCAAAAAATTAGAGGTGATTCTGTGGTTACTAATTCATTATAAAATTAGATGAAATCTATCTAATGGCAAACATAATTTCACAGAAAAAAATAATGAAGTTGACGAAAATTGACAGGTCGTCAAAACGGAATTTTGCAGCGTAAGCGTTTTTAAAAATGTCGAAATACTCTTCTACTCACCGTATTTCCTAAATAAGTGCACATCAAAACAATCGCATACTTATTATCGTTAGGGATTTTAATTAAGAGGATCGTAAAATATATGAAGAGCTGGGGCCTGACTTTAAGCTCATTCGAAAGTTCG
The DNA here is from genome assembly GCA_963921215.1 of Scoparia ambigualis. Lineage (NCBI taxonomy): Eukaryota > Metazoa > Arthropoda > Insecta > Lepidoptera > Crambidae > Scoparia > Scoparia ambigualis. The sequence goes on along the minus strand of OY992528.1, from coordinate 12,303,832 downwards.
TTGGTCCGTTTTTCGTGGAACCTCACCCATACATCGAAAAATCAGAAACACACTTTGCTCGACCTGGAAACTGAACCCTCTAATTATCGGGCCGGTCGTTTAGCCACTCGGCCACCAAGGTATTCAATTTCTGGAGAGAAAACATTATTTTTAAAACTATTTATACAATGTACAAGTGATAATGACACAAATTTATTGAGATGGAGATGTACCTGACGTTATAGTTACAATTACAAATTGTTAACACGCATTATATGAGGATGACTCATTGTGTCAGATTTCATATACTAGAATTTGCCCGCGACTTCGTATGCGTTGATAAGATAAGATAAGATAAGATAAATTTTTATTGCCATAAAATTGTGTAAATACATAGCAGTTGATTACATAAAAAACAAAAAAATCATATTTTTAATCTGTTACAGGTAATACTGGCCTTCATCTCTCTGATGGTATTAAGTGACGATAAGGCCGAAGGTAGAAGCGCCCTTCACCCGGAATCTTCAATCACTGATCAAAATACGTGGAAATTCAATTTGTTGTCAGCACCAAACAATTGTCAGCAACCTCTAGGAGTCTACGCGACAGACAAGAGGATAGTACATATTTTATGGTAATGAGGATCAATGATGCGTGTTAGCGAGCTCGGATCGTGATCTTGCAAGTTAAAGCTACTTAAGCAACTATCGGTATTCGTTGAAGGTTATACAGGTATAAGCTCCGACTATGGCACACCCTGACGATCAGGCATCGTATGAGGATATCTCTAGAGCAACACAAGTCTCCAAAACTCATCACACCGTTGCCATGGGAGACTTTAACGCCAAACTGGGCAAACGAAGCGGCGATGAGCTGAAAGTGGGACGATTTGGAGTTGGAATTCGGAACCACCTGGGCCAACTGCTGGCGGACTTGCTGGAATGGGAAGGACTCTTCAAGATGAACTCCTTTTTTAGGAAAGCTGAACACAGCAAGTGGACCTGGCTAAGTCCCGATGGTGCAACAAAAAATGAGATTGACTTCATCAGGTCGTCGAGTAAGCAAATATTCAATGATGTCTCTGTGATCAATGCATTCAAACTCAAACTCAAAATATATTTATTCAATAAACTCAATCAATACGTACTATGAATCGTCCAAATTTTTAACCTACCACCCATTCAGGACGTCATTTTTTAACTGTGGCAAAGAACGGGCGCAAGAAACCACAGCGCACAGAAGCAACAACATTTACAAAAAAAAATGTCGTTACCAGGTCATAAAATACAAAATAATAATTTGAATGTAAAATATACGGTACATACTATAAATTGTTTATAGACAATTAGAAATAGCTTTTAGAGTATTTGGAGCATTTCAGTTTTGTCTTCTGTGTAATCTGACACTTTATAATAAGCTTTTTTATAAAGATTTTCTTTGATCTTGATTTTAAATTTATCAAGATCTAATTTCTGTATATCAATTAGTACTCTATGGTAAATTCATACACACAGACCCTTAAAATAATTAATTATTTTATGATGCGTAGAATAAGGTACTGCTAACTGCTAATTTGTTCTTACTTCTAGTATTTAAATTGTGAATATCACTGTTTTTTGAAAACATTTCAATATTTTTATCAACATACATCAGAATTTCATAAATGTATTGTGATGCAACTGTCATTATACTGATATCCTTAAATCTCTCTCTGGTTATATATTGCTCGAATAGCCCTCTTCTGCAGCACATAGATAGTTTTAATGTCGGCAGCATTTCCCCACAGTATAATGCCGTACGAAATTACACTTTGAAAGTAACTAAAATAAACTAATCAAGCTGTATCAACGTCAGTTAATTGACGGATCTTCATTACTGCATAAGCCGCAGAGCTAAGTCTATTCAACAATTTAGTTTAAAAATGGCAGTGATCACCGGTTGGTAAGAGGCACATTGAACATCAATATCATGCTGGAAAGACATCGATTGATGAAGTCTACGCTCCGTCCTGCCATCCCATCCAAATCCAAAATCCCGAAAGCTTCCAGCTCGAACTGAAAAATCGCTTCGAATGCCGGAAGGATTGCGTAGACGTCGACGATTACAACAACAGGTTTGTAAAAACTGTCCATGCGGTTGGGTCTAAGTTCTTCAAAACCCACCGTACAAGAGGACCCAAAAACTCTCGGACCATACTCTGAAACTGATGGAAGGGCGGGGCATGATGGTTCTGCGTTCTTCGGATGATTCGTCTCAGCTTTGGCGGCTCAATAGGCAGACCTCGAAGCCTTTGACTCGCGACACTCGCCGATTTAATACCAGCAGTATTAAATAGGCTATCAAGCGAAACGAAGGTTCAAAAGTGTTCGCAAGAGACTCGGCTATTTAACACCATCAGTATATTATTAAGGCGCAAAGTAACGTACTTAACTCATTTTTATTTCAGATAAACTAAGGTAATTCGACTTATGACGCAAAAAAGTTGCTTAGTACGTAAAGAAAACTAAAGTAACTAAAAAAACGGATTTTTCTAACGTTCGAGGGGATAGTATTAAAAATACTTAATTAAACAGGCTTTAGACATGTTACATTCATGTTTGTTTTACTAATTTCTTGACATCTCTAGTAAATAAGCCAAAATCAGTTTTTCGTCATTTCTGAAAAGTTAGGTTATTTTGATTTACCGGAGTTTTCATCTAGGGGTGCGGATGTACGCGCTCGTATTGCTGTCGTCCTACGCGCGTATTCCGATACGCTTACGATTCGACGCCGTGTGCGAAGGCACTTAGATAGCTAAAAAATATGAATATGGACATGGGCTTCATTTGCATTTGAAGCCCATAATATGCCCATATAAGGACAAAATAGGGGCTTCAAATGTCAAATGAAGCCCATGACCATATCCATATTTTTTAGCCGATAGACCCCTGGTGATTTTTACCAGCTTAAGTTCACTCACTCGTTGCTGTAAGTAACCACGCTGTATAGAATAAAACAAGTTTAGAACGTCTTCCGATTAAGTATCTAGCTTACAAACAAACGTACAAACTTTTACGTCATTAATATTAGAAGTAAGGCGATGCAGTCTGGCAACGAAACCTGCGAATCATTCAACACTTATTAAAATTTTAGTAGAGTTCATTATTTAATTAAATTGTTAGGCAATCTAATAAATCATGTCGCGTAGCGATGAAAGAATAGTACACTCAGCATCAAAAGTAGCTTTGCATATGAAATTTTCAAATTATTGTTACGGTCAAAATGACCGTACATGACTGTCACTATAGGTAATTACAGAGAAATTATAATTATGAACACAAAAAATGTCATACAATTCTGATATGTTAAATGATGAGTATGTAAAGACACTTACACGTGACTATTACCTTTGCCACCTTGTTTTTGTTCAGTTACTTTTGATGCTGACTGTACCACCTCTTTTCCCTTGGGTGTCGAATGCCGTAAAAGGCGACTAACGGACTTAAGACTGCAAAAACATCCAACAGCATAGAGCGGCGATGGGCTCACCACCTGTCACGCTGAGCACATGTGCAGTTGTGGTGAAACGGGGACTATGGCAGTGGACTGCTTCTGCGGTCCCCATTGCCTAGTCTCTGACTAACCCTTTGGGGATAAAACTGATTCGATTTTAAGAAGCTTGGTATGTATAACTACACAATAGACCAGTATGAATTTTGAATGAAGGCTTGACTCGTTTCAAACCCTTCCAAGACTTAAGGGTTATCATCACAGGGTTAGTGGTGTTTAGTCATGGTGTCGTTTCGTCATTGTTTTTAACTTTCGTAGATGTAGTGTTGTTTCGTCATTAATGAAATAATTTTAAAATATTTGGTGCGGTCGTTTCGTCATTTGTACATCTGCTCTTAAAATATTGTACAGTCAATAAACTAAATAAATGAAACCAATAAAAACAGGTCTGAAAATCATACATAAGTATAATTTTTACAATAATTCTTTAATTAGGCAAAAAATTTAATTTAGCAATATTTAACACTACTCCTTAAAATTTATAATTAAAATAAATAAATAAATAAATAAATCTTTCCTACAATCACAACAATTATCTAGCCCAAGAGAAGCTTCGAAGAAACTCGTTAAATGGTTACTAGACAACGGATAAACATACGTACTTTAAATACTTAAATACATACTTATTATACATAGAAAACACCCAGACCCGAGACAATTTAGAAAAACAATAATTTCTAAATTGACCCGACCGGGGATCGAACCCGGGACCTCAGAGATGGCGACACCATGAAAACCGGTGTACAAACCACTCGACCAAGGAGGTCGTCAAATTAAAATCACAATATCAATCACAGATGTATCTATCTAATAAAGGGCTAAAATTCAAATAAAACTATTTTTAACACTCTTTAAAATTTTAATTAAAGAATTAGAAAAGCTATTAATTAGTTCAACAATCGAACTTTGCTTTCCGCGGTGTGTCCAAGTTACGTTCGTATGCGCAAACATACCGCGACCTGTTTGACAACGATAGAGAGTCAGTCGAGTAATTGAATTTATTTTTATGGTGTGTAACTAAATTGAAGTTTTTTTTGGGAATAAAACTGTATTACGGACTGTACTTTAAGCGAATGACCAAACCACACCAAAAATAATTAATTTTAAGTAGCAATGACGAAACGCCACCATTTTTCCTTAAAAGGGTTTACGCCATTCGGTTTCCCATACAAACTTCGAAGTCGAAATTTTTAAAAACTAATGAGCCAATTTAATGGAACTTTGCATGCTGAAGTAAAACACAGGGATCTAAATTGTTTGTTAAAAACATTTTTAAGAAATGTATATTTAACTGAGTTATTGCTATTTAAAGTCCACTATAGAAAGTTTAAAATCGCATTAACTCAGTTATGTTAACGTTTTTTAAAAATGTTTTAGCAAACTATTTAGATCTCGGTATGTTACTTTAGCGTGAAAAGTTTCATTGTAATTGGGTAAAAAGTTTTTAAAAATTTCGACTTGGAAGTTTGTAGGGAAATCGAAATGCGTAAGCCCTCTTAATGACAAAACGACACCATCACCAAACACCCCTAACCCTCATTACATAATAATCACGACTATTATTCCCGAAGGGTTACTCAGACACTAAGGCAATGAGGACAGCAAAAGCAGTCCTCTACCATAGTCCACTTTTCACCAAATAGCGACTGCACATGTGCTCAGCGCGACAGGTGGTGAGTCCATCGCCGCTTATATCCAGCTGGGATGCATTTGTTAGTAGCCTTATAAGACACTTAAGAGAAGAGAGGGGGTGGTAGTATTCGTTCACCTCTACGCGGCACGGTTGTTTTAGATGTTATAATTAAACTATCTAAAATAAACAACTAAATCGACATTGGAAATCTTGACTTCTACTTAAATTTTGGGGGTTAAAGTTACTCACGTCCGTAGATTTACCCTTGAAACCCTACACGTGACCCCTGGGTGGTGCTAAATGTGTGACACTGACTGAGTGGTATAGAGCCACGCTGCGTTGCGGCACGCATTGGGCCGGCTCGCCCAGGGTAATACCACCCTCTCACGAATATCCGGCGTGAAATAATGGCACTTGGTGCTGTTGTGTTTCGTCCGGCCAGTGAGAGTTCCGGAGGTTCTTTCCCCCCTCCCCCTCACAATTCCTATTCCTTCCTTAACCCTATTCCTTTCTTGAAGGTCGGCAACGCATCAGCACACTGTACATGTAATAGTCAAATCACGGAAAAATAAGAAACCATCAGAAATAAAAAAAAAAATTGTTTTTTACAGAAATAATTTCTGTTGGTCTCTTATTTCTCCGTGATTTGACTGTTACATGTACAGTGTGTGTTATTTTTAAACTATGACTACGGTTTGGCTACGAGGAATTAAGTTTCCTTGTGGCCAAATTAGTTTGGCATTTTAGTTTGGCCACGAGGAAAGGGCCTCAGCGACTCTTCAAATTTTGCGGGTGTCCATGGGCGGCGGTGATAGCTCTCCATCAGGTGGACCCGACTGCTAGTTTGCCTCCATCTTATATTAAAAAAAAAATAACTGTATACTTCTGTGCTTTATTCTATGTTGTTGTTGATCGTAGATTCTATTAGCATTCTATATAACAAACCTATTATTACAAATAAGTTTATTAAAAATTGGACATTATGCTAAGTGTGCATATTATTATTCATTAAAAAAGTTATAACTAAAATAATTGCCAAAAATGGAAAACAGATAAAACGAGAAACAATGCAAATCAATTTTGTCAAAATGTTATACTTAGCGCGAAATTATATTTAGTGGTAAGAATGTAAAAGATTTAATAACACTACACAGTTTTTACTCTTTTGTAAAAACTATGCAGATGTTTCAACGTGGGTGCATAAGAACCTGCAAAGAAAACAAATTAAAATGAAACCGCATTTAGGTATGAAAAAATTACAGTTTTACTTTTCATTAAATTCCACACAATATGCACTTGATCTCTCAATTTCTGACGTAAACAGAGTTCAACCAACCAGGACAGCTAAAGGTACCAGAATGCCAACAACAACAGCCGCAAAAGACGCAATCTTGAATTTATGTCTTCTGGCGTTCACATTCATGTAGGCTTCAAATCTATGCAGCCCTTTCACGTCATAGTCCAGCCTCTGGTACTCCTTCAGTTGGTTGATGAAACCAGGGTTGGGGTTAATGAATCTCCTCCGCTGGCGGACGTAGAAGTACGCCTGGTCGACGTTCAAGCGATATTTCTCCATCAGATATGCGATAACAATGGTGGCTGACCTGGATACCCCAAAATGGCAGTGGACTATAACATTCCCTTTCTGCAATCCTTCATCAATGAAGGCGTTGGCCATAGGAAAGTAGGGCAGGAGATTGGTTTGAGGAGTGTCGTCGGCCCTAATGAAGAGGGTGCTGATGTTTGTATTAATAAAAGTAGATTTCGGAAGCCGATGCGTTTCAATGGTGAGGACATGGGTGATTTTAAGCTGTCGTAGCACCACCGGGTCAGCTGCGGCCCGGGCATTGCTGAGGTAGAGGCCTGGTATGATCTGACTATAACAGGATTGTGTGCAGAGGTCGACCCTGTGGTAGAGCGCTTTCCGTGACCAGTTCTTAAAGCCTGTTAACGCCACCACGGGATCGGGGATGCTTAAGAAGGCGACAATGAACGCGCTTCTCAACATCACCATCAACAAACCTCTGACACTTAGCATGTTAATATGTGCAACTCCTCATATTGTTACTGTTACCATGCTGTTTTTTTAGGATTTTTTAATACTTTTTCATGTGTGTTCACTTGCTTAAATTTTGACGTGACATTTGCGATGTGCAAACGACGAAGTTTCAGTTTGTTATTTTTCTGTCATTGCTCGTCAATGTCATTATGATGGTATGTGTCTATTCTATCCTCTTTTCTTCATTTTCGAGTTTGATCGTGGAAAGGAGTCTTGTTGGTCATATTGTGTGCTGTAGATAGAATGAATATACTGATGCTAATTCGGATGACTGCAGTCCGTCCTTCTCTGAGGCTGAGATCTATAGAGCGTACTTATACTTTACTCTCAGACTTATCTAGCGAGCTAAGACAAAATTGGAATTTATAATCAATGCCTCGACGCTGTTTCAGCACAGGCTTAGCACGGGTTAAGTCACCGAAATCGGAGACTTACGAAAAACTCAGGATATTAACCGAACGTGCATAATAGCACACTACCTCAACATTACAGCTCTACGGCGGCGTTTCCGTGCCTTTTTAAATTTTACGGGTTATCTTTCTGTCAAAACAAGATCTTATTCTGTCAAAATAGTTATGACTATCAATTCGAAATCAAAGCTCGTACTTAGGATGCACTGAGCCAAGTTCGCCATGAGTAAAGTCAAAGTTACTCGTAAGCACGCTCTATAAAAAATGGTTCTTTGTCTGGACTGGAAATCTGACTGGATGGCGGCCACTTTTTCATGCATTTCTGAAGCCTATCAGCATTGTTTAGAACTGCTGTTTTCCACTTTACGTATTGACGACCTCCGTGGTAAAGTGGTAAGCAACGTCGGTTCTGGTGTCGCAATCTCTGAGGTACCTGGGTCAATTCCCGGTCTAGTCAATTAAGAAATAACTGTTTTTCTAAATTGATTTCAGGTCTGGGTGTTTTTTTAATATATAACCTAAGTATTTACATATTACCTAAGTATGTTAATCAGTTATCTAGTTTAAGTATGTTACATATTTCAAAAAAGTTAGCTTGGGCTGGATAATTGCTGTGAGAGTGGAAAATAATAGTTTTTTTTTCTACTATATTGGCTCCAGTGAAACTATAGGCTCTATGTCTAAGGACTGAAGCTTCAAGTATTCTGTCTCGAGCGTTTACTGGCTGCCGCTTACTCAGGCCGTATTCTGCCGGCTCGGTAACAAACAACAAAGTTAATTTAGCATTGCACCTAACCTTGGCAGATGGAGCGAGACTGTTTTCCAACGTCGGAAAGGTGTGAGGCGAACTCGCAAGTTTATTGTGAAACCTGGCAGCACCTGTGATATATCCGACGCCACTTCACCAGCCCGCCCGTTTGCGGTGACCCAGATTGGTATATTTGGTACGGCTGTGTGTGACATTGAATGTCGCCGTCAACGCGTCCCAGCGCTTCCAGAATTGTTGAAACAAGCGGTTTGCCGTGTGTAAAAATTTATATAGTATTTTTTTTTCTTTTTTCCAGAAGCGGACCAAAGATTAGAATTAGAAGATTATTATTATTATTATTATTTTATTTATTTATTAGGTACACAAAAGAGAGAGAAATTAAAAAATAACAAAAAAGCATCACAAATTGTATAAGAGCTAAATTCCTATCTAAAACATGTGTCCTATCTAAAACAACACAGCACGATTAATAATAAGCGTCCATATTAAAGTTTATCTAATCTAAAACTAATATTCAATTAAAAACAAATCATATACTTACATAGAATGTAGAATAATAAAAATCAAACTAATCAAAAACGGATTCTAGATGAATGTTGACAGCTTTCTTAATAAGTGGAAGATGCCGAGCCGAGAATTTCCCGGACATTTTTTTTAAATTCATGTATTTTCATGGAAAATCATCATCTAACAGCATAGAGCGCCGATGAGCTCACCACCTATCACGCTGAGCACATGTGCAGATGTAATTTGTGGAAACGTGTACTATGGCATTGGACTGCTTCGGCGATCCTTATTGCCTAGTCTGACTAACTCTTTGGTCGTCAGTATAAAAAAAAGTTGCCAGTAAGTGATGATAAATCCGAAGGAGGCACCCATCCAATGACCTGGCATTGCAAAAGTTGCATAACTGGGATAATATCGCGAACTAAGCGCATTATCTGCTGCGCTGTAGAGCTTCACTAACAAGCACGTTTAACCGCCTCCGTGGTCTAGTGGCTTAGCCACCGGTTTCAGACCCAGAGGTCCCGGGTTCGATTCCCAGCGGGGGGTACATCTTTGTGTGCTCGGTTTGGTTGGTGGTAGGGCTGTTAAGTCCCCCTGGCTAGCTACCACCATCTTATCTAAGTCTGTCGCCATAACAACGATTTTTATAGCATTGTTGTGTTCCGACAGTTAGAGATAAGATAGACAGTTCCTCAGTGGTTGAGGATTCCGGGTGAAGAGCGCTTCCACCTTCGGCCTTATTGTCACTTACCATCAGGTGAGATGAAGGCCAAGCGCTTACCCGTTGCAAAATAATAAAAATAAAAAACGAGCCGACTAACCAAACCATGAACAATACAAAGCCATCGCTTCTGGAATCAAACCAGGGTTTGAAAATGGTAATCTGTCCGCAAGATTATAGAGAAACTGTGTCGAGTAGCGGTGAAAAAATACTACCAGGGAAGAGAAGGGTCTCTTTCCTTGGGTGTCGTAAAAAGGCGACTAACGGACTAAAGTACTAAAGACAGCACTTCCAACAGCATGGAGCAGCGATTAGTTCACAACCTGACATGCTGAGCACATGTACAGTTGCTATTTGGTGAAAGTGGACTATAGACTATGGTAGAGCTTTTGCGGTCCTCATTGCTTTGTCCTTGACTAACCCTTCGGGGATAATAGTCGTGATTATATGCAGGTATGTATGTAAATAGAAAAAAAGATTGGTATAAGAACAGAAACTGTTAAAATTATTTATTAGCTGTGTCTATGTAGCAAGTTTTTCTCTATCTTTTATCTACCTTCTTGGTAACATTAGTCAGCCTTGGTTCCGTTGCATTGCTCGCGAATTTTATGTCAGTATCGTAAGAAACTATTCTTGAATCAAACGATTTTATTGAAGTTATAAACTGCTCCTGTTTGTGTACTAAATTAGCACACGGTACATAAGATTTGCATAATTTATTTTACAACTAGCAACTATACGTACTAACTTATACGTAGGAGCAGTTTGGTGGCGTTAATACAATACTACCAACATATCTTTTCAAGGCGAATAACAGACTATAGACTGCACATACCTATCCTATCATGCTTAGCACATGTGCAGTTGCAATTTGGTGAAACTAGTACAGTGGCAGTGGACTGCTTTGCAGTCCCCATTGCCTAGTCTCTGACTAACCCTTCGGGGATAATAGTAAGTAAGTAAGTAAGTATCCATTTAATGCTATTATAATATACTAGCGGCCGCTCGCGGTTTCACCCGCGTAGTTCCCGTTCCCGTAGTAATATCGAGATAAATAGTATCCTATGTGTTAATCCAGGTTATAAACTATCTGTTTGCCGAATGTTATTTAAATCCTTTCAGTAGTTTTTACGTGAAAGCGTAACAAGCATCCATCCATACTTACAAACTTTCGCATTTATAATATTAGTAGGATTAAACCGTGTCGTGTAGCGGTGAAAGAATACTACCACCCCCTCTCTTCCCTTGGGTGTCGTAAAAGGCGACTAACGGACTAAAAACTGCACATACATCCTACAGCATAGAGCGGCGCCATCGCCGAGACAGAGAGCCCATGCTCACCACCTGTCACGCTGAGCATATGTGCAGTCGCTATTTGGTGAAAAGAGGATGGCAGAGGACTGCTTTTGCTGTCCTCATCTCTTAGTCTCTGACTAACCCTTCAGGGATAATAATCGTGATTTAATGTATGTATGTCTGTAATGATAATATTTCGCAAGCACTGTAAGTGTCTTATCTGATAAGAGCTTGCCTGTTAAGCAAATTTCGGGTTACTGGATAGGCAATCAATTAAAAAAAAATACATCTTGAGCTCCTCCATGCTTTGTAAGGCTCGTAAAACCTCTGGTCCTGGTTATAATCGTAACATGGCAGTGGTTTAAACTGACCTACATGCCTTGGGCCAGCGTGATGGCCAAATCCTCCATGTGCTGTTCAGTTCTCCATGTAGGAAAGTTTGTGCTGTTCAGTGTATCGTTTAAAGTCTTATAATAAACCCTTCTTACAAGTACATTCTAAATTGGAACTCGAGGAAGTCAGCAATATAAAAATAAACCCGTTTACCAAGAAAACGTGTACAGATTGTATTAGTATATCACAAAAAGATATAGTGAACTGTTGGCACCAGCCCTGTCTGAGGATGTGCATAATTAATTGCTCATTTAAATCGGGCGCGAAATAATACCTAGCGTTTAGGCTAAGCGTATGCTGAGACGCTGGCGACGTAGTTTCGAACAGCTATGCGATTCTCTAAGCGACACATAGACGCTGCGCGCATGGCTGTGATCTGCGGTCTCTTTCCAATTCTATGAATATGAAAGGGACAGAGTCAATTGCCAGCGCTGCGGCAGCCGCTGGTACCAAGGCTTTAACTTAGAGAATCGCACTGCAGTAGGCTTACTCTTGAACGCAAACTCAATCTCAATACAATTTCAATGCGATTAATATGTATCTATATTGGGATAAGTAAAGATAATTCCGGAACGCCATCTCGATAATAATTTGTTCAATCAATTTCCACGCAATTTAATTCCAATGTATCGCTGTTGTCGCTTACAGTAGTGCCATTTGACATTTTTTAGATTTGTGATTGGAAATTGACTAATGCAATTGTGTTTCAAGAGTAACCCCCTTCGTACACAAGGCTACGCAAATCTTCGATACCCGGCGATTTTAGTCTCCAAGCGACTACCGCCATACAAATTGGAGTCGCGGGACAAATGTCGGCGACGCGACTCGTGTACGAACCTCAATAGATTTGTATGGCGGTAGTCGTTTGGAGACTAAAATCGTCGAGTATCGAAGATTTGCGTAGCCTTGTGTACGAAGGGGCTGATCCTACAGTGCAGAGCGGAGGGCCTACTCTCTTTCTCCGAAACGAAATTTCGACCGATTTTCATTTGATTATTTAGGTACAGCGTTTTCCATTCCTTCCTTCCCTTTGACTAAGTGGTAGAGCCACGCTGCGTTGCAGCACGCATTGGGCCGGCTTCGCCCGGAGTAATAAAACCTTCTCACGAATATCCGGCGTGAAATAATGGCACTTGATGCTGTTGTGTTTCTTACGGCCAGTGAGAGTTTCGGAGGCCCTCCCCCCCCCCCTCCCCTTTCTATTCCTTCCTTAACCATATTCCTTTCTTAAAGGTCGGCAACGCATCTGCGAATCCTCTGGTTTTGCGGGTGTCCATGGGCGGCGGTGATTGCTTTCCATCAGGTGACCCGCCAGCTCGTTTGCCTCCTTCTTATATAAAAATAATATATATAATAGGTTTGGCATTTAGATTATTAATTTTTAGAAAAACGTTTGAAAATTCACTATTAATGGAAAGCGCTATATATAGCAAACGCAAATAGGCGAAATTTCGTTCAAGAGAAAGAGAGTAAGTAAGCCCTTTGCTCTGCACTGCGCGAAACTGCGTCGCCTGCATCTCAGTATACGCTTAGCCTTAACGTTGGGTATTAATATTAAACGGTTACGCCGCGCGGATAATTAGATTAGAGTTTAGCGTCCGATGTTGAAACCTAGGTAGACACTAGATTAAATTATGTATGAAGTCCATGGATTAAATACAAAAGAGCGTTTATGCATTTCGGTTTCCCATACAAACTTCCAAGTTCAAAAATTTACAAACAAATTAGCCAATTTTAATGTAACTTGGCATGCTAAAATAAGATACAGAGATCTAAATAAGTACATTCGAGAACAATGAATACGGGTCACTTAAGGAAATCTATAAATCTCGGAAACTACGAATGCTAGCGTATTGTAATAAATTGTGTTAAATATATAAACAATTAAATACGCCTTAAATGAAAGTAATAAAATTTATGAGTCACTACATTTTATTTGCAAAAAATTACAAAAAGAAAATAAACTGCTGATCTGCCTTTAAAACAAAAGTAGGAAACATGACATTCTTAAGAGGCCTATTACATCTTGACTGTGATTTTTGCGGAAAATGGCCAATTTCGGCGTTATGGATCTCAAAAAATAAAATACATTAATAAAGATGACTTATTGAATAGTGTAGAATAGCTATTGGATAGTGCGTAGCGGCCTCGCTTTTTGTAAGTTTGGCTTAATTTTTTAATTAAACCCAAAATTGCAGACAAAGATTTTCCTAAAGTGCGCGAAGGCACTTTTTTGAGCTCATCGATTGAACTACTGTTCTAAACAAAAAAAAATATAATGTTATCTCTTATATAGTCGAAATTTTTAGATAACGTTGATTTTATATAGAAAAAAAATCTTATTCTAAACCAAAAACTTCGAAAATCGCTATAAGTTAACTGTGAATTTCTCCTATCTACGATAATATTATTGAGCAAAATTTATACCAGAGTAATTGTTACTTCATGAGGAATAAAGATTTTACAATGAATTTATTATCCTATTTCGATAAAAACGATAAATACAACTGCAGAATTACTACAAAATGCGATGCGCCGGCCGTCCGAATTCAACTTATGCTCACAGAATGAGATTTGTAATATTATGCACAAATTTATTACCCTATTTCGATAGAAACGATAAATACAACTGCAAAATTACTACAAAATGCGAAAATGGGCATTTTACGCAAAAATCACATTCGAGATGTAATAAGCCTCTTAACAACATTACGATTTTGTTGAATTTTAATATTTCGTATTGCCTTCTCATGCTTTAATTACGGCGTTTACGTGGTTTGGCATGCTGTACACCAACGTTCCGTCGCGTAGAGTCAAATTCGCAATCGGTCAAGTGACTGAAAAACCGTCAAAATCGCTTTCGCAAGTTCCATATCGCGAATCTTAGAGCAGTCGCAAATGGTCTCACATTCGCATTATTTTCTCATCGGAAACGGTCAAATTCGCCAACAGTTCCATAAAGTCTCCCTTTTTCAAATTTGATTTTTTTATGACATAACTTTACGTTATTTAAGAAATTTTAACACCATCATTTATGGAGTATTTAATTGTCTATTAAACATAATTTATTTTCATTAGCTAAGATCCGAGAATTATTGGTTTCTTGTTTAAGGGACCCGGATTCAATGCTCTAGAGTGTACTTTGTAGGAAACATTAAAACGACGTTTATTTTGCTTAGTTATCGCAATTTTAAACTTTCTGTATCAAGTAGTACCACGGGGTAATGTAAAATCACCCGTGGCTGGATGTATGCAGGTAGTACCACGGGCAAAAAAAAATTCCCGTGGTACTACCACTAGGACCATCGGTAGTACCACGGGTAAGTACAGCAAAATAAACGTTTTTTTTTAGATTTCTGTATTTTACTATGGCATGCAAAGTTTCATTAAAATAGACTCACTAGATTAGAACTTATGAAACAAGTGACAATTTGGAAACTTTAAAATCGGACACAGTGTCCGAATTGACACTTTTTAATTAATTTTTTTTCACTGACTTTTCGGACACCAACAAAAATAGCTGCTTTGTACAGTCAGATAAAAAACTTTTATAGATTTCTTTACATTAATTTTAAGAAAGTATACTATAGTAAAAAACTTTATATTTTGAAGCTTTTTAATCTGACTGTACTGAACAGCTCCAATAATTTAAGAGAGTCCAATCGTCAGTGAAAAAATAATAAAATTAAAAAGTGTCAATTCGGACACTGTGTCCGAATTTAAAGTGTCCGAATTGTCACTTAGTCGCAAAAGCAGTTCTCTACCATTGCCCACTTTTCACCAAACAGCGACTGCACAAGTGCTCAGCGTGACAGGTGGTGAGCCCATCGCCGCTCTATGCTGTTGGATGTAAGTGCAGCCTTTAGTCCGTTAGTCGCCTTTTACGACACCCAAGGGAAGAGAAGGGGTGGTAGTATTCTTTCACCGCTACGCGACACGGTTCGATATATATATTTATGTTTAACAATATTATTTATCATCACCATCATCATCATCTTCACCGGCTTATAACTGCTGGGCGCCGGCCTTCCCACGTGGGAAATAGCACACGGGGAGAGTGGGCCATAACCAAAATAAGTAATAACACTCTGAACTGAAGTTCGTCACTCAAAGTCACCTGCGTCTTGTTAAAGCCAAACTGCATTCGCATCTCTTGACTAGTTGTCCTAGTTTGCAACAACTGTTATTCTATTTTAAGTATTTTGTTATATAAATAGTAAAATTATATATTGTATATATATTATATTTATTTTTATTATATTTTATAGTAGGTATCTGTATTTTAAGTTTATTAAATTTATTTTTATACTTATTATGTATATTAATTATATTTTTTATTTCATATTTTATAACTGCTGGGCGCCGGACTTCCCACGTGGGAAATAACACACGGGGAGAGTGGGCCATAACCAAAATAAGTAATAACACTCTGAACTGAAGTTCGTCACTCAAAGTCACCTGCGTCTTGTTAAAGCCAAACTGCATTCGCATCTCTTGACTAGTTGTCCTAGTTTGCAACAACTGTTATTCTATTTTAAGTATTTTGTTATATACATAGTAAAATTATATATTGTATATATATTATATTTATTTTTATTATATTTTATAGTAGGTATCTGTATTGTAAGTTTATTAAATTTATTTTTATACTTATTATGTATATTAATTATATTTTTTATTTCATATTTTATAACTGCTGGGCGCCGGACTTCCCACGTGGGAAATAACACACGGGTAGAGTGGGCCATAACCAAAATAAGTAATAACACTCTGAACTAAAGTTCGTCACTCAAAGTCACCTGCGTCTTGTTAAAGCCAAACTGCATTCGCATCTCTTGACTAGTTCTCCTAGTTTGCAACAACTGTTATTCTATTTTAAGTATTTTGTTATATTAATAGTATAATTATACATTGTATATATATTATATTTATTTTATTTTATATTTTATAGTAGGTATCTGTATTGTAAGTTTATTAAATTTATTTTTATACTTATTATGTATTTTAATTATATTTTTTATTTCATATTTGCTTGTTTCTGGTGCACTGCTCGTCGCCCTTTTTCTGTGGTCCTATACCGCAAAGGTTGTCTGGAAGAGATCGCTTTAAGCGATAAGACCGCCATTGCCCACATTAGTTTTAATATGCTTGTTTTATGTTTTCTGTATTTTTGTGTGTGCAATAAAGCGTTTTATCTATATCTATCTAACACCTAATGATGTGACATTATTTTAAATCTTATGCTGTCTCTATCCGTTTATGGGAACAAAAATGGGATAACATTAAATTCGAAATAACGGGAACTTACATTGTTCGGTAAAACTGTTGGTTGGTATGTACCATGTGTATGTACATACCATATTTATGTACATACACACATATAATCTCGACTATCATGCCCGAAGGGTTAGTCAGAAACTAGGCAATGAGGACAGCAGAAGCAGTTCTCTACCATAGTCCACTTTTCACCAAATAGCTACTGCACAATAAGTTTTTTTTTTCTATTATGACTCGCCATAGTGACTGCATCCTGCCTGATGGTAAGCAGCCGATGCAGTCCAAAATAATGAGAGAGCTCCCCATCGTGGAATAAGCGCGATAACGAGCGCACCCATTCATGACGGCCTGCATAAATGCCGTTTTGGGAAACACATGCGCCGGCAAAGAATTCCAAAACCGAACAGATGTCTTACAGAGGAACGACTTGCCATTTTTTTTGTCAATGAGTACTGATAGTCTGTACAGTATGATGGTGGTTCCTAAGACCAGCACGTGTAGTCCGGGAGAGGAAAGGAGAGGGCGGGATAAGATCAAAAAGTTCAGAACACTCTCCTTAGTAATTTCGGTAGAAGACACTGAGAGAAGCAATGTCTCTACGCAGCTGGAGGTCCTCAAGGGAGGCTGTAACCTCAGCATCTCCAATAATGCGTACCGCTCGCCTTTGCAGAACGGATGATTTGTTTATGATTCCAAATTCAATATTTTGTTTTTTTTTTATTGTTGTTAGATTGGCACAGCTGTTATCCATTTTGGTGCGGAGTTTGAGTTCCATCTAGTTAGTGTATAACGCGTGTGTATTGCGAATTTCATAATGAATAAAAACATCCAACAAAGAGTTTGTCTTAAATTTTGCGTCGCCAATGGAATTTCATGTTCGGAGTCACTGAAATTGTTACAGAAAGCTTACGGTGAATCGTGCTTATGAGTGGTACAAAGCGTTCAAAAGCGGTCGAGATGTGATGGAAGATTTGCTTCGCTCTGGTAGGCCATCAACGTCTTCAACTGAAGTTAACATCGCAAAAGTGAAGGAAATGGTGACTGAAAATCCTCATTCAAGGTGAGAGAGATAGCCGCTGAACTTTCTGTGTCTCATGAGTCGATCCGTACCATTTTTATTAATAATCACTTGGGTATGAAACATGTTGCCGCTCGGCTAGTCCCAAAATACCTAAATTTTCTCCAAAAGCTCAATCGCTTATGAGTCGCTGAGGACATGCTAGAACGAGTCAATTCCGACCCAACATTAAACAAATGATGAATAACTAACATATTGTTTATTATTGATCTTTTCCTGGTACTTGCTTGACAGAGTAGTACATTAGGTACATTAAATAAAATAAAAGTACCTTATTACGCTTTTAAACTTTCGCGTTTCATTATAAATAAACAGCTAGATAAACTAGTGGGCTGCTTGGTCCGCGTGGACGTCGCGCCGTTTCTTCCTTTCATACAAACCTTTTCCTGACAATGAGCGATTTTCTGACAGTTCAAATTAAAAAGTAAAAATTAGTTCAAAAACACTCGATAGATGTCGTTTTATTAAAGCCGGCCACCAGCCGTACCTACCTAGTAGAGGATCCGAGTATACAACGACCTTCACCGAGCGGTTAATGGATGAAAAGTATTTTATATCAAATTTAATGTGTTAAAAAATATATTGCGAGTGGGTTGGCTGAAAAATTTCAGTCCAGTATATGATTATTTAAATATTTAAAAATATTTTTTTTTTAAATATTGCACTTGTTTCGATAATAGATATATTACATAGGTACCAATCGAAAGTATGAAGCCTCTAAAATATGCAAACGTTAGGTTGACTATTTTTTTTTCTGTCATAACATTGGGTAGGCAGGTGTAAACAGGCAAGTCAATATTAGTAATTTGCAACCGTCTGGTTAAATAAATAAAATTTATGTTTGTATAAAGATAAGCTCATTACAAACACACACACACACCAAACCAGTGCAATGTAAAAACAATTTTTTTTAAAATATTAAATTAATCATTAATGGTACTGGACTTAAATTTTTTAGCCAACCCACTCGCGATATATTATTTAACATATTAAATTTGATATAAAATACTTTTCATCCATTAACCTTCTCGGTGAAGGTCGTTCTATACTCGGATCTTAGACTAACCTAAGGGCTGTAATAAATTCTACACTTTTTCTTGTCTACCAAAAGAATAAAAATAGTAAGTCCTTACCAATTTATATTCAGGACATCCAGAACCTATTTCTATTTTGGAATAAAATAAATATTACGCAGCCATACACGTGCTCTTCATGAACTCGCCTTTTACTAAGCGCCATACTAATCTATGCTAAGCGCCATCTATGAAGTTATTTACGAACCAATTTTTTTTTGTTTTTGATCTCGGAAAATCGCCCATTACATACAGAAATAAATAATTAGCCAAATAAACGGTGCAGCCGTTTTGGGGCCCAAGTCTGCTAATTTACGAATTGCATAATTGAATCGCAATTGTATCGTAATTGTATCGCATTGTAATTGTTTGACACATTTGGTATTCGTAAATGAGTAAGAGAACTGAAGTGATGCGCAAACAAACGTTCGTGGCAATTATATAGATAATTTGCTAATTTTGGACTCGTAGCACTTAGCGTGGATTAGACCAAACTGGAATAAGGTCTTATACCTAGATTAAACGCCGAATTTCTACAGACTAATCTCGGAGTAAGTCTTATTCCAGTTTGGTCGAATCCACCCTTAGTGGCGTATATCGCACGTTTTTATTAAATTGCCAGTTTCTGTCAATTTAAAAAAAACGTATGTATGTAACAATGTGACAATTCCACTCTTTGTGTTTTTGAGCAATTTCAGGAAATAGCTTTTTAGGAATGCAACTAAATCTGTATCTTACTACATTGATGTATACCTCAATGATCTACTAAACTAACTAAAACTGTATCCTAACCCGAAATTTTGTTGCATTATCGTTATACGACATGATTAGTTATTGCTTTGTACAGGATTTAAAAATTTAGCCATAAATTATTTTGAATAAATCCAAAATATGAAATGGAATAGGTACTTGTCATAGATGCATGCATGTCTTGCATGATGAACGCATCCATAGCTCACAAGACTTTAGTAGTACCGAACGCAGCCAAAAAGGTCAACGTCATATAGCCCGCCTTCCTGGCGGTCACTCATACTTATTGTAGTAATGCAATGGTTATGTTATAAAATTATGATCTTTAAATAAATATTATTCTGCGTAAAATACATGTTTATATTTATCATACAGTACTTAATCTAGTTTTAACGCGGCTGATTGGAATAATCAGACTTTGTTATGTGCTCAAGATGTGCTCTTATGCAACATAAGCTCTGACTAAAAAATGTAGAGATTTAAAACATGTTTAGTTACAGTTGTTACAAAAAAAAGAAAAAAGAAAAGAAAAAAAAATAAAATGCATAATGAGGAGGTTTTTTTAAACCTTGTCTATTCCACTTTTGACAATACTGATTTATTAGTATTTTTTGGGTTGGTAACATTGAAATTAAATGTCAGCGCAAATAAAATTGGAACAAAACTTGATAATGAGTAACGAGTTTGCTTTTCGCTGGATGATCCTGATATCGCCGCTGACTCTGTCGTTGATGTGATACTGCAGGGAATGGAACTTTTCATTCCAAACTCTGTGGTTCTCATTGGCGGCAAGTCCCAACCATGGTTTGGTCGTTGCTGCAAAATGGCGTCTCACTAAAAGCGACAACATTACCAAGCCTGGGCTAATGCGGTGTCATCAAAGGATCCAAACACCAGTGCGCTCAGAAAGAAGTACAACTTTGCCGCCAGATCCTTTAAGAAGGACATTGCCAAGGCGAAGTCATCAGTCATAGGTAGAATTGGCGAGAGGCTAGTGCGTCTTCCTTCGGGGACGCGTGCGTTCTGGTCTCTCGCCAAAGCTATCTTAGGGAATTTTTGTCAGCCGTCCCTACCACCATTGCACAAGACCGATGACTGCCTGGCCTATACTGCAAAGGAGAAAGCCGATCTCTTGGGCTTTCTTTTTGCATCAAACTCGACCTTGGACGATGGGGAAAACTCTCCACCAACCATACCGCATTGCGCTTGTACAATGCCAAACGTTCAGTTCCTGCAAAGGGGCTCTTTTTTCTGTTGATATCCATAAGGCGAGTGGGCCTGATGCAATTCCACCCCAGTTGCTTCATACGTGTGCTCCTGAATTGGCACCAGTTCTAACGCGCCTTTTCCGGCTATCTTACACTACTGGCGTCGGTCGTCCCGAGCTCTTGGAAGACAGCCCTTGTCCACCCGATTCCAAAAAAAGGCAATCGCTCAGACCCGTCCAACTACAGGCCAATAGCTATGACCTCTTTACTATCCAAAGTAATGGAGTCCATTACAAACCGCCAGCTCTTAAGGTACCTAGAAGAGAACCAGCTACTAAGTGATCGCCAGTATGGTTTTCGTCGCGGTCGTTCGGCTGGTGATCTTTTAGTGTATCTTACTCACCGATGGGCGGAGGCAGTCGAGAGTAAAGAGGAAGCACTGGCAGTTAGCTTGGACGTAGCGAAAGCTTTTGACAGGGTATGGCACAGGGCTCTTCTCTCTAAACTTCCATCATACGGGCATGCTGCATAACAACAGCATTCATTGCTATGCAGACGACAGTACTGGGGATACGCTCTACACCGGGCGAGCTAATATTTCTCTGGAAAGCGTCATCGAGAGCCGGAATAAACTTGTGACTGACACCGAGTACATGTTAAGTCATGTCTCGGATTGGGGCCGACATAACCTTGTCCGCTTTAACCCCTCCAAAACACAAATTTGCGCATTTACCGCGAAAAAACATCTCTTCTTCGTACCTCTGAACTTTGAGGGAGCTCCCCTTGATACCAATCCGACTATTGGAATCCTTGGCGTCGATATTTCGAGTGACGTTCAGTTTCGTGGTCATTTGGAAGGTAAAGCTAAATTAGCTTCGAAAAAGCTGGGTGTGCTTAATAGAGCAGGTCAGTATTTCACGCCGGCCCACCGTTTACAACTGAATAAAGCACAGGTCAGGCCGCATATGGAATACTGCTCCCATCTCTGGGCTGGAGCACCCCAATACCAACTCCTTCCATTTGACCGCATTCAACGCAGAGCTGCTCGAATTGTCGACGACGTGGTTATTTCAGGACGGCTCGATCCACTGGCTCTTCGGAGAGACGTTGCGTCTCTCTGTATATTGTACCGTATATATCATGGGGAGTGTTCTGAGGAATTGTTCGGCTTGATCCCTGACGCTGATTTCCTTCACCGCACTACACGCAGTCGACTGTCATTCCATCCACATCACCTTGATGGATGGCGGTCTACTACTGTGCGTTTTTCAAGAAATTTTTTGCCTAGAAGTACAGTGTTGTGGAACCAGCTCTCGGCGGCGGTATTTCCGGACCGTTACGACTTAGGGCTCTTCAAGAATCGAGCCATATTCCTTCCTTAAAGGCCGGCAACACGCCTGCGATTCCTCTGGTTTTGCGGGTGTCCATGGGCGTGTAACGGTACAGAATGAATGGTATCCGTCCGTTAGTAAGGAATGTGTGGGAGTAGCACTAAAATAAATATTAATGCGTAGCACCATTAATATAATAAGCATGAAAAAGGGAATAATAAACTAGTTCAGAATAATGGTCAGTGGTCTAGCGCTTTATCTTTAGTTTGAATTTCGCGGGGACTGCTCTGTGTGCTCCTTGCGACATAGGCGCCGTCTAGCGTGAGTTATTTACTTGAGCTTCGCATAAGGTTGCTAGTTTGACTTCTTTATTTTGAATTTCGCGGGGACTGCACTGCGCGTCCCTTGCGACATAGGCGCCGTCTAGCGGGAGTTATTTACTTGGGCTTCGCGTAAGGTTGCTAGTTTGACTAGGACTTTATCTTTAGTTTGAATTTCGCGGGGCTTTGCGAGTCGGCAAAGCGGTTCACATACGGGCGGACGCCATCTATGGTTGGAATACGGAACTTTTTATAATTTCCCAAAATATAGGATTATTGGCTTAAGTGGATGATTATTGAGAGGGAATTGTTAATGGAAGGCTACATTTAGATATTCAAACATGTAATATTGGCTGTCTGACGAGATTTGGTTGGATAATGGAAAAACTTTAGAATTGCGCGGCGAAGGCGGCAATGAGCGAGCGAGAGGTTGAGAAAAAGATAGAAAGAGAGGTCGGATGTTATCTCCACGTGGCGCAACGCGAAGTTCGCGTATAACAAATAATGAGGGACGCGAAGGCGAGGCGCGTCGGGAAACAGCTAGCGATTGGTTGAAGGGAAGAAAAGCGGACTCGCGCGGGCGAATGCTGGGGGCGGATGGCGCGAAAGTTAAGATGCTTGGGAAAAGGGCGGAAAATTAGCGGGCATTCAATTTTGGGACGTCGGAGGCGCGGTCCAATTTAAGAGTGCGGTAACTACTCATACGGGAAAAATAGTGTCCGAGCTTTGATAGTGCGCTAAGTGATATTCGAGCTGCGATATTAATTAAGATTTGTGAAATTGAAAGTGATTAATAATATATATATTAATAAAGTAAAACTATTGCGATCGCAAGTCGAATCCGTTAACGAAATGAAGTATTTCGGGGTATATTGGCGGAAACGCATAACGGTGGCAACGAAACCTATATACCTTTCAACAGACTTCGGTCTGGATGACCTTTGATTGTATTTAATAAGGTCGGCGTTTTATACCATTACGCTAAACAATACACTATCTTCGACGGAGTAATGGGGGAGAGACAGTTATCTCCCTAGTGAAAGTTGAAGATAGGTCAGACACCATTTAGCTGGAGGTAGACCCGTATGACCCAGTCCAATTTCGAGTCTACCTCCGTACACACAGTGTAGTGATAGGAAAATAACACACTGAGTATACTGGCTCGACTGATAGAACATTTAGGAGTCAGTTGCTTTCAGGGGCAATGCGACTCTCACAACTCACCACGAAGTTAAGTTAAATGTGGCTTGGGCCTAGATTGCAAAGTACACAAGTAGGGACTGTTAGTTCGACAAAATATAGGCATTTTCAAGTGAGGAAAGCTGTAGGAATCTATAGGTAGGCGGTTTTATATATTGTTAGTTAAGGGAGGGCAAGGTGTTTGCACGCTGTGCGTACATAGGTTGGGTGCTTGAGCCGCGAGGCCAGGCTGGATTAATTCAGACTAATAAGGTAGGGGTAATTAAGTTACGGTGCTAAATAAAATTATGATGAAGTGATGTGGGTCCTATCTAGGCAAGTAATCTGTTACCGCAGGCCGATAAAATTCTAATTGTTTTCCTAAAGTTGTTACCGATTAATTATTCATTTTAAATAATTAACAGAAGTATGATAATATCGTACCATCATTACTTTGGAATACCTAAAAGGTCTAGACTGGTTTCCTATTACAAGAAAAATACTAAAAGTTATAGCAAATAAGCATAGCTGTACTGTAATGTTTGATTTCTAATACTGAAATGACCAAACAGGCATTTTTAGCTTTCCCTGGGATGCGATACGATCTTATATTGCTACACTCTTCAAGGTATTAAAAAATATACATCCGATACCTATTAGTAAAATATAAGCTGATACTTACTAAACAACTAAAACCAGTTTAGAACTTGGTTGGGTCGTTGAAGCTGCGAATCCGCCTTAAGACTTTGAAAGCTATGAGCTCCTACTATTATGAAACATAGAAATAATTGATTGTATATTAATCAGTACAGCGGTAACTCGCACTGGGTTTGCACGCTGCGTGTCGTCTATTGTGTGGTGTTTGTCTGTGCATTCGTCTAATCCAGGGCTGGTCAAGCGAGTAAAGTGACGATCATGTTTACATCACAGTGCAGTAGGTGTAATACTCCTGTGGGTAGTGGGCCTGAGTGTTCGACCTGTAAACTTAAATATCACTTTGGCTGTGGTGGTATTACTGAACGTGGATACCAGCGGCTCGGATCAAACAAAGCAACGTGGGTATGCGTGACCTGCCGTGATGGAGCAGAGGAAGCCCAAGTCTCATCCGAGTCCACTTCAAAAGGGACCGTTGTGGCACCGATTTCTGATACTGCTACATCTGCGGGAAAACCCCGATCTGAAGATATGATTGTACTTGTTGAACTCTCGAACAAGATGTCTAATATCCAATCGCAGCTGTCTCAATTTACGGGCCTTAAGAATGATATTACACAGATGAGAAGCGAAATCGCTGATTTGAAGACTTCCTTGAGTGATAAGGTAGACGGTGTGTGCAGTAAGCTATCTCAGTTGGAAACTCGGGTCTGTAAAATGGAATCGTTAAAAAAAGAAGTTGTTCACCTAAAGACAATTGTAGATAACATAATAATTGAAAATCAAAGAAGGGATCAGTGGGTCCGACGATCGAATTGAAATAATTGGTATTCCAGAAAAGCAGGGAGAAAATTTAATAGAAATTACTAAGAAGATTGCCAATATATGTAATTTTCCATTGAATCCTGCATCTGACATTGATTTTGTGACCCGAGTTGCTACATTTAAAGACCCCAAGAACTCGAAGCCAAAGCCTATAATAATTAAACTGCAAGCTCGGTACAAGAAGGATGATTTTCTCACACTGTTGCGGAAGAAGAGCCTTAAACTTAATGATCTTGGATTTATGGGAAACAACGGGAACATTTATGCTAATGACCATCTTTCGACACACAACAAGAATCTGTTAAGATTGACCAAGCTAAAATGCAAAGAACTCAAATATGAGTATTGTTGGGTGCGGAATTGTACAATAAAGGTCCGACAAGCTCCCACTTCTCCTGTGTTTGTTATCTCGTCTGAGGAGGATTTAAAGAAAATCAAATAGGAAATAGACGAGCCTGTTTCAGTATTTGTTTATTATTTCCGATAGTTTTTCTTTTATACATTATTAGTTTATGTAAGGTATTTCTATTGAAACGTACACGGTGTTGTGCTGTATTGTTTAAAGGTTACCGGGGCGGGATAGACATAGTTGCGGCCTGCGAGTTGAGCTACCCTGAAACCACTTGCGCACGAGTGCATACTAGGACGCTGCCACGCCGATGCGTGGATATCGATTTAGCATCCGAAAAAATATACATTGTCGCTTTGCGTTACAGCCTATTGTCATTGCGCCGTACACTTGGTGCGGTCTACATGAGCGTTGTTGAATTATTAGTTTTCCAGTGTAATTCTATTATTGTCGTAACGATGCAGTCGCTAGGTGTTTTGCAACTTATTTTGAATGTACCTTCGCGTGAGGTCAAAATGTGTTATCAGACGAATTCTTTTACAAATGAGCTTAATTACTTACTAATTTTATTGTGTTTTGTTCTTTATATGATCATTATAATATTATCGGTGGGTGAATTACGTTTTGTTGCTTCTTTATTAGAGCGTTTTCTTGAGCATTTGTATATAACTTACATTTTATTGTATAATATTACTGGTTACGGTGGGTGCGATCGTAGCGATAAATTAGTAATTACAATTAGATATGCCAATATTTATTACCATTTGTGTAATAATAAATTTAACATTAGTTTTGTGTCTTTGTTGGTTGGGTTTATGTGGTTGAAATGTTTGTTACATTATAAGTCATATTGTGAATTTCTGTCACAGGCCTGGATTTAAAGGTATACTATCAAAATGTCCGTGGTTTGCGAACAAAAACACACATGTTTTTACGTAACTTCCTTCTTTCCAATTATGACATAATTTGTTTATGCGAAACATGGCTTTTACCGGGTATATTTGACCAGGAACTTTTTGATCAGAGATATAATGTATATCGGACGGATCGCGATTATGAGGCACGTGGGATAGGTATGGGAGGCGGTGTACTTATTGCTGTATTGAAGGGATTGGTGGTCGAGCCGAGTTCCCTCACGGCCGCCTTACCGTGCATGAGTGATGCGGAGGTCACCACTGTAACGTTGGCATCACAGCTCTCAAAAAATAAAAGAATGCGGTTGTATTGTTGTTATTTTCCGCACAGTGGTATACAAATATCTTCTCAGCTTGCATTTTTTGAGTATTTATCTGACATTCATATTCAATATCCGGATGACGAGTTTTTGGTATTGGGCGATTTTAATATTACCAAAGGTCACTGGATACGTAAGGAAGGGTCCATTAACAATGTTATGTTATTAAGTAATGCGTCTCAAAACTCATTAACTAACAATCTATCTGCTTTTTTGAGTTTCACGGGTCTGGGTCAATTTAATAACTGTTATAATACTAATGGCAGGTTATTGGATTTGATTTTATCGAGTTGCGATTGCACTGTAGCTCATTGCATTAGCCCGCTTGTGCCTGAGGACACTCATCATCTCCTGCTTTACAAATAAAAATTAGTGTTAGCCAAGTAGACCGAGTTTTGCAACCTGCACAGCGGATTGTGCGCCGCTTTCACTCTGCAGACTATACTCAAATAAATTCCAAAATAAATTCTTATGAGTGGGAAACACCGCAGTTCAAAAATTTTATAATATTATTAATAAAGTAATTGACAGTTTTATCCCCGGAATAATGAAACGGTGCAATGATAGGTACCCGCCTTGGTTTACTCCCAATCTAATAAAAACTATAAAAAAGAAATTAAAGTCTCACAAAAAGTGGAAAATATACAATAATCTGTCAGATTATGAAACTTTCTGCTACTTGCGTCGGGAACAAAAGATTCTAGAGGAGAAATGTTATGTCAACTTTGTTGCCACAGCTGAACAGCGAATTGCCTTAAACTCCAAATACTTTTGGAGATTTATAAAATCTAAAAAGAGCGGTAATGATGTTCCGGATACAGTATATCTTCATGATCGGTCTACCTCCAATGGTCAAGATATAGCAAATCTTTTTAATAGCTTTTTCCTCTCAGTTTTTGAGCCCCCATCATGTGTTTCATCAGATATTTCTCATTCTCAATCGTGCACCCAAGCTTTGTTGAGCTCAGTGGTTGTTTCTGAGCATGCTGTTTTCAAACGCTTACGTTCTTTAGACATCACTAAAGGTAGTGGGCCTGATGGCCTACATCCGGTATTCTTAAGAAGTTGTTGCCATTCCTTAGCAGTTCCAATCACTGTTCTGTTTAATAAATCCCTTACGCAGAGTATATTCCCAATAGTTTGGAAACAGTCTTTTATAGTACCGGTGTTTAAAAGTGGTGATAAACATGATGTCGAAAATTATCGTGGTATATCTAAGCTTTCAATTATCCCCAAGCTATTTGAGAAACTTGTATATGATGTGTTATTTCCTTGTATAAGACCTCTCCTGACAGAAAAGCAGCATGGCTTCGTTACGCGACGTTCCACTGAAACTAATCTGTTAGAACTGGTGGACATAATAGCACAGGCAATGGAGGGGGGATATCAGGTAGATGCCGTGTATACTGATTACTCTAAAGCATTTGACAAAATTTCGCATAATATTCTGATTCAGAAGCTTGGAGGCATCGGTATACACGGTGACCTCCTCAGATGGTTGTCTTCCTACCTCAGAGAAAGAAGCCAAGCTGTTACAGTGAAGGGCTTTACATCTTCTTTTGTTCCAATAACTTCTGGTGTCCCACAGGGCTCCCACCTTGGCCCATTATTGTTTAATGTTTTTATCAATGACGTGATTAACTGTATTCGTCATTCCCATTTGCTACTTTACGCTGACGATAAAAAAATATTTAAAATAATCAAAAATCCAACTGATTGTTCAGAGCTACAATATGACTTGGACGCTTTAAGCAGTTATTGTATAAGGAATAAACTTTTTTTAAATATAGATAAATGCTGTGTTATTACGTTCAGTAGAAAATTAAATACAATTAAATTCAATTATAAATTACACAGTAGGGATTTGGGCAGGGTGGAGGTAGTGAGAGACTTGGGAGTACTGTGGACTCAGGGTTGTCTTTTGAACCACATGTTGAGTATATCACTAAGAAAGCATACAAGATGCTTGGTTTCATGCTTAGGCAGGGTAATGTATTTAGTAAGGTTGGAACTTACCGCATTCTTTTTGACTCTTTAGTTCGCCCCTTGCTTGAGTATGCATCGACTGTGTGGAATCCACACTATGCAGTGCATATCGATGCCGTTGAGCGAATTCAAAAAAATTTAAAAAATTACTAAAGTTTAAATTTTGGAAAAAAGATATTGTTATCGAGTCGCTTCGGCAACGCAGATCCCATCGTGACCAGATATTTCTTTTTAAAATATTAAATAACCTTGTTGATGTCCCATATCTTTTGCATAGAATAAATTTTAGATGTCCAAATGTCAGATCAAGAAGTAAGAATTTATTCTCACCACCACTCTGTAGAACGCAATACTCAAAAAGTAGATTCTTGGTTCGTTCTTGTAATAGCTTTAACAAAAATTATGTTGATTTGGATGTTTTTAATGAGTCATTGTTATGTTATAAAAAGTCATTGAAATTGTCAACAAAAGGTCAAGGTGCTTATGAGTAGGTTAATCTTTGGAATTTTGTTGATTAATTTTTTATAAACTTTAAGTTTTATTTAATTATTTTTTTTAATTTAAGTTTTCATAATTTTTTACTTATGTATCCGAATGTTGTGTAAACTCAGGTTGTTTTGTATTTTTGTAGAAACTTTATTGGCCTATGTAACATACTTGGTGTTCTGTTTATATGTATTATTATGTGCTGTATGTTTCTCACATTGCAAAATAAAATAATAAAATAAAAATAGATAACAACCTGCTAATTAGCCTGATAATACAGTCTACTTATACCATTTGAATAATGAATGAATGAATGAATCTTTCCTACAATCACACCAATTATCTAGCCCAAGAGAAGCTTCGAAGAAACTCGTTAAATGGTTACTAGACAACGGATAAACATACTTAAAATACTTAAATACATACTTATTATACATAGAAAACACCCAGACCCGAGACAATTTAGAAAACAATAATTTCTTAATTGACCCGACCGGGGTTCGAACCCGGGACCTCAGAGATGGCGACACCATGAAAACCGGTGTACAAACCACTCGACCAAGGAGGTCGTCAAATGAATTGAATTCACCTCAATGGTCAAAGACCTCTTAAGATATGTAAGTACTTACTTCTAGTAATATGAAACGTTGAAATATTTGATGGGAACAATCTAAATCAATCAGACTAATATCTAGTACAGTCAGCTTTATACCTATTAAAGTGAGTAAAAGATAACTTCTAAATAAATTTGATTCAATGATTAACAGGGATAATTACCTGAATTACTACCTACTAAAAAATATACTAACTATGATTTAGTAGTCTATCAAATTAACCACTCAGTCTGAGAGACAGGGGTGGAAGTTAATGGAAAAATAATTAATTTAAGTTCACTTCCTAAAAGTCAAGGATATTGAATAAATTAAACATCTTTTAATAAACTTGAGATGTACTTATACTTTATAAGATCTGTATAATGAACACTAAGAGTAAACCAAAGTAATTTACTTCAAATGATAGTATTCTATTTAAGTTCACTTCCTAAAAGTCAAGGATATTGAATAAATTAAACATCTTTCAATAAACTTGAGATGTACTTATACTTTATAAGATCTGTATAATGAACACTAAGAGTAAACCAAAGTAATTTACTTCAAATGATAGTATTCTATTTAAGTTCACTTCCTAAATGAGTAGGATATAGAACAAATCAAACATCCTTTAATAAACTTAAGATGTGATAATCTGCCAATGCAGCCAATCCAATGTAGTTATATTGGAACTTTATAAGACCTGTATAATAAATACTAAGAGTAAATAAAAGTAATTTTACCTGTATTAATAGCATTCTATTTTAGCCACCGCCTGAAGTGGCGTTTGAATAAATTATCCACCCTTTATAGAACTGAATATTAATTTTCTAATAAGACAAAAGGGACAGTTAGTTAATACTGTTACATTGTGATCTATTTATAACGGACACAATAATCAGAGAAATAAGTGTGTCCGGTAGAATGCTGGCCTTCCACCTCTGTTCAATAAGTGAAATCATAAGACATAAGTTATTGCATTGAATAATTAATTAATTAATTTATTCATTTATTATTAAACATAATTAAACGGGTATAAACCCAATTACATAATTATGTAAACTAGAATGCTTATTTAATATATACTTAGAGTCGAATTTTACTTAAAATCGATTTTGGTTCATCCACAAATATATCAATGTCTGGGAAGTTAACAAGAAGTGCGTTTAGTGCTTCATGCATTCGACATAATGGCGACTGCGCGCGCGCCACTGTGCGACACGGTGGATTCGCAAACAGTCTATGTCTACGACCGGCACGCATTCGTGAATAATTATTAGGAACATAAAGGCGACACAACTGTTCGACACATTCAGGCGAGTCAATCACTCCCCGCAAAATCGACAGAGCGGTTGAAATATCCGTATGAGTTCTTCTGAGTTCTAAGGAGTCCATTCCCAACATACCCAATAAATACTTTGTAGGATACATAAACGGATAGTAGCCATATATACGCTTATAATAATATCGAAGAAAAGCCTTTTGAACCTTTTCCAGCATTAGTGCATATTTGGCTTCGTGTGGGCTCCATATACACGAACTAGATTCCAGCGAGCTCCTTATAAGACTAGTGAACAGAAGCTTTATGACGTCGGGGTTCAGAAAATCACGTAAATTACGTAAGATAAACCCTAGACGACTGTAGCAGCTACGAGTGAGTATAGAAATGTGAACATTGAATGTTAAGGAAGGATCGAAGGTAACACCAAGGTTAAGTTCTTAATGTGAAAAGGATATTTGGATGATAGCAAGCCTTGAGATAAACTCTATTGATTTATGTGGAATAATAAGAATTTAAATTGCTAACACATAGTTCATAATGTAAAATGAAATTAAATTTTGAGGAGAGATATAAATTCTCAGTTTTAAAGAATTAAAGACACAAGCTAATAATTAAAGTTAAAGCCAATGTGACGGAGCCATAGTTAAACAATGAGATGAAAGGCACGCTATAGGGCGGCGGTTGGGGCCCGTAAATTGCACCAGGCTTCTTATGTATCATGCTACTGATAATAAATAATAATACCTGCAAGCTAAGCTATCATCTGATTATCTTTGAGTGGTTACAAATCTTCCCCGCAGCTGCAGTGAAGGATTTAGGTCACAGTTCAGACGGAGTCATTGCTAGGCTACACATATCTATGTTATGATCTATAGACTGGTAGGTAATTAGGTCAGGAGAAAATAATTTAACAGAGGGATAAGCCAATTACTAAACTTTCACGAAAGAACTTGAGTTACTTAAATGCGGTTAACAACGGAGGGTTCACTAGACGATCTGGCCAAAATAGTAGTTATTATAATATTACATTGCTTGACTGAAATTCACTGCAAATAGAATTAAGCTATGCTAAGGTTTCATCATCATACAAACAATACGCACTACACAAAAACTCCAAACACAACCATTAGATTGTAGATAAATTAGGTTAATTAGTTTTAAGAATTAGATAATAAGTTAAGTTAAGGTAAAAGCGGCGAGGATGTGTGTATGTGTTATAAGGTAGACTAGGCATTAGATTTAGGTTAGGGCGAGAAGTTACAGGCGGCGGTGATTACTTTCCATCAGGTGACCCGCTTGCTCGTTTGCCTCCTTCTGCTATAAAAAATAATAATAATAATAATTACAACAATAAAAAAAGAATAAAAGGGATTATTTCGTAAAAAGTACATTATTACACTATAAAAATTAAAAGTAAAAAACATTTTTAAAAGCAAGCTTTTATTTAAATGCACTTAGGAAAAAATCAACTAAGTATGTAAATAAAAATAATTAGGTAATCAGGTAGGTAATTCATGTTCTTATGCGCTTTAAAACCTTGACAAACTTTTATTTCTTCTTTTACTTCTTAGTCTATCCAATTCATTGTTATAGTTTTTGTCAAGACAAATCAAACAAATGTTGAAATTACTCAACGTTTTGACTTTATGTTTTATACACTCCTGTGCTTCTGCTACTCTCATCACATTCTTTATATGTATATGCTTGTCTGTTTAGTTGAGTGAGGTAAGTACTACACACAGCTCAGAACAGCACAAATCACATTGTTTTGCAGTTATTCCAGCGGGCGCCGATGCCAACCGCTTTAAGTCTGTTGTGCTCCTATTAATTAGCCGTTTATTTCTGTCTCCGCTATATTTAGCCAAAGGTTAAGCTTACAGGTGCGCACGTGATCGGTTACATATGAAAATGTATTTCGATACTACGTATCAACGGAATGATAATATCACGTGCTACGTTGTGGACTATCTTTATGATTATTCTTATCACAGTGAAAAAACATCCGAGAAGAAACAGCGAGAGAACTCAACAAGCGTTTTTAAACTCCTTATATTTTCATTCTAGTGGAACAATTTATATGGATAGAACCAACGAGAGAACTCAACAAGGGTTTTTAAACTTCTTAATTTAGGAATATTCTAATCCTACTGAAAGAATATGACCCGAATAGAACCAGCCAGAGAACTCAATAAACTCATTTTTGTCATCATCACTATCAATTTCATCAGCCCAAAGACATCCACAGTTGGATAAAGGCGTCCCCCAAGGATCTCCACCACTTCCAACCGTCTTTCTTAAGGTTAAATATTTGAAAAATACCACTCTCCTCTGTCAGTGCCTAGTGCTATTTTTTATTACCATCTGATTACATAACGTTTTTTAGATAAATCCATAATTATATGACTAAATTGTAAATTACCCTAATTGCCACCAGAAGCCGCTACACTACGCATTTTTTTGGTTTTCGTTACGTAATCGAAAATAGTGGATAAAAGATGCATGCATGTTAAATGTTATGTAAATAAAAGCTATATTATTAATTAGCTATTATTAAAGCCACAACTAAAATACGACCATGTAAATAAAAGCTATTATGATTAGCTTTACAATTACATATATTATACTATACTATTTAACTAACAAACAAGAAAATTAAGAGACAACTAACAAGAGAATTCGTAATAAGTATTATTTTTCTACATTTAATTTGATTTAAAGTCGGACTAAATCCTCTGGAATATCACCTAGATATAGCAAACTTATTTTCGTTTTCGTAAACGCTATCGTATGTCGAATATCATCGAAAACTCACACTCGGCACTCTCGCAGTCATTTCAGCTATATACTACAGCCATTTAAAGGGGTAAACAGCCCCCTTACTCCTGAAACCGATCGCTATTGGATCGGATTGGTATTATAAATTTTCGTACTCCTTAATTACGACACCAGAGCTAATATGGATTCATATTGCGTGGATATTGAGTAAAAAAAATACAAAACTCAATGCCATTTAGTTCACCCAATAGGAATCCAAATTAGCGCTAACTTAAAAATACGAAAATTCACAATACCAATCCGATCCAATAGCGATCGGATTCAAGAGTAAGGGGGCAGGTGTCGTAGTAACCAAAACTCTATTTCAGTTTCAGGATAAACCAGAAATAAAACTGTTGCCGATCCCACAACTCGAGTGTCAAACGAACAGATTATAATTATAAATGAAATGGCACTAAAACTATCGCCAGACTTTGTAAACATATTAACGCGAGAATATACCCGCTATTTATATCGTTTTACACTAGTAACGAATACTGAATAATACCGTATGATAATACAATCAGAAACCACCAATTAACGTCCATACCCAAAAACATTTGGGGACTTACCATCAACTCTTATAGCAGTATTATTTTTCGTCTTCAGCGTCTCCGTCCTCCTCCAACCAGCCCGGTCGCCAGTGAATCTGGTCCAGATTGGCCCTGCGACCGCCTTGATGTCGTTGGACCAACGAGACGGAGGTCTGCCGATGCTCCATTTCCCCGTTCTTGGTCTCCAGAATAGAACGCAGTTGCTCCATCTCTCATCATCACGGTGACCCAAGCCCACTTCATCAATTACAATTCGGTTCCCGATGTCGCTCACCTTTGTGCTTTGTCAGAGCACTATAACTTCAATGTTACTATGTAAATTCCCATACGAATTTCGCATAGTAAAATTAAAGCAATATTGCTGTAAGAGATGACTGTAGTACGCCTGGTCTAGACTATAGACAATTAAAATTAGAATAGCAGTAGCAAAACAACCCTTTCACAAGAAAGTGTGCATATTCAGGGTGAAGATAGCTAAAATTTCTTCTCAATTTTTTATAGGATACACTTCGGAGAGTGTGCCATGGAATTATTCGATTTAATTCCTCCATCCCCTTTCTACCATAGGACAACCAGACAAACTGAGCGACGTCATAGCTTCACTGTGGAGATTCCGCATACGCATACGAAGCGCTTTGCGTCTACTTTCATTATTCGTACTGCAAAGCTGTGGAACTCCCTGCCAGAGTTGATGTTTCCTATAAGGTACAATATTGGGGTCTTCAAATCACGAGTGAACAGGTTACTTCTAGGCAAGCATGTTCCACCGTAGGCCACATCATCACTTACCATCAGGTGAGATAGTGGCCCAATGCAAGCCTATCACACAATAAAAAAATGTCTCTCTATGGATGTGATACAGATTTGAAACATTCATGATGTGGTGCTGGAGGAGGATAAAAATGTAACAAACATACATGCCTACATACATACACCGATTGACAACTATTTTCCCAAAAGGGTTACTAGGCAATGATGACCGCAAAAGTAGTCCACTGCCATAGTCCACGTTTTACCAAATTACAATTTCTCAACGTAATAGGTTAGTCTATCGCCGCTCTATGCTGTTGTATTTGTCGGCAGTCTTTAGTCCGATAGTCACCTTTTACAACACCCAAGGGAAGAGAGGTGTTGGTAGCATTCTTTTAGTGAACCGCTAAACCACATACATGGCTTGAAATTATAAGCTGGTCAGAAATGGTCATTAACGAAGTATTAGAAAGAGTAAGAGAGAAGCGACAGTAAGTAAAATTTATAGAAGACAGAAGAGGTAAGATGTTGGCGACTTGTTATGACACGACGAATTAGGAATAGAATAATTAAGAATAATTTGTAGAAACAAGTAACATTACAACAGCAAAATGTAAAACTATGAAACAAAGACCGATGAACTTGTTAAGCTATGCAAAAGTTAAGCTAAAAAAGTGAATCCCACCCACGCTAGGAAATCCTGAATTGTAGGCTTCCTAAGACATAAAGCAAGCGGTAATAAGCGACAAAACAAAGCAGAATTTTATGTAAAAATAAATAATCTTACAACTAGATACTATGCCCAACCAGCAAAACAGTCTCAGGGTGCCCACTTTGTTAGAGTGGTAGGCTCACAGAGCTCTTATAATGGTTATGTAACATGTCATCGTTCTTATATAAGTCTTGAATACGTTAGTAATATAATAATATATGATTTATTCCAGACTTTACAATCCATAGGTGTTAGTAACAATTAATCTTAAAACTTAAAGTTAGTAATTAGAGCAAAATAATAAAAAAGTTAGTACGCGCTCAAGAACACTCGCTCTTATTGTTTAGTCTCATATATGTATCTATGAGCATTTTATGACACTATTTTAAGCCTCTTGCTCCTAAATTAACATTTACGAAGACCCATTGCGCTTCAGAAAACCTATTCTTATAGATCTTATTCACTAAGCTCATTTGATTTTATAATAGACTTACTGAATGCTATTGTAAAAGTGTCATACTAAAATCAGCATAGCATAAGAGTATTGTAAGTATGTTTATTTCTGATCTAATTGAATGCTATAAGAAGATTAACAACAGTGGTTTAGTAAGATATCAGAGTAATATTGGATCTATATATTTACAATACAATTCAAGATCAATAAGGTGGTCTTACATCGGTTCTGGAAACCCAACTGTAAGAGCAAGATTTATTTGGCCAATTGTTTTGTAAGTGAAAGTATGATTTAACATTTTGTTACAAAATCTGGACGTACGAAAACTGGTGTCATGGATTTTTTCCAAGGCCATGTTAAATGCTTTAACATATGGAAGTCTTTTTTGATCAAGTAACGGTCTATATCCATATACAACTATCATATCACCAATGTTGTTTGGTAAAAATTGCACACTTCAACTTTCCCCAAGTCCGATTAGATTATATGTACCAGTGTTTGTCTCGACACATTCGCGCTGATATCAATAACTATTAAATCCATAACGTCCACCGAAATAGAGGCGGCTGCTGTGTAAATTCTGCCCGGTTACGTCACAAGCGCTCCACCGAAATAAACACATTATTTCTGAATACGTTGCCAGTGAGCCGCGTTCGTATACGAGTTCAGAACGCCGAGTGTAAGTTGAAAATTTGCAAACGTTACTATCGCGTTTGAGTTAAGAGTTTTAATTCTCGATCTTATTTACTTA
Organism: Scoparia ambigualis; assembly: GCA_963921215.1. NCBI lineage: Eukaryota > Metazoa > Arthropoda > Insecta > Lepidoptera > Crambidae > Scoparia > Scoparia ambigualis. Next base: position 12,266,859 of record OY992528.1, on the reverse strand, counting down.
GCTTTAAGATCTATCTGTCAAAACTTAACTTAAACGCGATAGTAACGTTTGCACATTTACAAACTTACACTCAGCTCTCAGTTAGCATTTCGAGACGTGGCAAAGCGAAAATTGTCTCACACACAGCAACCTAAGTCAATGAGGTTACTGTCTGCCGCATTACAAAAATACATAATTATAATCATAATTGTTTATTGCTCCATTTGGTATACATTAAGGTCTATGTCCTCAAATGAGTCCTGTAATGGTATTACAATAATAAATTAAATACTATATTAAATTTGTATACTATCTATAAAATCACGACGACTAAGAGTTTGTCAAAGGTCCATCTCTTCCCCTCCCTCCTCCACAATTCCTACTTATTCATGAAATAAAATGTTTCCCAGAAAAAAAACAACCAGTCTCAGGAAAGCTCGAATGGGATAGGTCATAAAATTATAGTCCACATTGCATGCCGTGGCAGCCTTTAAGTTAGACGACACATATGTCCGTATTTGCAATTTTTATATTGATTGTATTTGTGTTTGTCTTGTTGGTTGTCCTAATAAATAAAATAAAAATAAAATAAAGGTTAGTAGCATAGTGGACCGGCAATCAAAGGGTTCGAATCCCATACGAGCTTTTCTGAGAATGGTTGTATTTTTTCTAGTAAACATTTTATCCTACATCTATATAGCATTGTAAATGCAAAAATTTCAATAAAAAATATATTCTACACGAAATTCCCAACTCGTTCCTCAGGGTTGGCAACTCATCAGCCATCTCCTTTGGTTCTGGGTATCCTTGGGCGGCAGTGGTTACTTCCCATAAGGTAACTCGCCTGCCCGTTTGCTAAAATGCCCGTTTAATATAAAAAAGTGACTAGGCAATGAGGACCGCAAAATCAGTAATCTGCCATAGTCCACGTTTCACCAACAACTGCACATGTGCTCAGCGTGACCGGTAGTGAGCCCGTCGCCGCTCCTTGCTGTCGGATGTATGTGCAGTCTTTAGTCCGTTAATAGTCTTTTACAAATTCCAAGGGTAGAGATAGGTAAGTAATATTCTTTTAATAAGCCACCATCACACAGCTGCCGCATTAACAGACGTTCTTCTTCTGCTTCTTCCTGACCTGTTTTTTTTTAATTGGGATCGTCGTTATTTCTTTTTTCTTTGTGTTCCTCTTCACTTGAGCAGTCACTCCTTCTTTTTCTTATAACCATTATGGGTAAGCTCATCCTTCATCTCACCTGATGGTAAATGACGATAAGGCCGAAGGTGGAGGCGCGCTTCACCCGGAATCCTCAACCACTGAGGAACTGGTTACCTCTCTAAACTGTCAGAGCACAATAATGCTATTAACACTGTTGTTATGGCGCCAGACTGTAGTTAAGATGGTGGTAGCTAGCCAGGCGGACTTAACAAGCCGTATCACCAACCAAACCAATTACACAAAGATGTACCTCTGCTGGTAGTCTAACACCGGTGGTTTAGACTCTTATTCTAAAACCAAACTTAAAATAAAATCCATGCTTGAATACAGATAGAAAGGGATGGCGATATAACTGTACTCAAGCAGATAATTGAGTGTGAGTTTGGTTAGAATACGAGCCTTAGCTACTAGACCATAGAGGCGGTTTTCATTCATATCTCATCATTTCCACAATCCATCCATCTTTTGCTAAGGTGTTTTTCAACGTCTTTTCTGTCATACATACGACCGACTACGTGGGTTACATTACACAGAACATGTATGGGTTTTCAGTACGACTAAGACAAACGACTTCCCTTTACCCTTTTTTCACTAGCGCCACATGTTAAATGTAACAGAAGTCAACCATTCATTCCCAAAAAGAGCATATCAATTTGGGAGACATTGAAAGAAGTAGGATTCATATACAACCACGTTGGGAACAGCTAAGTTACATGCATCAGTGCAGCTGGATGAGAGTAGCCGCAGATGGTCCTCAGTGGCGTACTCCTGGAGAGGCCATGTCCAGCAGTGGACAAGAATAGACTAATGACGATGATGATTGGATAAAAGATGCTTTAGAAGGTGCGTAAAACCGTCCGTCCCGATTGTTGTCGTAATATGACGGTCGTTTTAGCGGTGAAAGAATACTACCACCACCTCTCTTCCCTTGGGTATCGTAAAAGGCGACTAACGGACTAAAGACATCACATACATCCATTATAACTCTCCAACTCGCATTTGAGACTATTAATGACGTAGCCTATTAATAATGCAACAATGCTTGCTTCAAGATACCTACCAGAATACTTTTAATTGAATCTATTTCAATCTATTAATCCCTCAAGCAACGTGAAACCAGACACAATTGAAAACCCATTGTTTTGCGACCGCCGGTGGTCTAATGATCCTTGAAGGGTTAAGTATTAATTTGAAAAATCCTTCTTTTTAGGATTAGTCCTTGCAATATTTGACCGGAACATACATACACCACATCGCAATTTATTACTTGTAAAATAAAACGACACCATCAAAGAAAACTACTAGTAGGTACAACCACAAAATGTAGCAAGATATTTCACAATATTTATTCAGATGTCCAACATTTATGTACTAAGTGCTCATCGAATGTGAACCGGTCATTCTCCCGATTATATTTTTCAACTCGACAACGTGACATTGCCAAACGAATGCATTGAGGTATAATAAAAAGAGACGATACTGTGAAGCAAGTTTTTGCGCACTCAGTTGCGGCCCATGGGCTGCAAACGCCTCCGTGATTGTGAGTGACCCAAGCGATTGTGAACCGAATCAATGCGGAAACAATTGCTGCGCGATGTCCTCTCTAGTTTTTACCTTGATGAGCGAATGTATCAGAATACCTACTGAAGAATTTAAATAGATGCTTGGGAGAGATTTATTTTATTTACTTAAATACATTATGAGTCGACTTTATGAATAGTAAATGGGTATTTACGACCATTTGCCTTTATACAACAGCTGGGGAGCAAGGAGATGATACTTCTTGATCCATATTAAACAAGCGTGGTAGAGCAACGCAGGGCCGGCTCGCCCGGCGTCATACCATCCTCTCACGGAATAGATACATACATATAATCACGACTATTATCCCCAAAGGGTTAGTCAGAGACTAAGCAATGAGGACCACAAAAGCAGTCCTCTGCCATAGCCCACTATTCACCAAATAGCGACTGCACAGTGCTCAACGTGACAGGTGGTGATCCCATCGCCGCTCTAAGCTGTTGGATGTATCTGCAGTCTTTAGTCCGTTAACAGTTCGGTGCATGAGCGGTACATGGACATCCTGCGGCAAAGCAAGCAAGATATCGTAGTGAAAAGGCAAGAACTAGTTGCCAAACTCTGAACATGACTCTCGATCGTGTCTCTAAGTAGGGACCTGAAAACCTGGTCGAGTTTAATGCCAAAAAAACCCAGGTTTGTGCATTCTCGTCCAAGGTAACTCCCTTCCTTACTCCTCCCTCTCTTGAGAACTCTCCTTTACCCATTTCAGTGGACCTCAGCATTCTTGGCATGGACATCGGCCAGGAACTGAATCCAAAATGCTAAATCTAAAGTTTTATTTAACTGCCTAGCGTAAGTTGGGTATTCTCAATAAGGTGAGGCGGTTTTTCACTCCCGAGCAGCGCTGTTTACTGTACAAGACTCAGGTGCTATCGATTATGGAGTATTGTTTCCATCTATGGGACGGCTCCTCGATGCACTTGATAGACTGCAAAGGCAAGCGGTACGCTTTATTGGAGATTCTGAGGTTACAGCATCTCTTGAGGACCTCCAGCTGCGTAGATACATTGCTTCTCTCAGTGTCTTCTACCGAAATGACTACGGAGAGTGTTCTAAAGAACTTTTTGATCTAATCCCGCTCTTTCCTTTCCTGTCCCGGACTACATGTGCTGGTCTTAGGAACCACCATCATACTGTGTAGAATATCAGCACTCGTATTAAAAAAATTGGCAAGTCTTTCCTCTGTAAGACCATTCGGCTTTGAAATTCTCTGCCGGCGCATGTGTTTTCCAGCTCCTATAATCCCGGGTCTTTTAAACGGGGCGTCAAACGGCATTTATGCAGGCCGTCATGAATGGGTGCGCTTGTTACCGTGCTTGTTCCACGGTGAGGAGCGCTCCTATTATTTTGGACTGCATCGGCTGCTTACTATCAGGCAGGATGTAGTCACTATGACGAGTCACATTAAAAAAAAATATTTATTTAAAAATAACGAAGAACACACCAAAATAAAACTATGTTTTTAAAGTATGCGTATTACTTTGAGGAGCTCGATCGATAGTGAAGGGGTTAAGAGGTTTTTAATAAACTACGAAGTTGCTATAAGTTTCTTATGAAACAAAAGGTGTAAGAAGTTGCTAAATGTTGCTTTAGTAAATAATAAAACGAAAAATAAAAGAAAAAAACGAAACGAAAAAAAAACATATCGGTTTTTAAATTAAATTAAACACAAGTAGGTATTCTTTTTGATATTTAAATATAATTAGAGTCAGAACAATAAGTCAGTTTACTTGGTAATTTTACAAGAATGTAAAAATCTAATTAATGAATAATAAATATCAATTAATTGTTTAGTGAAAATTGTTCACGACTATTATCGCCCAAGGGTTAGTCAGTGACTAAGCAATGAGGACCACAAGAGCAGCCTCTTGTATGTTGTCCGGTGAGACTATTAACTATAAATAAAAAAAATCACGTTTGTTGTGTGGGAGCCCCCCTCAAATATTTGTTTTATTTTAATTTATTTATTTATTTTGAAAGTTAATATATACCTAACTAAATATTCTGTGAATATTTCAAGCGACTACCTATTGCCGTTATCAATATCGAGCAAAAACGAGCAAAAAAATCACGTTTGTTGTATGGGAGCTCCCTTAAATATTTTGTTCGGCAACAGAAATACATCATCTGTGAAAATTTCAACTGTGTAACTATTACGGTTCATGAGATACAGCCTGGTGACAAGACGGATGGACAGCGGAGTCTTAGTAATAGGGACCCGTTTTTACCCTTTGTCCCGTTTTTAACCTAAAAAGCGTTGATAGATGACACTATCTCAGGTGGGGATCGGACCTACATCTTCCGCGGTAATGAATGCCTTTTGCTGAAAGAAGAATGAATGTTGTCCTTCAAACGAGGCGTAAAGAGGCACTTTTTTTGTCTGGCAGGGTGAGAGTGACTGATGCTACGTCTCTCACCACTTGTCCTCGCGCCTGGACTCCACTTCCATATAACATCAGATGGAGTGGACTCATTTGCCGAGCACAAAACAAAATACCTCCCTTGATTTAAAAGTCCTTAACCATATTTCAGTGGACCACGGTTCACGGTACACGTGATTTAAGCGTCATCCATTTTGTAATTATGTACTATAGTCGAATCGTTTATTCGAAGGTCGAATCAGTTGAACCAGAAAATATTATATAAAAAATATAATTGTACGTCGGGGTTACTTTGAAAAAAATCCATTTTTCAAGATAGGTAATTTCATTTATTTGAATAATTTGATTAAAATATTGTCACAGTTGTTCACAATCATTCTATTACAAACAGTAAGTAAGTATTAAAAAAACAATAATTTATTACAAAATACATATTTCCTCGTAACTATTACATTTGTTTTGTGCGTTGATCAATATTTGCATTTAAATAAAAAATAATTAACAAGTACCTAAATACTAGTAATCTCATCAATAAACTAACTACGAGATTCAATGTCTTCATTATTTCACTGTAAACATAAAAATAATATATTGCTTTAAGTATTATACACACTAATTTCTATAACATAAAAATAATTCTTATTTAAGTCTTTCTAGTTCTTTATCTTTAACAACACTGTAAAAATGCTAAAAAAAGTTAATATTGTACAGTTTATCCCTTCTTTTATAACTATTACTTATTTATTTCTAATAATCTCAAAAGTGACTTATTGGAACAACTAGAATTAAAAACTCACGCCCTTGTAAAAGTATTTCCCGACCTGTCAAAGTGAAAATATCAAAGGCACCATTTAAAATTCTTCAAAGTCACATCTTAAAATATATCCTGTACAATTTTATGTACATTAAGGCACCTGTTACTTTACATTCATTGTTAAATGCTATATTCGTTGTACTTAATTACAGTGGAAGACGATAAAACAATATTTACACCATCGTTAAATTGTGCGTGTCATTTGAATAACAAAATCCAAACTTTAATGTACGCAATATCAATTAAAATAAATGTGAACGCTTCACAATTCGAATCCCTATTGACTTATCAATAAGACTCACAAACTGTTACAAGTAGTATTATATAATATTTATGACACAAGGATTGTTCTTAATAGAAAAAGTACGACAAATCTTATCATAGATTAAATTTTAAAATTAGTCAGTCTCTAAAAGAGATTTTTTTACAACCTTTAACATTTCTGCACCAGAACTTTTAAGCATTCCTACTGAATCATTTGTAGGTACTGATTCTCTTCATAGAACGAAGACAGCGACGTCTGAAGATCATTCACAACCATGTTGTCACCACCTTGGAGGGGGTGTGTGCTACTTGACACCATTTCAGAGCTCTTCCAATTTTCGCAGTTCTCCACGTATTCTAAAGTTCTCTGGTAAGTCTCCTGTCGCATGTTGTTCTGATTCTTTTTCCTACCATTCGTGGCTTCTATCTGTGACTGCGAAATGTCCCACACTTGGACTTCACTCGGCTGAGGATTGTTCTGACCTCGCATGCCATTGCTATTCATGCTACAGTCAGTCTGCTGCTCGCCGGAATTCTTCACGATTTGATTGCAGTTAATTGACGCTCTCACACCGTTAGGCTTTTGACTGCCAGTCGACATATTCACTGAGTTTTGGACACATTTCTGCGTGTTGTGTTTATTGAACTGGTTGCCGGGGTAGTCCCATTGGTTGTAAGGCCTCTGGTGGTTGTAGTATTGGTTATTGTTCATCATCGCTTGGTTGTACTGATGATTGTTCTTGGGCGGAGGTGGGCCCATCACGTTAGCTGGATTGTTGACGACAGAATTGTAAGGAGGCGGTTGTGGATACTGCATGTTTTGATTGTACTGCATATTTTGCTGTTGCTGTTCACAGTAGCTGTTCATCGCACCTCTACTCATGTTACCACTGTTGTCAACGCTCATCATCGAAGACCTGGACATCTGCATCGGATGTAACTGGTTGTTTTGGTTTTGATAAATCGGCTGCTGGTAATTCATCATTTGATTATTGTAGGCAATGTTTTGTTGGTTCTGCGGCATTTGAGGCATTTGATGCATAACAGGCATTTGAGGCTGACTGTATTGCTGCATCACTGGAAACTGTTGCATATTTTGATTCCTCGCGTTCACGTTTTGTTGATTTTGCATAGGATAAGGTGGTGCTTGATTGTAATTATGGTTTTGATATTGATTGGGGACATTATTTCTGTTGGGCATCTTCGCGTTGCAATTCTGACGGTTGTTCATATAGTTCGGTGGTATTTGTTGCATTTGCGACGGTTGGTTCATGTGTATAACGTTTTGATTTTGGGTCATTTGATTTTGTATCGGGGCGTTCATTTGCATACTGGTCATGTTTTGAACCATTGGACTGGCGACACCTTGAGACATAGGACTCTGCAAGCCTGGATGCATAGGACTAGGCATTCCATGGCTCATTGGACTCGCAATATTTTGCGTCATGGGACTCGCCATGTTAACCATTGTGTTACCCATATTTTGAGACAATGGACTTCCAATGTTATTGTGTCTAGGACTCATCATCATTTGATTAGACATTTGCGGGCTCATCAGACTTTGCATGCTCTGCGGACTCATTGCGTTGTGTTGAGGTGACATGACACTCATTGCACTTTGAGGACTCATAACATTATAGACACTGGCAGGACTCATGACACTATGAGGTATATTATGGGGACTCATGACGCTTTGTGGGCTCACTGTACTGTGAGTAAGGCTTTGTGGGCTCATCATACTATGAGCTATGTTTTGAGGACTAAGAACATTTTGAGGACTCATAACCATCGTCTTTGGGCTCATCGCGTTTTGCTTTTGAGGTAATGAATTAACTCTTATCCGATTCGACTGTTCAGTCTGGTTCGCCGCCATTGTTTGTAACGACAGCAAAGGATTTTTATTAGCATTGTTAGATGTCGGTGGTTTAGAGTAATCCTGTTTAGGGAAGTCCTGTTCACATTTTTCTGAATTGCCTTCAGGTATCACTTGCTCTTGTAAAGGATTCTTATCGTCCGGTGACTTTGTAGCTAGAAGAGAGCCACTGTTACCCGACATGCTAACATCTAACGACCTTAAATCGACTGGAATATCACTTATATTGAGATCACTTCCTATGGCACCTAGGTTTTTAAGTAGAGAATCGTCACTGGTGGCTACATCACTAATTTTGTCACTGGTATTGTTAGTGTTATCAATTTCACTGGATGCATTGTCTTTGGTTGTAGCATCGTTGTCTTTGTTGGTTTCCTGTTCAGGTGCATTGGTGGAGTCGGTGTTAGCTGGTGCCGCCGATTCGTTTGCCAATATGGATTGGTTAAGATATTGCATCATTTCGTCTGGTATTACCAGCTTGTTCTCCACCATTTCGCCTTCTGCGACCTGTGGGGAATAGAAACAATATTATAAATAGGTAAAAAAAGTATAGGACATATAATAAGGAAAAACGGGCTTATTATATGTAAGTACTTTGTTAAAATGACTAAGTTACCAAGAACGTGAATGTAATGTTATTTATTAAAGTGTTTTCTGGCTATTATAGGTAAGGTAGCCAGTTCTTATATAGTAAAGCGTTAGCCACTGGCTACATGCTTCCACCTTCGTCCTTACCGTCACTTACCATTAGGTGTCATAACGGCTTAGTCATCTATAAAGTAATATTTAAATCATCTAGTCCTTGTTTTAATAAACAGTTGAACATAGGTAGAGAGAAATCTAGAGTATAGAATCACAAAGCTTGAAGTAGCAATGATCATTGATGTAAAGAGTACGTTAATGAAGACTTCCTTTTTCTATTTGTTTTCAAGCAACGAAATTCTTACAAATTATAAACCTTAAAGTTACATAGGACAATTAAACTTAACCTCTTCTTTTACTGACCTGTTCCAAGTTCACTTCTTGGTTAGGATGGTGGACCTGTGCGGTGGTAACCACCGTGTTGGTGGAGTTCGACCGGGACTCCTTGTAGGTCACCGTGTCGTGGTCGTCTTCCGTCTTGAAGGGGAATGAGACGTCACCCTGGGGGTAATAATTAACAATTATTATATGAATAGCAGTACGTTTTTGGAAATATCCATGAAAGAGATTGCTAATATATTATTATGCTTCTTCTTGACTTAGCAACCCGCATTGGGCCGGAGTGGTGAGTTTAGCCCTATCTCCTCATGTGTTGTTGTCCAAGTAGGAAGGAGTATGTCCAGCAGTAGGACGTTATAGGCAGATATGATAGACTGATATGTTGTGATTGTGCTTCCAATAAAACTGAGTTTTGGTGGAATCTCTAACAGAAATATTTTATTAAACTTTTAACGCACATTGTAAACACCCTAGCAGAACGCTGAGTGTAAGTTTGTAAATGTGCAAACGTTACTATCGCGTTTGAGTTAAGTTTTGACAGATAGATCTTAATGCTAAGTAAATAAGATCGAGAATCAAAAGTCTTAACTCAAACGCGATAGTAACGTTTGCACATTTTCAACTTACACTCAGCGTTCAGGTCTCGTTACTGCATTATTGTTAGTTATGTGTGTCAATTTATGAGACTTTGAAAAAAATAAGTTGAATTTGAACTCACCACATCGTCAGCGCCACAAGGATAAGGCTGGTAAGCCTGGGCCGGGTCGCTCAAGTTCGACTGTTCAGACAGCCTCCTGGTCTCCTCCTTGACTTGAATGTTGGGATCCAGCTCCAGGGCCAACTCCTCAGCTCTCACTTCGGAGCAGGTTACACCGCGAAGCAGCACCGCCTGGAATAGGAAGTTAAAGTTAGACACGGATTGTCGTAAAATCAGAAAAGAAGATGGGGGTGGGCGAAAAGATGAAATAGAACCGTCAAAGTTAGACAGGGATTGTCGTATAGTCAGGAAAAAATATGAGGAGTGTGCACGAAGAGAGTTCCTGATTAATGACCGAAATTATTTACCTCTTTATTTAAAAAAAATAGGTAAGGTAGATCTTAACTTTTATAGGTAAGGTTTCGATTATCTTTGGCCCTAAAGTAAAATTTTTGACAAGCTCCATACAAATGATGTCATTTTTCCCACTCTAGTAGGCAAAACTACAGATAATTGGTTATTCATTTCGGACGATAGTCAATTGAGCTAACTTATAAGAGCCAGCTAGGTCGTGCCACCATAAGTATGATAGTCTGTAACGTTGTTATGTTTCTATAACTATGAACAATTCAATAATGCTAAGTATGTATTCACCTGGTTGCCTTGAGACGTTCTGACAGCTTGGACGGCTGCTAGCGCTGAAGATGGCGCTGGCGCGTATCCCACACATGATATTTGACTAGATCTGAAATACAAGTTTGAACTTTAGCAACAAAAATACATAGTCGAATTTGCTTTTATTTAGTGGAAAACAAAGAGTTATTGTAAAATACGACTTGTAAGGGATAAGGCTATGTCCGGCTCGAAGGACCATATGGTCCTCTAAACCGGATAATAATACAAGTCTGTTTTTGGAATGTTGCGGCGCACGTTAAGTAGATACGCTGGCAGCTGCTGGATGCAAGCGCACAAGACCGGTCGTGGTGGAAATCCTTCAGAAGTGGACATCCTTCGGCTGATGATAATGGCGTTAAGTATGTACATACCATATACCACCATCTCTTGGGTGTGTGAATGTGATGCGCATAATTTTGACATTGCTCGATTAGATACTTACTTATTTAAGTAAAATTTAGTACAGCCTGTGTACTGTCCCACTGTAGAGTACCTAAAGGCCACCATCATTGAAACCAAGTCAACGCTACAATTGGCTATTTGACAGTTGTAACAATAGAATATGGAATATGTCGGATATGGTAGTTTATAATTTAATAAAAATTATCCAATAGTTTTTTTATTAAGATAATTTGTACAAAATAAATTTGCGATTTTTTATCTGTGGATTACGAAACCCGAAACACGGGCGGCCATGATTGAGCTTCGTGTGACGTCATATTTCACAAAATAAACAATAACTACCTGTCAGGTTTCAAGACAAAATTTGTTTGTTTATTGAAGTGTGACGTCACAGGCTCACAGGGCAAAATGTCACGTGACCAACCGTATTCGTGCGAAATTTGAATTTAATGAAGAAAAACATGTTTTTCTTATTTAAATAAATCTTTTTCGAAAATAAATACTGTAAGTAAGGTGGATTCGACCAAGCTGGAATAAAACCTTACTCCAAGATTAGTCCATACAAATTCGGCGTTTAATCTAGGTATAAGACCTTTTTCCAGTTTGGTCGAATCCACCCTAAGAGGTATAAAATAAGCGTTTGTAAATTCAAACGCGATAGTAACGTTTGCACATTTACAAACTTACACTTAGCTCTCTTAATCACAAACCTAGGCTATGAATCGAAAAATCCGAAAACACACTTGCTTGACCAGGAAATGGAACCCGGGGACTTTCGGATATCGAGCAAAGCGCTTGACAACTCGACTACCGAGGCATTAACTAACTAACTAACTTCCTACTAACTAAAACGCGAAAGTTTGTAAGTATGGATGGATATTTGTTACTCTTTCACTTAAAAACTACTGAATGGATTTGGATGAAATTCGGCATACAGATAGTTTATAACCTGGATTAACACACATAGGATACTTCAAATCCCTTTATTCCTACGGGAACGGGAACCACGCGGGTAAAACCGCGAGCGGCCGCTAGTATGTAATAATGCTAAAACTAACTACCTTATGTAATAATGCTTCAACTAACTAACTTATGTAATAATGCTAAAACTAACTAACTTAAATAATAATGCTAAAACTAACTAACTTAAGTAATAATGCTAAAATATCTAGCTAACCTCCGGCTGCTATCAGGCGAGAGCTGGTCGTAGACGGCGTGCTGAGTCACTAGACGCTGGCCGGCGTTTCCGTTGGCCACAGCTCCGGACAGCATGGAGGCTTGACTGCTCTTCCTAGATATGTCTGACGACCTGCAGAGAGAAGGTGAATTATGAAAAATTGTTGTCTGTTTGTTTCGCATTCTCACAGGACAAGACAACACGACAATTTTTGAAATTGTTTTTAGTTAAAAAAGTATAACTCTGAGGAGCTCGATGGCGCAGCGGCTAGCGCGTTCGGCTTACGGTCTTGACCGTTAAGCAACTTTCGTAATGCCAGGTCTCTGGATGGGTGACCAAATTAAAAATATCTCGAGCTCCTCCGTGCTTCGGAAGGCACGTTAAGCCGTTGGTCCCGGTTGTTGTCGTAAGATGGTCGTTGAAACCCACCAACCCGCATTGGGCGTGGTGGGTTATGGCCCAATATCCCCACGTGCTATTGTCCACGTGGGAGGCCTGTGCCCAGCAGTGGGACGTTTGTAGGCTGATGATGAAAAAGGTATAACTTTAAAGAATATTTTGTGTTAAAATAAAATAGCCACCAGTGACTTAGAATACGAAGCACATAAAATTTGATATTACATCGTATTAGAATTATCGTTACCAGTTCTAGACGAATCTCGAAATGGACGAACTGCGTAATGACGATTCACGAAATGGTCGAATCAAATTATTGACGAATTAAGTAGTAGGCGAACGGCAAAATGCGAAATGGACGAATTGCGTATTGGACCTACGGCTAACAAATCTTTAGTTGCACCTCAGATTCGAAAGAAATGTTTGCACATTTTGTTATGACTTTTCAATAAAATTACTAAGCTATGCACGCGGTTTCCCTTGCGTTTATTTGCACGGAAAAAGTAGCAATACCGTCTCCAGGTATCTCTGTACGTACCAAATTTCAACAAAACCGGTTTAGCGGTTTATGTCTGAAAGCGTCATAGACAAACAAACCCACTTCCATTTGTAGTTACGATTTCGAATAAAGCTGTGAAATAGTTTACACGGCGGCGTTCTTACCTAGCGCTGTAAAGGCTGCTTCCAGACGAAATCCCTGAGTCCCGCCTTGCGTTAGGCACGCCCGTTTTCAGTTCCACCGCTACGCTGGTGTTGCCCATTTCGATTCGTCCAGGAATACCACCTGCAATGAACAGAATCCAATCAAATATAAAATCTACGTATTGTTTCGCACTTTTAGTAAAGAAAGTGCAGCTTGTATACTATCTCATCACTGCAAAGCAAAGACCTGCATCAACAAAAACAAATCTTCACTACATTTGATGGGTATTTGACGACCTCCATGGTCGAGTGGTTAGCACGCCAGGTCTGGCGTCGCGCCATCTCTGAGGTCTCGGGTTCAATTCCCGGTCGGGTTAATTTAGAGAAATACTGTTTTTCAAAATTAATTTCGTGTGTGGGTGTTTTTTCTATGTTAATGTATATTTATCCGTTATCTTACCATAACGAGTTTCAAAAGAATACTATCTTGGTCTAAGATAATTGGTGTGAGCCTAAACAAGTAAAATTAATTAATTTAATTAATTAATTTTAATATGTGGCTTAAGAGGCTTTTACGCAAAAATCACAGTCGAGATGTAATTACATCTTGACTGTGATTTTTGCGTACTTCATGAGGAATAAAGATTTTATAATAAATTTATTATCCTATTTCGATAAAGACGATAAATACAACTGCAAAATTTTTGGCAAAGCGTTTTGGCTACCAGAACTTTTAGAAAAACAATTTACTGACTGTTTTTAAACCAAAGTATTTTACTAAAAAAGAATACTACCACCCCCTTGGGTGTCGTAAAAGGCGACTTACGTCCATAATTAAAGACTGCACATACATCCAACAGCTATGCGGCGATCGGCTCACCACCTGTCACATGTGCAGTCTCTATTTGGTGAAAAGTGGACTATGGGTAGAGGACTACTTTTGCTTTCCTCATTGCCTAGTCTCTGACTACTTCCGGGATAATAGTCGTGATATACCTACCTAAGTATGTATGTTAGTCCGTAAAGTCTCTATCTATGGGCTGGCAGTAGGATTGCCACCTTTTTTAGGACGAATAAAGTATTTGTACATTTTGTTAGAACAAAACTAAAGTACCTACCTACATAGCATAAAAAAGAGTACTTATTTATTTGTCCTTAAAAACGTATTTTTTGTTGCTCTTTGCGACTTTAACAAATATAAATTTTAGCGTACTCTATTTTGTCGTACATTATAAAGTGAGGACAATACTCTATTTTAGAGTACGGGTGACAACTCTAGCTGGCGGTGCCTGAAAACAGATTTAAAAAAAAAACAGAATATCTCACCGCCGATGTCGTTCGCGTGTGGCATCAGCCTGCCCAAGCCCATCTTGTTCTGGAAGCGGGGCGCGTGGTGGTGCGCTCGAGGCTCCCCTATGGCCACCATAGCGCGCAGCATCAGTGGCAGCTGGCCCACCTCACCCACTACCTCTTGTTCCACCTGAGGGAGAAGAGAAGATGTTACTTAGTTAGTCGTAGTAGAAGAACTAAATCGACGTTATATACAATATGTATTGGCATGCACTGTACAAACTTTAGGGGTGGATTCTACACACAAATATACATAATAAAACATAAGATACATAAAAAATTCTAAACTCAATAGTTTAGAAATGGAAGCTTTTTTATTTTGTTATCTTAGATTTTTGCGTGTGTATTAAAAAAAATATCAAGAAAAGTTGAAATCATATTCACTTAAAATATGTTTCTTCTGTTCACCTGAACATCAGTAGAAAAAATATATGTCGGTTTTCAACACCAAAAATGACGAAAAAAACACATAGTTACCAATTTAACTACGTAAATTCCACTACTTTATGACATATTTAAAAAATATTTTTTATGATGTATATTTGAGCTGAGAATCCACCCCTAACGTTTGTACAGATGCCATTACACATTGTATACACTTTTCCTTTAGAGCTTCCGTGCTTCGGAAGGCACCTAAAGGCTTTGGTCCCGGTTGTTGTAGTAATATGGCAGCTATTAAAACCCACCAACCTGGATTGGGCCAGCGTGGTGGGTTATGGCTCAATTCCCCCCACGAGCTGTTGAACGTGGGAGGCCTATGCCCAGCAGTGGGACGTTTATAGGCTGATGATGATGATGATTAAACACTTTTAAACTTTCGCGTTCTGTTATAAAAAAACATTTAGACTTTTAAAGTGCCTTAGAAAGCACGAACAAGATTAAGATATTTTTAAAGGTGAACAGCCATTAAAAATAAATGTTTTTATGTTTTATTTTTTGTCCCCGACGTGGGTTAATGCTACTCGTATGTTGTTTCGAGTGAAGGGTCATAGCTCGGCCTCACAGCTAAGCAAAGAACATCATCATTGAAATAAATGATGCCTTTTAAAACTAAGCGCCTGCACTAGACACAATAGAAATGTTATTCATTGAACCCTGATCAGTGCGCGGCCGCAGCTGAAAGGTCAAAGTCAAAGTTAAATGCTTTATTCAATATAAACCTTTACAGGTACTTATTGACGTCAAAAAATAGGTATTTAAAAAAAGTTTACTAACAGTAGTTAAATCTTATCAACTAGCTTTAACTACCTACCTACCTAACTATCTACGAGTACCAGCAGTTCGGATTTTGGGAGAGCCTTCGACTGAGAAGAACCTGGCAAGAAACTCAGGAGGCCTTACATTTTTCTCTCTAACAAAAGTTATAATTTCGTCGCCAAGTAATACAAAATACGACTCCGGGGTATGTTGGGCCAATTGTCAGAATGTCCAAGGTGTCATAATGTCCGGATGTTAAAAAGACCGTTGGTCAATATGTACAAGTGTCAGAATGTCCAAGAAGTCATAACGTCCAGATGTTATAATGACCTTTGGTCAATATGTACAAGTGTCAGAATGTCCAAGAAGTCATAACGTCCAGATGTTATAATGACCTTTGGTCAATATGTACAACATTAAAAAGAAAATATTAATACTAATTACTAATAAAAACTCTTGCCAAATTTCCCCGGGTTATCAGAGAGATACAGGTTCGAATCCTGCTCGTGAAAATGCTAGTAAGCTTACCTCGCCATCTATTCTGAAGTACGGAACGCCGTTCTCGTCGCTGAACCCGCCGATGCCGGAGCCGCCAAAGTCCAGCTCCCCGCCGCATTGTGCCGACAGCTGCAACACAAACTATTCCTATTGAACACTGCTTATAATGATGGTTTTAATATTCCATATTTTTTGCGTTTAATTTAACTACACAGTAATTATATAAAATTATTTTTTATTATTTTTAACTACAAATGTTTTTTTTATATATTTTAGCGTTATATTAACGCTTAAATATACTTAAGTAAAATTTTAAACACTGAGAAAAGACGACAACCTCAGGCGGGAATCGAACCACGCACCTTCCGCACACTTTTCCGCACACTTTTTCAGTGTTTAAATTTTACAAATGTTTGATTGTGATTTATCTGCTGCCATTTAATTCGGCTCTAATTACCTTTAGAACAAAAACCATTAGATAAAAACCTTCAGAAAACGGAATTGATTTAGGCAATTGGATAAAAACAGATTTATTATAATTATTTTAGAAGGTGGGATGAAAACGGAAACATCCAGTTTGATAGGAGACCAGTAAGGTGATATTTTTTGCCTTCAATTTTATATTAAGTCATTCTCATTCGAATGAGACAGTGATGATACTACACTGACTTGACTCCAGACTTGTGTCCTGACCTCTAAAATCTACTGTTCAACTAACCTGAGAGCTGAGTGTAAATTTGTAAATGTGCAAACGTTACTATCGCGTTGGTGTTAAGAGTTTTGATTCTCGATCTTATTAGCTTAGCATTAAGATCTATCTGTCAAATCTTACCTCAAACGCGATAGTAACGTTTGCACATTTACAATCTTACACTCAGCTCTCTGATACATACATTCACATATTAACGACTATTGTCCTAAAGGGTTAGTCATATATAGACTAGACAATGAGGACCGCAAAACCAGTCCTCTGCCATAGTCCACGATTCACCATATAACGACTGCACATATGCTCAGTGTGAAAGGTCGTGAGCCCATTGCTGCTCCATGCTGTTGGGCGTATGCATGTCTTCAGTCCGTAAGTCACCTTTTATGACATCCAAGGAAGATAACCTATTTATTAAGTACTTCATTACATCACACAGACTGACTTGTGTCCAGGTACGCCTAAAATATACTGTTCAACTCACCTGATGAGCAGGAGTGTGCAGCCCGTGCGGCAGCGGTGAGGCGGGCGACTCGCTCTTGACGGAGGCTGATGACGTATGCCCCCTCACCCCCATCGGCACCCCCCCTTCCTCGGAACGCGGTGAGGAGCCCGCCCCCCCGCCGCCGGACTCGGCAGAGTCGTCGCCGCGACTGCAACCTGATGGTGGAAAGGGTATTGAGTATTGGCTTTGTGGTTGATACTTGATATGTCCCTAATATTCAATCAAGTCAAAGTTCAATAAATGTAGTTCATTAGCAGATTTTATTTGTCTTATTTAGTTACCAACTTGACAACTTTAATACGTGTAAATGGCTCTAAAGGCTCCAACATTGAAATGTGGTCATCCCTCCTAACGAAGGGCTTAATCACCCCGCCTTAAAATCAACTAGGTACGGTACTCATTCAGGACGTCTCTTAGCTGAATAAAAAGGGGGCAAGATATTGCACAGGTAGAGATGAAGAGTGATATGAGTTTCGTTTTTATGTTTAAACTGACCGTACAACCCTGGAGGTTTCTGGCTTCATGCAAGCGTGTCAGTAAACCCTAATGAATCCTCCGAGTTCCGATATGTGAGGCTAGGACTATAGGGAAGTAATCATCGTAAAGAATGGTTATAGAAGTTCGAAAAACTTTTACCTTTGTGTTTCTTACTGGCGTAGAACTCCGCGCCGTGAACGGTCTTCACATGCTTCCGAAGTGATGACGGGTCGGTGTACCTCTTCGTGCAGCCTGGCGCCTTGCACACGTAAGGTTTCTGTAATGAGAAGAATTTGTTACAATGTTACTGGTGATAAAACTCGGAGGAAAAAGGAAAAAATCAATCTTGTTCTTAGGCAACAGTACCAAAAGGGACTTCAGCTATCCCCCGGAGCGACTTTTAACCAAGCTAACAAAAACAAACGAGTACTGCTGTCAGTCTTCATCCCTTCGGGTGGCTACTGTGTACATTCCTTTTCAGTACCACAAGATTAATTTTGTTTAATTTAAATGTCCAAATTGTAATATGTTGTGTTGTACTGAATAAATTGCTTTTATCTTTATCTTTTTCTAAATAACTTAAGTGATTTTTGATTAGATTGTTGACTGCATACATCACTTTTTATTAAAGAACACACACCTTATTCTTTCATGTAGGAGTAATAAGGGCTGCTTTTGCGACCCTTTGTTTTTTGCTTGGATTATACAAAGGTTTTTGATAGTCTTCCCCAGTCTAAGTTGATGTCTGATGATGATTGTCACCAAGTTATTTACAGTCTTGTTAAACTCTCCAAAAAGCTAGTGGCTATTGGGATTTATATCCGTTTAGCTATCAACTTACACTAAACTAGTCTTACCTCATTGCTATGCGTTCTATTCTGGTGTTTCGCTCGATCGCTGGCATTGGAGAATGCCTTGGCGCACCCTGGGTACTCGCAGGTGTAAGGCTTCTCTCCCGTGTGACTTCGCAAATGGGTCTTCAAGTTTTCCAATCGGGAATAGGCTTTACAGCATCCTTCGAACTGTAAGAAAGAATCAGTTTTTAATTGCAACCAAGTGTGTCTCTTATGGCTATTACAATCTATGCCTTTTTCCCCAAACGGTTAGTCGGTTTTAGCGCCAAAGCAGTGCAATACCACAGTCCTCGTTTCACGAAATAACAACTGCACATGAACTCAGCATGAAAGTTGGTTAGCTCATCGCATCTTTAAGCTGTTGTATGTATGATCTGTCTTCAGTCCGTGAGTCGTCTTATGCTCGACATTCACGGTCAGCCCCTCAGGCCCCAAGCGGTCGCATGAGACCGCACCTACAAAAGCACACTTGACTTTGTACCGTGTTTTCATAGACTTACAGACTACTTTAGTATGAACAAGTTTGGTTATTTCGGTTTTGTGGTTCATCTTATGTGTTGTTATTACAAAATATCACATAGTCTATGCTCGATTCTGTCAAATTTGACGTTGACAGTTGCGCCAAAAAAAGTGTCAAAAAATCCAAGACTGAGGGGTTCCCATCTCTTTCCGTAATACCAGACACAATAGAAAATCTATTATCTATGGCACGAGAACATGCCAGGCGGATGTCAAAAGGTTAAACTAATCAGTTGAAGTGACATACATACATCCAAAACCTGACCGTGAGTGTGAAATTTTAAGTCAACATTTTTAACTGACGACAACCCACGGATATTTTCGGGCGAACCGTAATCCGCTAGCTTCAGTTCGTTTGCATCAGTCCAAACCAACCGTGAGTGCGTGTGCTTACATCCGTTTGCCATCAGTCGGAGCCAGTGTTGCCAACTGAGCTACTTTATAGCTAAATCTAGCTATTTTTGGGAGCCAAGCAGCTACAAATTTATAAAAATTTTAGGTAAATTTTTTAGCTACTTTTTGTAGCACCTTTCATGATAAATATAGAAGTACATTCGAGAAATCGTCTTTTTGAAGTAGCGATAAATACGCGGCTGATTTTTTGTCAGTGTCTAGCAGATTCGCCATTTTTGAAATGGTCACACTGCCCTTCGACCGAGAATGAAGGCCGGTTTGAAGCCAGTGAGTGGGCACTGTTTTAACTGATCAGTTGTTTTAACAGATCAGTTTAACTGACCATGAGTGTCGAGCTTTACGATACCCAAGAGAAGAGATAGGTTGTCAGGATTCTTATAATCATGAGCCGACATCAGCTACTCACCGTGCACTTATGAGGTTTCTCTCCAGTATGCCGCCTCATGTGGACGACCAGCATGTACTGAGCCTTGAATGGTTTCTCGTCCCTGGAGCATCCAACCCACCGGCATACGAACGCCTTCTTGCTGGCGTGAATGTGGTCGGTGTTGATGTGTTTCACCAGGTCGTCTTGCGTCGGGAATTCTAGCTTGCAGTCAACCTGAAATAAGTTTCAGTTATGTATGTGTTTCTTTGATTATAATTTATTAATCGTCAGCAGCCTAAAACGTTCCACTGCTGGGTACTGAGTCTCCCTCGTGGGAAGATTGGCCCATAATTCACCACGCTGACCCAATGCGGGTTAGTATTTACCTACATGTGTACCTGTCCACTGTCCCAACTGCAGGGTGAAGGCAAAATTTGAAATCAAGTCATCGCTACAATTGATGGATATTGGCTAAATCACCACGCTTGCCAAATGCGACTAAGATTGCGAATGACTAAGGGTCCATTCGACCAAACTGGAATAAGACTTACTCCGAGATTAGTCCATACAAATTCGGCCTTTAATCTACGTATAAGACCTTATTCCTGTTTGGTCGAATCCACCCTAAGGGCTACACATCGAAAAATCCGAAAACGCACTTCGCCCTACCTGAGAATTTAACCCATTGAGTCCCAATAGGACCTGTAGTCACGCAAAGAGCAATGGATAGGGATATTCTCGGGATTTCTCTACGTGATCGAATCAGAAATGAGGAGATTCGTAGACGAACTAAAGTAACCGACATAGCCCAAAGAGTCGCCAATCTCAAGTGGCAATGGGCAGGGCACATCGCCCGTAGAACCGATGGCCCTTGGGGCAGAACTGTTCTCGAGTGGCGACCGCACACCGGAACACACAGTGTGGGCAGGCCTCCAACAAGGTGGTCCGACGATCTGCGAAGGTCGCGGGTAGCTGCTGGATGCGAGCTGCACAAGACCGGTCGTGGTGGAAATTCCTTGGGGGAGGCCTTTGTCCAGCAGTGGACGTCTTTTGGCTGATGATGATGATGAGGACCTCCAGATCGATATCTGGAAGTCCTATTGGAACTCTCGACTGAAGCGCTCTGGTCGATACCAGAGCCAGGGAGGTGTCACTCCGCAGTTTAGGTACGTTCAGCCGGCGCGGCGCGCCTCCCAGGCAGGCCGCCTAGGCGTATGGCAGTAAAGGTTGCCGCGAGCCATAGCACCGAACACTGAGCGCGTCTTCACTCGTAATCCCTGCGCGTGCGCGTAAACCCTACGCCCTGACGTCAAATCGACATCGAGTCAGCGTTGCTTAACAGAATATGAACGCTCGAGTCACACGATAAGTTTCAATTTCGCGTGAAAGTCGTTAGAGAGTAAACCTTCTGTACGGTGTAGTACTATTAGTTATTCTGTGCCAGAGCGTTAGACCATTCAGCCACCTAAGCGTTCAACTAAAAACTTTTTTGTTTTCCTTACCCAATGGCAGTTGGTCTCGATGAAGTCCCCCGGCTCGTCCTTCGAGTCCAGGCCATCATGGACGGTGCTCTCCGCAGCAGCCGATAATGGTTTGTTGCTGTGATGGTTCTCCCGCTGCATCAGACTTGGCGGAGACTTCCTTTGGATGATGTTTGATGCGCTGGAGGAAAACATGTTACGGTTTTTTACTGCTTACTTTTTGACCACGGAGAATGTAGATACATTTCATAAAGTGCAAGGCTTTTTCCATCATAAGACTTTAAACTATCGCGTTGCATTGCATTAAACCTGTTTTAACGGGACTAAACACGATTAATTTTTTAAGTAAGTACATATCTCAGTATAATATATATTATAGTACATATCGGCCGCAGCATCGCGGCCTAAACGTCAAGCAGTAAGTAGATGGTTATGTAAATGTACTTACTTAAAAAATTAATCGTGTTTAGTACCGTTAAAACTGTTTTAATTTTTCCATCATATTGACCAATTTTAAGAATGTGTAGTAGAAGAAGGAAGAAACGAAATGTGTCATACATAATCGTAGCAAATGGAAAGCTGTGACCAACAGTTTTAACAATTTTATTATAAAATTTTTACTAGAAAAAAAAACAACCAGTCTCGGGAAAGATCGAATGGGACTCGAACCTCCTCCTATGTCTACAAAAATTTCAATAATAAAGATATTATTATTCAACAACTTTGTTAGTTAATTTGCTTTTGAAGTGTGCTTCCTTCATCTCTCACTATTAGGTGCAGATGAAAACTTCTCTTTTGATAACGGAACGTTGAAAAAATGTCTACCTCAAGTGGAAACATTAAAAAAAATTTTTGAGCGTTATTAACGCATACATTCTACAATTACAAAATTTCTCTTTTGTTAATTTAATTTAAGCTGTTTAATGTCTTTTAATTGCTATATGTTTAATGTCGATTAGATATACCTATCAGCTTCCATGATGCTGGTGACCTTTTGCTGTTGTGGCGGCTGCTGCAGGTGTTGTGGGGGGGTGCCGTCCAGGCCCAGCCCTGGTCTGACGTCAACCGGGCCCATGATCAGCTGCGTCGGCGAGGATATGTGAGATCTGAGGTGAGATAGCAAATGTCGACTATAAAACATTAAAAACACTTTATTCTCTGGCAAAATACACACGTATACAGATCAACCTATTCAAAACTATCAAATTTCAACAATTGTTGTTGATCCTTATTCCTTAGTGACAAAGTTCAAAATGTATTAAAGAAATTTGACATTTTGAGGTAGATTGAGGTGCTGGTGTCTGTACATAGCTGATTGGTAATGCAACTTAGATACTTTATTGGTAACGTAGCCAAGTCACGAGATTTAAAATCTAGTATCTAACGAATTTTATGTCTTACTGGGTGTAGAACTATTAAAACATTCTTTGTAATATCCACGAGTCTCTCTCTCGAGGAAGCACCAATAATCTGCTTGTCCAGAGAATCGCTGCATCCTCGCATTCAATTCTCTGCACAAGCGATGCATTCAGCTGTTCTTATTCTAGTTCATAGCATAGTTTCAGTCTATAAATCCACTTTGGTTTCTCACTTCGATTCGAACGAAAGAATTTTAGGTTATGTCTGACGACGTTTTCTTGTAGCATTTACAATTTGGGGGTTATTTAAAGTTTACACCACTGGGATAGTGTCCACTTTGGTTTTGGTTCAACCCTCAAGTTTGCATTCCTCACCTATGGATACCGGCAACAAGGTGCGCATGCGCCGCATGGTGCGCCGCCGCCGCCGCAGCCTGTTGATGAGCTGGGTCCATCAGGACCCCCCCGGCGAGCACCCCGCTCCCCCCCACCACGCCCCCTCGTGCCAGCAGCTGCTGAGCGAGAGATGCGTGCGAGAGGGACAGAGCTGGCGATATGGCTCCTGGAATTTAGAAGGCAACATATTAGTTTCCGTCTTAGGTGCACTTGATTGCTAGACTGATTGGTACTACGCTGATGCCAGCAGGATTCTGTGATATCTTCCTTGTGAGACATGGTAGGCTAATGCCTAGACGCCCTTACCAAAACATTGACCTATTGTCAGTAACCTCTAGGAGTCTTCGTCACAGAAAAAAAGGGATATCGTATAATCCTCAGCCTGCTGGCATCAGCGCAGTAACAGCGGATGACAGAGGATAACAGAGGGAGGATAAAATCAGCGTTGTTGCAGTTTTAATTTCAATGCTAGACTAGCTGGTGATGCCCTGATCACAGCAGCCAGGTCTAATGACTCCGTAAAGGGTCGCTGCTCTCGTCAATGACATGCTCATTATATTTCCGTTTATTTTGTCAACAAGGGGTAAGCACTTGATGGTAAGTGAGATAAGAACGAAGATGTAATCGCACTTCACCCGGAATCCGCAACCACTGAAGAACTAGCTATCTTATCACTAAACTGTCAGAAAACAGCAATGCTATTAACATTGCTGTTATGGTGCCATACTTAAGATAAGATGGTGGTAGCTAGCCAGACGGATACACGGATACAGATACGGATACACACAACCATGTTTCCCCCGCAATCCCGGAATCGAACCAGATACCTCTGGGTCTAAGACCGGTGGCTTAGCCATTAGACCATAGAGGCGGGTAAAATTCGCAATCAACTTACCAGCACTAAGGTGGCCATAGCTTCCAGTAGACGCAGCTGAAGGTGCTCTCACTGCTAAACTGGCCGGTGATGCTCTGATCACAGCGGCCAGGTCTAAAGACTCCGCGGAGTACGGGCTCCAGGATACCGCCCTCTTGCGGTTGGCGGACGCACCAATCGCTCCACCCGATAACCTGAGTCTGGTGGGCGATGCTATTCTTGACCCTGGAATGATGGTAGACAAAACAATTGTCAAGTGTTTTGTTTTTCATTTAGATTGGTATAAAGTAACATTTATTGGCGAACAGTTGATTTATTTATTTTTTATTATAAATTGTGCAAAGTGAATCTCGTTCTGCTTTTTAAATTAAGCAAACATTGCAGTAAAACAGCCTAGACATCGGAAGTAGTCTACCTGCCGCACTCTATTAGCATTAAAGATAACTTATAGTGTCTAATAATGACTTGTCGTAAGTACTTCATTAAACATACGGCAAAATCGACGAGGCTAGTATCATTTAAGGAAGCGTAGAGAGCTAGGTACATTTTTTTTATCTACTGAAAGATCTATAATTACCCTGGATTTGAAAGTAACGCTGTTTAAAGCCTTGACCTCGCATGAGAAATGGCAAGCAAATGTCTAGCTAGTTCATTGCGCGTTGTATTAAGAAAATTGTAGTCAACGGTATTAGAAAAAACGCAGTGCACATAGAAATATCGGTAATGTGACCAACCTTCTAAACTAAGCTGGAAATCTTGGCTGGCGAGAGTGCTACCAGCGTGCAGCTCAGGGTGCAAACTCCTTGCTGCACTTAAGTACTCTAAACCTGTGAACAAGAAAAAAATACAATGTAAATATTAATTAAGTAGGTATACTAGTAGTCACAATCCTAGAAAAATTGAAAGCTGTGGTCTCTGCCATCCCACCAAGAAGCGGGCGTGATTGATGTATCCGTGTTTGTCAAATAATCGGATACCTACTCCCAAGCACCAAGAGATTTTCAAGGTGGAGGTTAAAGATTAAAAACCTACTTAATCATTGCGTTAATAATTAATAAGATTTTATAATATTTAAAATTACATTTAAACGAAAACAAACTCCAAACAAACTGTAAAGCGTGAACAAACCAAAGTATATGAATATAATTAAATATAAATCATTCACGTTAGCAAACATTGCGACAGCGTAGCAAACTAAGTAGAAATACACCGACAAATCACACCTTTATAGGCGTGGTTTACATAGAAATGTGATATCAGACCCACTTATCACGCGAGCTGGTCACCCTACACCCATAACTGCAAATTGAGACGTCAACGAGTTGGACCAACTTGAATATTAAGTGACCACTTAACGCCAGCACAGATTAATAATAGCCACAGATGTCTTTTACGGGCTATTTCTCGAGAACAGATTATAAAACTAAATTTAGAATGTCCTAATAAGGCGTAGCTTAATTGGACACCCCGTTTTGTAGCCGTTTGACAATGTTGCGAACGCTTAATTTTAAAACTGATTTTAAAATAATCAGTTATTAGAATTACAAAATGCTTGTGAATTTTTTTTTCATTAACGATAACTTTTTATGTACTTTTTTAATGTAATTATTCAGTTCTTAAAAACATTGCGTCCTTTAACAGGGTAATTTTATTAAACGTTCTTTAATATACTCACGTGGTTATCACAGGAGCACACATTAAAGTTTAAGAGTCATGAGAATACATTTAAAAAACTAAATTGAATTCCACCGAGCCGAACCCAACCGTATAGTTTTGGGCTATTAATCAACCTAATCAAGCTCACTCTCATCTGCGGGCGTTATTTCAGCCACGAATTTCTTAAATAATCACATATAATACGCTTGAAAACAAACACTCGGAGTCCGAACCTTAAAAAAAGATAAGAAGGTTTGATTTGTTGATCACGCTCCTCCGGCGAGCCGAGGCGGCCGTTCCGACCCGAAATAATAGTTTGATGTTAAAGGCGTGAGCGACCACCAATTTGGCAAATAACTGGCCCAACAAGAAAACGCAGACTGCCCGCGCGGCGCAGGGAAATAACGTATGTGGTCCTCGTTTGACGCGCCGCGGCCGGATGCTTTTATGTCTTCATCCATTGTGGAAACTGGCCGAAACGCTTGTTGGCAGATAAAAAAAAAACAACAATAAATACCTATATCATCATCGACCAAACTTCTTCCCGATAGTTGGGACCGGATTCCATTAGCGACATGGTCACCCTTACGACATTGGTGTAACACCGCACAAAAAGCGCACACGAAAACAATCTTTATGCGCATTTTTTAAATAGTTGAATGTCGGGCGGCGATCGCGTTACGATTGGGTCGCTTTTTGTTCGCACCAACAAGACGCGGCGGCGAGTGGATTCGGAGGTTGATGTATTAATTTTTATCAGAATCGATTGGGCGTTAAATTAGGTATCGAGAAGTCTAGTGGTTTCGTGGTCACGTTTGTAGTTAAGTTATGAATGTCAATGGCGGGAGGGGCGGTGTCTTTGCCTGCATCACATTGACTGCGGGGCTGAGCTAATGAGCCGGCCCGTAAATTATGAGTTCTGTTGTTATTCGAATGTTCGGCGAGATGAAGGCGTTACCGGAGTGAATTTTAAATAGCGGCGCGAGTTTTAGAGGTTCCTCTTTAGAGGTTCAAGCTTGTAATACGAAATTAATGTTTTGATAATTTTTGTGTTTGTATAATTTTTCAATTATTCATTTTACTTTGAAATGAATTAATTTGTCTTACCATCTGCGCGTTTGTTTTATATAAAACCCACGGATGAGATAAAAATATCAAGACAAGTGGTTAACGCTCACCTCATGTCTCTCCGTAATTGGCTGTTTGACTGTTTTCGAAAAAGTATTTAAAAAATTACAAACGCTTATTTTATACCTCGTACAATATTTTCTTTCTCGAAAAAGCTTTATTTTAACAGAAAAAAACATACTATTCTTTATTGATTGCAAATTTCGTGCGAAAACGGTTAGTCACGTGACATTTGACTCTGTGACGTCACATTTCAATAAATATAGAAACTTATCTTGAAACCTGACAGATAGTTTTTGTATATTTTGTGAAATGTGACGTCACATGAAGCTCAATCATGGCCGCCCGTGTTTCGGGTCTTGTAATCCACAGATAGAAATCGCAAATTTATTTTATAAAATAAAATATTTACAAATTATCTTAATAAAAAAAACTATTGGTTAATTATCGTTAAATCATAATCTACCATTTCCGACATATTTCATATTTTATTGTTACAACTGTCAAATAGCCAATTCATCGTAGGTACAATTTTCACTAACGATTGGCACAGTGAAGGGGGGAGGGGGGGGTGAGGGTTGGCCTCTTGTCTAAAGGGGGCTTGATAAGTTCAGACTTGTCTTAAGGCCCCAGTACACATTGGCGGGCAATTTGTTGATAGTGGCGCGTAATTTACCCCGTCTACACAATGGCGATGGCCGGCAGTGGGCCAATATACCGCCAATGTGTACTGGGGCCTTTAAATAACGCTTCGTTAAACACTTAAAATGATAAAAGGTGGTAAAGGCTTGGTCGTTAAGCCATCAGTTGTCATAAAGCGTTTGGTTAAGACACGATTTCGGGGAGCCGCAAAAAGCGACGGATTTATTCTAACAAGCTTTTTATGCTTTAATCGAAGGCTGTTAAGTTCAGGTAGTCAATTTTATTTGTTGTACAGTTTATTCCAGTTTCTGAGAACGGTGCGAACTGGAGATATCTCTAAAAGTATACCTAGGTATAGGTGAGGAATGACTAACGAATTAATCAAAGTAGAGGTGAAATAGGTATGACTGACAAATTAATTATTGGAGGTTGATTGAGATATCCTTTTAATGTGACTCATTTCTTCGCACCTCCAAAAGATGGAATAAGTAGTCCACGAGCACACGTTTTTCCTCCTTTCAATGACATAGGGTTTATCAAAGGAGGCGTGAAGAGGCCTTTATGGGCCGACAAGGTGAAGGTGACAGTTATGCTGCCTACGTCTCTGACGCTGCACCAGGTGTCCTCGCGCCTGCGGGGCGTTATCATGCGCAACACGAGAAAATTTTCTCTACCCGTTTTCTCGTGTTATGTCTATACACGATATATGTCAAAAATAGACATAATAGTAGTTTTTACTTGTCTCTGGTATTTTTGTCTACAAACCCTAAAGGCCCCCGTACATAGTGGCGTATGATAGCCCACTGCCGGCCATCGTCATTGTGTAGACGGGCACCGCCCGCCACTATACACCATTTACCCCGTCTACACAATGGCGATGGCCTGCAGTGGGCCATCATACGCCACTGTGTACTGGGGCCTTTACATGCAACATAATTTTATCGAGTTTTGACAACTGTAACCGAGATAGTTTATCGTTCCCGCCACCGAAGGAAGAGAGAATATCGTCCGCGACATATCTCGTGTTGCGCATGCTAGGTCTACTGGACTTCACTTCCTCTTAACATTAAGGCAAGTGTAGTCATTTGTCGGGCTTTAGAGAAAAACAAAAAATCTGTCTGGTGGCCAGTTCGTGAGCTTATCTCACTTGATTTTAGGTGATAGCGAACCGTGTCACGTAGCGGTGAAAGAATACTACCACCCCCTCTGTTCCCTTGGGTGTCGTAAAAGGCGATTAACGGACTAAAGACTGCACATACATCCAACAGCATAGATCGGCGATGGGCTCACCACCTGTCACTCAGTGCAGTCGCTATTTGGTGAAAAGTGGACTATGGTAGAGGACTGCTTTTGCGGTCCTCATTGCCTAGTCTCTGACTAGCCCTTCGGGGATAATAGTCGTGATTAATTATGTATGTTAGTTAGGTGATCGTAAGGCCGATGGTGGAAGCGCACTTCACAAGGATTCCTACTACTGAGGAGCTGGCTATCTTATCTCTAATTGTCGAAACATAACAATGCTAGTTACATAGATGTTATAGCGACATATTTCGATAAGATGGTGGTAGCTAGCCAAGCGGACTTAAAACAATGCCCGGGTTACCATCTGTCCGGATTTTTTATTTGTCCGGATTTTGGAATATGAGTAAGGTAAGTGTACCTACATATTAAGTAATATCAATAAAGTCTCAAATCTTTATTAACTAATTTATCTAAAAACAAAATATGGAAAATGAGTAATGTTTCCATTTATTGACTAAAAAGTCCGGACTTTTTATCGAAATGTCAGGCTTTTTGTCAGGACTTTTCAAATTCCTAAATGGTAACCCTACCCACGGCTAACCCAACCGAGTACAAACGTGTACGTGGGGAATCGGACCCGGTATCTTTTAGGTTTATGACCGGTGGTAAAACAACTGGACTACAGAGGCGGTAACTTACTGTCAGCTAAGATAAAGTTGAAGGTAACGAAACGTTCGAAAAACGGGTTACTCGCATAATGACTAATTACGTACACGCATATTGACATACACGCATTTTGACTTACACGCATATTGACTTACACGCATATTGACGTACACGCATTTTCACTTACACGCATATTGACTTACATACCTACCTCAGGTGGGTCTTTCGTAATTTCGCGGCTGGGTTGACCACTCCGCGACCGAGGTATTAAGACACTAAATGCATTATGAATAACAGTAGCTACCGGTTAGTCCACAGCTTAGACTCACACCAATCATTATTAAAATCAACCAGCCAACATAAACTATCAAAATGTGTTAATCCAAGTAGGTTCTTATACGAACTAAAAAAAGGCTATAAAGTGACGCGCTCATCATCATAGTAACGACGTGAAACTTATAACGTTTAACAGCATAATTGTACCTGGAGGTTCTAGTTGAGTCCGTCTCTTTCCCACTTTCAGTTGAGCGTATCACCGTCCTTGTCTGACGCGTTTTCGCGAACACATCGAAGGAGTTATCCATAATGGTTGTTGATTTATTTTGTTTGCCGTTCGGGCATGTCCGTTGGGTGTTCTGGGAAACCGTCGCGAGCCGCGAATCTGACCACTACTGGATATGAAGATGGCAGATTGATTGATGAAGCAATGAGTGGCTAAGCTGCTTGTTAGTTATTATAAGCGGTTATCATTTAAACGAGAACTGTGTGTTATATAGCTGCTCACTAAAAGAATACCTACCATTCTCTTCGTTTGAGTGTTGTAAAAGGCGGCTAACGGACTAAAGACTGAAAATACATTTCACCAGATCTAGTACTCCACAAAAAACTAACACTAGCAATATGTTTATGCATAGACTTTATGTAAGCAAAGAGAATGAAAGTATAATACAGTAATAATACATTTTGCATGGCGATTAAGGTGTAGGTACAAAAAAAATGCCTATTAAACTTGAAAAATTGCCTGCAAATAAATTTAAACATAAATTATTTAAATTATTAAATATTTAATTAATAGTATTACACGAACCAAAAAATTTTTAGAACCTAAAGTGTAATTGACTTTTTATGATATTTTTATCTTTTAATATTTTATTTTTTGACGTTATACTTAGACATAATATGGTGTAAATACTTACATTAGGGTGTCATATTATTACAGTGCTCAGCATATTCTGCCATTTTCAGCGTAGAAATATGATGTGCTTATTTAGATTAAAATTACTAACAAGATAATTATTATAAGTATTAAGTCAAAAAATAAAATATAAAAATATCATAAAATACCAAGAATACTTAGAAATAAATAATTTGAATTGAATTGAATTAAGTATTACTCTTCCTACCGAAATCGGCCCTATAATCACACAACAATCAGGTAAAATGAAAGCCTGTTAAATAAAATAGCAAGTAATTTGCGCTAAGCTAACAAGTTTATGTGTAAAGATGGTAATTAAAGTTAACTTAAGTTGAAGTGACTCGTCGGTAACAACGCGGTGCTATAATTAAACTGCGTAATCAAATCTCCCTTCGTAATTAACGGCTGGAACTCGAACTGCATGGTTTTGTATTACTGTCAATAATTATGGATTACTTACTTTGAAAGGAGATGTGTGATGGCGGCTCATTCATAGAATACTCCCTTCCCTTGGGTGTCGTACAAGGCGACTAACGGACTAAAGACTGCACATACATCCAACAGCATAAAACCACCTATCACGCTGAACACACGTGCAGTTGTTAATTGACTTACGAGGCAAGACTTCTTTATATTTAGCCGGACACGACTGTAAAAATCCGGACACGACTGTAAAAATCCGGACACGAATGTAAAAAACCGGACATGCCTGGTTAAAGCCGGCAAACCTAGTCCCAACGCTTAGCAAAGACCTCTATCATCGAAATCAAGTTATCGCTACAATTAATAGATATTGTCACCGCGATAGCCAAATGGGAGTTGGTGATAAAAAAACCCGGACGGACTATGCATCTAAAATGCCGAAACACACTTTACTGAACCTGGGAATCAAACCCGAGGCCTGCGGATGACGAATCGAACGCGTTGCCACTCGACAACTGAGGCTTTATATATAAGGTGACTGCTAGAAACTGCAAGAAACTTCAAGGGCTGGTCAGGTCAAGTGTTTTAAACATGGCAAAAATTACAAAAAAGATTGCAGACTAATGTAAGTACTTATCGCCCAGCTGACGCGGACGGGTCAACAGACGGGTGGGTCAACGACCGGCCGCTGCCCGCGCGTTGTAAATAATCATTATTTAATAATTAATTTTCGTTTTATATTTCGTTGTTTCTTAAAAATAAATTAGATACTCAAAGACTTTACTGAGTGGTAGAGCCACGCTGCGTTGCAGCACGCATTGGGCCGGCTCGCCCGGCGTAATACCACCCTCTCACTAATATTCGGCGTGAAATAATGGCACTTGGTGCTGTTGTGTTTCGTCCGACTAGTGAGGGTCCCGGAGGCTCCTTCCGCCCCCCCTCCCCCTCCTCCCAATTCCGATTCCTTCCTTAAACCTATTCCTCCCTTAAAGGCCGGCAACGCGTCTGCGATTCCTCTGGTTTTGCGGGTGTCCATGGGCGGCGGTGATTACTCTCCATTAGGTGACCCGCCTGCTCGTTCGCCTCCCTCTTTTATATAAAAAAAAAAGACTATCAAATTAAAATTCATAAAATAAATATTTAATGAAAAATAAAAAAGCACGAATTTCTTTTTTGTCATTTTTGTCATGTGTATAACACTTGACCTGACCAGCCCTTGAAGTTCCTTGCGGTTTCTAGCAGTCGCCTTATATAAACGTTTGTGGAAGGAAAGGTAGAATGTCATAGAAAGAAGTCATATTTATTTAGATACATTTCCTTCTCAACCAATACTGGTGTCACCTAATTTAAGATTGAGAATGAATGTGCCATATGTATGACTTCTGAATGGTCCCCGTTCGCACAAAAACACGTGTTAAGTTGTTAATTAGCATTCCGGGAACCGTGCGGCCCCGGGTTCGGTGCCGGACGGAGTGATTTATGCTTCCTACAACAAGAACTTTCGCTGGCACAATATTAATTTAGGAAGATGACGACACGACCCGAGACGGCTGTGATATGTATTTTTTTGACATATTTATTTATAGGACTATGAGCCGTGTGTGTGGTTCACTAAACTAATACTACCCAAGTAACCAAGGCATTTTTTCACCAAACAGTGATATAGTAGGCCTATATTGGTAATCATTGTGACTGCTTGTTCTATAAATTAATAATAAATAAAGGTTTTTAACAGAGCGTTTTGCTTCTATAAAATTAATGAGCATTTACGTTCCATAATTTTGCTCTAAGAACGCTTTCAGGACTATAGAAAAGAATTATTAAAGTGTTGCACTGTAATAGATATAGTAAAAGCAATTATGGTACTATTTAGTACTATAGACGACCTTATTGACAGTTTTGTGTATCTATTTTGCAATAATAATGCGTGAAAATAACTTTTACAGTACCAGCATTGTAAGAGTGTTGAAAACACTATTACAGGATCAATTTGCACTATAAAAGTTCCTTGCACAACCATTACGTAACATTATATCTTCTTACAAGCACCCTCAACATCGCTATGGAGCTAGTTCTGTTAAAATCATGATAACTCTTTTACAGTACTTAACAGTACCATAGCGACTCCTGGTGCAGCTGCTAAATAACTTCAATTTTAAATAGCTCTATAGATGAGTTTGTTCGTTCTGCTACGATACTAAATCGTGACAAAAAGTACTAAAACAGTCATAAATAATTAATCAATAAACAACCCCTCTCTTTATTTGGGTGTTGTAAAAGGCGGCTAACTGACAAAATACTACACATATATCCAACAGCATAGAGCGGCGATGGGCTCACCAGTCTCACCACCACCTATGACGCTGAGCACATGTGCAGTTGTAGTTGGCCTATAGTCTCTGACGCCTTTGGGGATAATAGTCTTGAATCTACTTATGAAAAATATTTAATTACACGGAGGAGCTTAATGGCACAGCGGCTAAAGCGGTCGGTTTGCGATCGTGCAAGTTAAGCTACTTTCGCAATGGCGGGTCACTGGATGGGTCACCAATAAAAAACATGTCGAATGTTTATAGCATTTTTGTGTTCCAACAGTTTAGGGATAAGTTAGCCAGTTCCTCAGTGGTTGAGGATTCCGGCTGAAGCTTCCACCTTCGGCCTGATCGTCACTTACCATCAGATGAGATGAAGGCCAAGCGCTTACACGTTGTTAAATAATTTAAAAAAAAACTTGTGTGTGTTTCCCAGCTCCTATAGTCCCGGGTCTTTTAAGCGGGGCGTGAAACGGCATTTATGCAGGCCGTCATGAATGGGTGCGCTTGGTACCGTGCTTGTTTCACGGTGAGGAGCGCTCTTGTTATTTAGAACTGCATCGGCTGTTTACCATCAGGCAGGATGAAGACTATGACGTGTCACATTAAAAAAAAGTCTTTGGTCTCGGCTGATGTCGTAAGATCGCAGTCGCTATCAACCCGCATTGGGCCAGCGTGGTGGGGGATTATGGCCCAATATTCTATAACAATATTTTTTTTAGTGTCCTTGTTTTCACTTGGTAAAAAAGAAACAGTTAAGAGAGAAAGGTCGAACCTTCTAGGAAACGCCACTAAGTTATAATAAACTTCAGAAAACGCTAATTAAAACCTGTTTTGTAACTTCTAAAATACCATTTATTAAACAAGTAACTGCTCATAACTTTCAAAAGGAAACATTCAATAGATAATGTAATATACCTAACCTCAGTAAAAAAAGTAACTCAATTGGATAATGACCGACGATAACGCGATTGGCTTGTATCGAATTCCCAAATTAATATTACTAACGGCTTAATTAACACGAATCCAATCAATTTGAACGCGCCTTTGTGCTTAATCAAATTATATTTTGACTCTATTCAAAAATTGATTCTTGTTATTAATAGTCAAAAAAATTAAGGTCGTTCAGCCTTAGAAGTAGCATAATACTAACGGACTAAAGACTGCACATACATCCAACAGCATAGAGTCAGAGAACAGATAGATAGGCGATGGGCTCACTACCTGTCACGCTGAGCACATGTGCAGTCGCTATTTGGTGAAAAGTGGACTATTGTAGAGGACTGCTTTTGCTGTCCTCATTGACTAGTCTCGGACTAACCCTCCGGGGATAAAAGTCGTGATTACTTTTGAGTAGGTACGTATGTACTAAATATTAGTTAAGTCCCATTATTGCAACAAAGTTACTACTTGTACCTAAGTGTTGCCGCTAGCATTAAAACGTTTTGTTTGAACTTTAATAACAATAACAACAGAGCCATCGAGAAAGCCATTTACCTCAGCTATCTAAGCACCAGAGAAAGAAAAAACAACTGAGATCAAAGTTTTCTGGGAACAATTATGTAAGTGTGGCGTGGGTGTCCGGGTGTGGTGTAAGTTGAAGAAACCAGCGGTTGTCAAGAAACAGAATCAAAAGACATAAGTGTACCGGAAGAGTTGTATTTTTGTTTTGTTACCTTGTTGTATGTTAATTTGTGTTTGATATGTGGTATCAACTAATGTTTTTCTATTTAATCTATCTAGAAAAATAATAAAAGTACATTATGTAGGTAGAGTACATACGTCATGCCGATTCCAGGGGGGATAAACAAGAGACCACAACATTTCTTTTATTTCGTTTACTCTCATATTCACGATAATCATAAATAAATAAAAATTGAAATGCTGTGCATTATCATGCAAAAGAGAAAATTGGAAAAGTTTCCCGAAATGTTTTGGGAATCAATAAAATCTAAACCATTTTTTTATTAACAAGGTGTTAATGGAATTGTTGTCACAAAACCAGCAATGTTTTATAAAAAAAAACTATTCAATAACGGCTATTTCATTAACACTCTGTGTATCAATTATCGACACGCGCCAGGCCATCACTCGCGCCATACGCCACGCCTGCGCCAGCGCAGCGTAAGGAACTCGTTCCAAAGATGTCTCAATCTGGGACCGGATCAATCAGCACCGACTGAGGTTTTTTTCATCGATCATGATCGAGACTCCGAACAGGTTTACGACCGTACAAATTGTATGAGATTATCGGCCAATAAATTTTTTAGATTCGCCAAAAAATACAGGCATGTTCTTCTATTTATAAAATGCTTTTAGGCTTTTTAGTGAATAAGTAAAATCATCGCATTGCAGATTGCAAATACCAATGAATAATTTATAGAGTAATAAACAAGGTCTCAAGTGAAATACTTTAAAAAATAGTGGAAGTCACAGTGATCTCGAAACTACACAATATGTGAAAACATAAATACCTCACTACTAATTTCAGCAATTTCATTTTCATTTATCTCGCTTAATATTAATGTTTTTCTGTTTAACCATGTAGCCTATCGGTGAAAGAATACTAGCACCCCCTCTCTTCCCTTGGGTGTCGTAAAAGGCGACTACAGACTAACGACTGCACATACTTCTAACAGCATAGAGCTACGATGGGATCACCACCTGTCACGCTAAGTACATGTGCAGTCGCTATTTGGTGAAAAGTGGATTGTGGTAGAGGACTGCTTTTGCTGTCCTCATTGCCTAGTCTCTGACTAACCCTTGTATGTATGTATTAATAGTACTGCATGTAAACCCGTCTAGGAGAAAATGTCTTTCTTTAACCGATCCTGAGAAAGTAATAAAAATTGGTCCAGTTCTGAAGGAGGAAACAGGGGACTACGAAACGTCGTTTTTCTGTGTTTCGTATGAAAATTTTTAATGACAATTTCACGTACCTAGTGGTTCTTTTTAAGCCTCTATGCACCGTAATTTCACTGGATCATGTACCCTTCAAACCGGAACGAAGTAATGTAAAACAATTAAGTTTGGCGGTAGTCGGTTTCTAGGCAGAATTCTGTCAAACCGCAACGGGATTAATAGCCGGCGAAAAACATAGATTCCTCAAACCGTAATGACCAAACCCAAACAGTCCCCAAAGTTTTTCTACAGACCTATCTAGATTCTCTTATTCGAGTCTGATACTTGATGCTTTTAATTTAAGTTAATTTTAACTCAAACAAAAATCTAGAGAAACTCGCTTTCAATCCCAACGCTCTGAAGTTTAACTCGGCTGTTCATTTCTCACATTTAACCCGATAACAATCTCCGTTACCAACGCTAACCACACAAAAAGTACCAATGAAGAAATTATCGCCATTAGCTGGACCCTAAGAGTTGATTATTAATATGTATCGAATGTTTCAAACGCAGCGGGTAATTCTATCTTAGGCCTTCGGATATGGTCATTATCAATCATACTGTTGAGGATATTAGCTATTATCATCCAGAGGCACGCAGCGGCGGATGAAAGGCCAGTGATAAATAGATTACAAATTATAATTTATACTCATGAGCTGCGGTGTTGATGTCAATAACTTCATTGCTATTTTAGCTTCGGATGATCGTGTTCTGTTTTAGTGGCCAGCATTACTTTGCGATTAAATAGAGTATGGCAAACTAGCTGATTTAAAAATTATAATAAGGTAGTTGACTGGTTAGTCAGGCAACTTTTATCGATATTGTTTCATAGTAATATTATGACGTTCGTTAGTACGTTTCCTGATTAATTGTGTGTTTATTTATCTACCTTTTGGGTTACAGAAATTCGTGTTGTAATGTACGGTTAATGCTTTGAAAAAAGTAATGTAAATGCAATTGGTTACAATTTGTTTCTTTCAATGTTCTAAAATTGATTAATTATCAAGTTAATATTGGTATTATGAATTGAAAAACAATATAGGTATTAAAAATTATCATGTCATTAAATTGACTTCAAAGTCCTTAAGTAAAGACTATAATATTTCGAAATTGGTCTTCTATAAGTTTATGAAAAAAAAATGCTTTTCAAATAACAACTGAAGTAGAAAATTAAGAGCCATATTGTACAGGCTGCCTATTCACGTCTAACTTTTTTTGATAACTTCGAATGTTTACAAAAAGATCCTTAACGTGAAGCTGTTCAATTAAAGAGCCTAATACAAAAATTAAGCCTTCTTCGTTTAAAATGCATTAATCCGGTCACTTGTCATGCGCGAGCGCACGCTGCATCTCTCTCTAAAACCCGTTCTGGTCCTCTCGCCTCCTCGTTGACAAAGATTAAGTTTTGGGACTTGAGCAATTTGACAAAGGTGGTTAAAAAAATTAATGAAGGTGTCAACTCGGTTTGTGACATTTTGTAAAATGAAACGGATCGCAAAAAATATAGTATATTGGAGCCGCCCAAGATCGAGCAGTGTGCAGAAAATGTTTTAAGGCTTACAAATTAATCCTTCCATATCGGTGGGGTATCGGATTTTTCGTTCTCACTTGATTTATGAAAAGTTTGCTAGTTAACGACGATTCTATTATACAGTTTTACAATCACACGAAGGTTCTGCTTATTTTTACAAAAGCAAAAATAGGGATTTCAAATGAATCACAATTCTCATATATCCTGTCACTTAAAATCTACTTATCATTGCTTTTGTAAAGCTTTTTGCTTTCCAATTTTTTTAAGAATGCATATTATGGAAATAAATATTTTATTTATGTTCATTTACTTTAGTTAAAACATTTGCATTTAAAATGCTTTTCATAAAAATCTTCAATTCCATGATTGATAATATTGTTAACATTTTTGGACTACGAATCTGTCAGCAGGCTGCCTCTAAGAATATGCATCAGTGCATCCATTCCCATCTCCGCCCACCGCTTCGATTCTTTGACCACTGTTATCGTCCACCGTTTCACAATCGAAGCGGTCGTGACTTTTTCGTTTTGTGTTTTTGGAGTAACATGAACTCTCAATCTCTGGCGCACAGTTTTTACGCTCAGTTAAACGAGACTCGGTTCTTAATTTACGATTATCGAGCGATGAATATATATACATGTATCGATACACGACCGTATATGCATACGATTATAATAATATTCGGTACATCGACTTTTATGATTGCAATGTTCATAAACTTTTTTTTTACGCTCAACAAAAAGAACTCGGAACGACTTCCAAGATTTTTGATATTGTTGCGAATAAACACCTTCAATAAAGTTTACTGTTTTAGCAATTTCATTAACTGTTACGTGTGGTATAAATTAATTCTTAATATATCATGCCGCGCGGTGATTGGCAGCTGTATCATTAGCAACTTTATTAAAATGTTTCATAAGATTCCGGCGAGCAAAAACTTGGGACAGGTAAATATGGTGATTAACATTTTCGGAGAGAGAAAAACTGCATAATGACGGGTCTCCGTGCAAACAACTTTATTAAAAAGGAATACGAAATGCATATCATTTACTCACATAATTTTAATTCTAGTTATCCTTGGTGATCTTAAAGCAGCGTTTTTGTTGCACAATCTGTTTATTCATTTCTGATTAATACCTTAAACGTGATGCGTCCTGTTGCTCTACATTACCTATGGAATAAGAATGATAAGGCAACAAATTGAGTGAAAAAGTGTCCCAATGAACCTTTAAATTGTCCTCTATATATGTCCCGGGAATACGTTCAGAGTTTACATCATCATTCACTTGTACTATCTGAAATTATGCCTTATTCAATTCTGATTCTTATGCATCAGGTCAGTTAGTGTGCTTGGCATTGTTAACGTTGGGCACTTAGTACCTTAAGGTAGCATTAACATGTTCCGTTAAAAGTAGTGTATTGAGACCACTTACTTCTGAAACTACAACTCTGTTACTGCAACTGTAAAGCTTGTTGTTGTCTGTATCTTATGGTTCAATTGTGCTGGCATCATTCTCATCACTGCTGGTAAGTGTTAAGGTATCATTTTGTTTAGTTTTCTTAGTGGACAGAGTAGTTATTTGTTTTAAGGGGGCTTTATCGCCGCACGTAGGCTCGATTTGAATAAAAATACAATTTATATGTGTCGGAGC
This sequence comes from Scoparia ambigualis, assembly GCA_963921215.1. Classification (NCBI taxonomy): domain Eukaryota; kingdom Metazoa; phylum Arthropoda; class Insecta; order Lepidoptera; family Crambidae; genus Scoparia; species Scoparia ambigualis. The sequence continues at coordinate 12,227,437 of OY992528.1, read as the reverse complement.
GTTCGGTAAGGCAGTGTAGGGTTACGGAGCCGGTCGGACGACTCGGCTCCCAATTTGCTGGCGTATTTCTGAGTAAGCTATTAAGTTTCGGCTTGTCACTTCAGTTGCGAAATTTTGCAGTCGGCCGATGCAGCTGGGGTCGGCATTTTGTGAGCAATCAGTGAAGTTAGTCTAGGTTTTTTACCTGCTAATGACTTCCCGCAAGGAGGTCGATCAAGCAGAAACACGATACGTCACCCAAAAAACAGTAGTCCAACCGATTTGCATATTTTAACAAGTCGTTATTGACATTTAATCTAAATAATAAAATGATTTAGCTAGCCTTTGCAAAAGTAAGTTTGTTAATGTGATGTTTATGATTATATATAAGTTTAGATAAAAATCTTTATAAACGTCAACAGATTGCTTATGAAATAATCAAGATTGGAAGATATACCTTTGAACTTTGAAATGTAACACTTAATAAACGATATTGAACATTGTAATTAATATTCAATTCAGATTTTGATCAAAACAGCTTCAATTTGGAATAAGCGTTTAGTATACAATATGTTACATACATAAAGTTCGAGTAATTATAACACAGAATACTTAACTTGCTGTTTATTAAGTTTTCCAATACCTGGTAGTCGTTGGCTTTAAAATTTTATGTTTATGTTGTTACACAAAGATTGCATTTGTAGTGTTTTACATGTCATATATCACGTATATATCGAGGTGGGTTGATTTGACAAGTATTACGTGGCAAGTATTACTACAAGTATAGGGAAAATTCTGAAAACTATACATTTGTAATTAAATCATTAAAAAACATTATGCCAAAAAACGTATATTTCAACACTCTCGAGGGAATCATAATTTATAGGATATTTTCCGTTGACCTAGAACTATTACATTTGGCAAGTAGGTATTACTGTCTTATACTACAAGTATAGGAAAAAATTTGAAAACTATACATTTGTAATTAAATCATTAAAAAAACAGGGTCTTTATGCCAGCCGGTCCAAATATTGAATATCGTATGAAAAGGCTTTATTGGCACAAGCTTACAGATTTTTAATTATTTTTATGATGTAAGTATAGTTTTCGACTTTTGACAAAAATAAAAAAATAATTATAATGTGCACCTACCACAGATATAGTGTAAATCTATATCTGTGGCACCTACTTTGTACGGAACCCTCGGTGGACGAGTCCGACTCGCACTTGTCTGGTTTTTTTTTATTAAAATATCACTACTGACTTGTCTGTAACTTTAAATCTATATTAACTCTTGTCAATATAATTATGTTACTATATATAATTCTTTTATCAAATACTGGCGAGTAGGTACCTACCATACGTATTATAAAAAATGTAAAGAAATATTCGCTCTATTAGGTAAGTTGAAAGATATTATGTTATCTGCAAATACTGATGGAGTCAAATATAGGTCTTTAGAGAACAAAACTCTGACATCCGGTGACCTACAGTAGACGAAATATGATATACAGCGACTACTTCCAGCGAAACGAGTGGGATGGGTGTGCACGAGACGGACCAATGATGCTTTACTTTTCAAGTATGTTAGGTTATAAGATTATTGTATACAAAAATTTAACACAAACGCTGTTGTGAACAAATACAAATTGTAAAATGTGGAAAATAAGAGCCACGGTAGCATAATTGGCACTTCCAATCAAGATGCACTCAGCCGATTAAATACTGCTCGTGGAAATTTTTGTTTACATATTCCAATTTGTGGGTTATTTGAATTTAAAAGGCTACAATATTTAATAGCTTTCACCGGTAAATAAAAACTGTCAATATTCTTATTAATATTCATAAACATGCATTATTTTGACACCGATCTTGACCTTATTGTAATGTTTATCATTTTGTTAGCAATACAGGCTGCTTTTTAATTGGGTAAGAAACTGAAGAACCTTTTTAGAGGCAGGGTAGCTGTCTTAGGGTTGGCAACGCTAGAGATAATAATATGTAGTGGCCATAGTTTGTTAAAAAATATTCAATAAAATACAAATAATAAAATAAAATAACATTGGTTTGGAAGGGCTAATTGGACTATTAAATGTGTTAACAAGGCATTAACTAAAACAATGAGTATTTTGTAAATATCAAGTCTTCTACTGCTGTAAAAATATATGAAAACGTAGGTATTTAGATACATTGACGACTCGACTATTTACACAGCGTTCACAGGCACAGAGAAACTTGAATTCTTCTAAAGCCTCTGCTTGAACAATGAAGACATTAAGACTGAAGTATTTCAAACGTGCATTAATTAGATAAGAAGACGTTCGAGGGCGAATACGCGAATATATTAAACACTGATTGGCGTTTTTGTCGACGACGTGTTTGAAGACCGCCCGCCCCGTTTTTAGTAACGCACGAGACGGGCTACCGGATATTTTAATGTTAATGTTTTGTGAATTCTTTAGTGCGTATTTTGAAGTTGACAGAAAATGAAAAAATAACTTCTACCAACAAAAGTTACGCACGACGCGACGACTAGTTACCGAACATTTTAATGTTAATCTTTTGTGAATTCTAACATGCGTATTTTGAAGTCGACAGAAAGAAAAAAAAAACAAACAAAAATCTACTAACAAAATTTACATACCTACGAGTTTATTTTTTTACATGTCATTTATTTTGTTTAAAAGGTTCAGATTTATTTTGTAGCGTGCTAGTCTCACCACTTTATTACGTTTCTGGATTCTATTCGTAGGTCGAGCAAAGTATATATTTTTTTAAAGTGCACCTCTTATCAAGCTGATATGTCATTGTAGCGATGATGACTGATATCAATGATGCCTTTTTCCAGAAGGCAGGCTACATATATATTTTATACTTGGGAATCAGTCAAAAGCAAGCTATTTACTACTCAATGATGCCTTTTTCCCGAAGGCAGGCTACATATATATTTTATACTTGGGAATCAGTCAAAAGCAAGCTATTTACTACTTAACTAGTTTCACATATTATGGACTAATAAGTTAGTCTTAAAGCGACTTCTCAAGTCTTCTCTAATGTCTAAAACTATGATACGCACACTTTTTCTCCCACATTTTTAGAGAGAAATGCAACATTTAAAACACGAGTACATCTTTAAACACTGTTTGCGGTCTTTAATGTTTTACTGGTTGCGTGTCGCATAAACCCTTCCTCGGGTAGGTTTAAAAAATCGCACCTAATTGAGCGTTATCTAAAGATGCATTTAACGGGTCCGTGGGCAATCCGCCTGCGTAAGCAGACACCGAGCGCAGATTGTTTTTATTGTTGGCCAGCTCGTAAACAATTTGGCGCGGACGAAGGGTTTAGTTTCACCCGTTTATTGTTCAAGGACTATAAAAGTCGGTTCGGCCCCGCTAAGGTTTTGAGTCGACTGTACCGTAACTGAAATGTTTTCTCGTATGTATGAAAAGTATTACTTTATAAGTTTTTGTGAAATAAATGCAAATACGGGTAAAGATATTTTTGAGAGACTTTGCCTTGAATGATTATTAAAACTTCTACAACTTTGATAAATTTTTAAACGTAAGTACCTTATTTTTGTATATTTTTTATGTTTAATGGAATTTTCAAATTATTTTACTATCGTATGAGCACATATACATTGCACAAATGCCAGTAGATCAACCCAACATATTCAACAATGACTAATCAATTTGATCCTAAAACTCCAATCATAAAGTTAATTGATAAAGATCCGCTATCTGTTCATCAAAATTAAAAATACTGTTGTCGTTAAAAAAACGCTCAAATAAACTCTAAGATATCGAAACGTTAGAAGAAAAATACTGTATTTAATAATTAATTAATTAATCATACTTACTGTATGTAATTAATTGATAATGCTCACATGCAATAGGTACCACAGAATCATCAAGTATTTTAAAATAACAACAGTAAATAAAATTTCTAATCTAATCTAAAAAACTTATTTTTGAAATAAAAAAAACACAATCCATTAATTTTATACTATCGCTGACATGACGTCAGACAGAGACAAACAAGAGCAAACCAATGTTAGAGTGAATCAAATATAATGATGTTTTTGTCACTTCACACCATTTCTCAAACTGTTATTTTCCATATCTCATACAGCTTACATGTCGGAACTCTGTTTGCTTACTGATGAATGAATGGTCGAGAAAAGGGTGGCACACAAAATGGAAGAGCGCAGATGGACTGTTTTACAACGCTTTATTGTTAAAACCCTACAGTTAAGTTCTCGTGAAAGGTCAGGTCAAGAGTAACCAAAAAGTTGTTTTTATTTTAAATTATGTTGCTAACGTATTGTTTTGTGTGTCAATAAATGTTTCTCTCTCTCTCTCTCTCTCTCTCTCTCAAGTATGAAAAATGTTTTCGGAATAAGTGAAGCTAAGGACTTGCGTCAGGTACGTCGCAAATGGAAAGTTTTCAGTAGTTGAGGATTCCGGGTGAAGCGCGCTGTCACCTGCGCCCCTAACGTCCCTTACCATCGGATGAAATGAAAGCCCAGAGCTCAACCATAGGAGATTTAAAAAAAAGTTGTGGTATCTGCCTTGCCTCTGGGATGGTTATGTACGTATGTCATCGAACGTACTTCGATCAGAAACGTTCTGGTGAAAAGACAGGTCAAGAGTTCAGGATACTTTTGACCTGACTTTCCTCCTGTACTGGATCCTGAGGTCCCAATATTAGTAGAGAAAATAAGACAAAAAAAAGAGTAACAGGATATCTAATGGAAATCTATATGGTCTCTGATCTTAAATAGGTTTTTTCTGAGTGGTAGAGCCACGCCGCGTTTTAGCACGCACTGGGCCAGCTCGCCCGGCGTAATAACACCCTCTCACGAATATCCGGTGTGAAATAATGGCACTTGGTGCTGTTGTGTTTCGTCCAGCCAGTGAAGGTTCTGGAGGCCCATCCCTCCCCCTCCCCCTCACAATTCCTGTTCCTTTCTTAACCCTATTCCTTCCTTAAAGGACGGCAACGCGCCTGCGATTCCTCTGGTTTCGCGGGTGTCCATGGGCGGCGGTGATTACTCTCCATCAGGTGACCCGCCAGCTCGTTTGCCTCCTTCTTTTATAAAAAAAGTCTTAATTTTTGTGTAACGGTTTGTATGGTTTGATTTGATTTCAATGACGGAGGCCTTTGTTCAGCTATAGTCAGATATAGGCAATTTACTTACATATGACCTTCTGTACATGTGAAGTGATTTGTGCATAGCGTTCTGGGGAACCTACCGTGGGCCCACAACGAATCGGTAATGCGCACTGCAGGCGCGACTAGACTGCGCCGCGGCTTTCGTTTTGTGGTATACGTGATGAGCTTATTGGGATATCAGAGTTCTCAGATAATCACATACATACAAAAATTCACGACTATTATCCCCGAACGGTTAGTCAGAGACTAGGCAATGAGGACCGCAAAACAGTCTTCTACCATAGTCCACTTTTCATCAAATAGCGACTTACACATGTGCTTGTGACAGGTGGGGAGCCCATCGCCGCTCTGTGTTGTTGGAACAAAGTGCAGTCGTTAGTCCGTTAGTCGCCTTTTACGACACCCAAGGCAAGAGAGGGTGTGGTTGTATTCTTCGCCGCCACGCGACACGGTAATTTTTTTTTTAAAGTTTTTATTAAAAATACTTTCTTTGCCTGTAGCTTGGACCACGTCATAAGTCCATTAATGCATCTCATGCATCTGTTACGGTCTTATCCATAGATAATATTAGTGGAGGCGTGTTAAGGAAAAATATCTCAAAATTTCCCTATTCCTCTTGAAATACGCCTCAATAGGCAGTTGAGTCTTTACTCTATGGTTCATTTCTATAATCGTTTATTTGCGTAGACAGAGAATCCTACTCTGTCTACGTTTGTTTGTCTAAGGCAGATGGAAATGAATGTCGATTGTAATAAAATTGTATTCGTTGTAAACATAGGATAAAATGTTTACTAGAAAAAAAACAACCAGTCTCAGGAAAGCTCGAACGGGATTGGAACCCGTGACCTTTGGATTGCCGGTCCACTGCTCTCACCGCTAAGCTACCGACACCCCAGAAGACTCGCTAAATTTTTTCTCTTCTTTCTTTCCTGAGACTGGTTGTTTTTTTTTCTAGTAAACATTTTATCCTGTATAGCATTGTGAATGCAAAAATTTCAATAATAAAGACATTGTAAACATGTCTTTGATTGTTAACTTTATTCAAGATAATTTATAAGAGGATTTTGAGTTTGATGCATCGGTGGATGAGTTGCATAGCGCTCGACCCGATATCATGAGGTCCCAAGTTCTATTCCGGACTCGGCAGCCAAAGCACTTAGCCAATTTCTGACAATACTCATCAAGTGTAGCGATAACTTGATTTTTAATGGTGTTTACTTCACCTTTATAAGGATGTTTTATTCCTTTCATTAGGATTTTTTTGAAGCAAATACGAAGAAGTTTTATGTAATTAGCTAAAAAAAATTAAGTTCCTTGTTACAAAAAATTTGTTTATTTCCTTTTTGCGCTAAATACCAAGGCGACTGCTTTTACTTTGTCAAACTCAAACTAAGAAAATCCTATACAAATAAAGATTTATCAAAGTGCTTTTGAATCGTCCATAAGTAGGAAAATTTATTGCCTACTCAAAAAGAATCCGACGCGACATCGTAAAAACTGCGAATGAAATTCACCCACAAGCTATTCCACTGCTGGGCAAAGAGCCCCATCATCGAAGTATTTGCTTAATCACCACATTTGCCAAATGCAACCCGCACTTGTCATTTGTGATTAGGGTTGACGAGGATTCCTCTTCCGCATCCACATGTTACGAAAGTTCCGCAATTATTACAGTTCCCCTACCGCTATCGCTTCCCCATAAATAAAAGTTAAAAATTCCTCTTCCGCTATCGCTTCCTCATAAATTAAGAGGAATGAAGGAGGATTTGAAATTGCGCGCGAAATCTCCGGCCGGCCACAAATAAATAAGAAATAAATAAAATACTACGTAGGTAAGTACTTTGTTTTTACAAATAACTAAGAGAAAAACGGAGAGTGTGATGAAATACACTTAATAATGTGCCTGTTTCATCACACTTTCTTTTTATTCCTCTTCCTCATCCGCATCCTCTTCCTCATAAATAAATTTTCCGCATCCCTCATCCGCATCCTCTTTCTTTGTGCTATACAATTCCTCTTCCCCTTCCTCTTCCTCATAACCACATCCTCAACAACCCTATTTGTGATCACAAACCCGGACTATGCATCGAAAAATAGATTTATGCTTCGTTCGTTCCGAAGTTTTTTTCCACATTCCAAAGAAATCTTAATTTGTCCAATATCACTATTGAAGTTGTGCTTCGGCCCAAATTACAAGTAGATAGCTAAACATAAAGTAAAAAAAATTCTATATATATAATAAGATTTAAGTAAGTTTGACATACTCATATAAAAATATGGGCCGTAAAAGGAATATAAAATGGGCCAAAGCGAGAATAAAATAATATTTTGGGACGAAGGAAGTATATTGTTTGGGACAAACCAGGTTTTTTTATGTGGGACGAACGAAGCATAAACCGAAAAATGCGAAACACACTTTGCCGGTCAGGAGAATAAAACCCGGGACCTCGGTACATCGGACGAGCGAGCGCTCTCCAATCGTCCTCAGAGGCGTTTGTACTTAAATCCAAAAGTCCGAATGAAACGTCTTAATAATTGAAGGTGGAAATGCCTTCGTTATTCGTGTGGCACGGCTATTCCGACCCGTGACTCAAACATGGTCTTAGCTTTAATAGCTGGTTTTACGTATCTGTCATCTTATTTAGCACAACCCTTATAATAAACTCTATTAAGCACAAAAATAGGGTTGGATTTCCCATGTCAGGGTGTTTAGAGACTACAGCCAGTCGTGAGCTCAAATTCTAATTAACACTTGGGTGTGTTGATAAATTGTGCCGATACCAAACTCTCGCCTGGGACCATTTATGAGATGCGCTTTGAGTAAATCAGACCCTTTTTATAAGCACTAGATTTTGCCTATGGCTTTTACTAGAAATTTGGTCTGTCACATTAGAGTTTGAGACAAGTAAAGTTCCTTAGCTACGCTAAGCGGATTCATAACAAGGGTATTTAGTTTAAACGTTATCTACCTGTATTTTAACGTAAAAGAAACGACAGAGTTTAATGATTTTGGTGCCAGCATGCCTAAGCCGTTCGAAACCCGAATGATTACACAAAAAATAATTTAGCACTACCAAAAAACAATTTCAAGAATTCAGTAAGAAAATAAATTGTTTCCAACTCAACATATTATTGTCATTAAACCGCTGAACCGCAAACGATATAACTTTTTATGCCACGTATTTCTTTCGTGAGCGTTGTCTGCAGCCCTACCACGGGTTCACGGGGGCTTTTGAATTTCTCAGGTGACTTTTCAAAACAGCATCCGAAACTTTTTAAAATTGAAATACTATTTTAAACAGTCACTCTTTCCATTTTTTCGAATCCATTTAAACTGGATTCCAAAAAAGTTAATTTACTATTACCCATCCATTATAAACTAACAAGGTAAGGTTTGTTAATATTTAAAACAGAACAAACCAAAAAAGTTTGTCAGTGCTTATAGTGTGGTTTTGTTTAACAAAAAAAAATCTTTGAAATAAATGCAGCTCTCGCGTAGCATCCCTCAATTAACTCTTTTAGTTAACTGGTAGAATATACTTTCATAACGTTTACTATAGGTTGGCCAATTCATTCGTGACAATACCATATGGACTGCGGGACTGGTCTGCGTCAGTTTGTGGTGAAACCACTTACCTTTTCCACTTCCTAGGTATTATTTCATATAATCATCTCATATTTTAACTTCGTCTTATATATTTGCTTTTATTTTTCCTCGCTTCTGCAACGATACATAATGTTTTAGTAGCTACACACTACACTACACACATCGCAATTCCTTTATCTAAACACATTTACTTACGTGTTCTAAATCACGAAACTTCGGACACTATTTTTCGACACTTTTACGTATCCCACAAGTTTCGGATCACTTCGATAATCTTATTATGCGTTTTTCCTTGTAATATTTAAATGTATCTCACTTTAATTGTTTTCTATTTACTAAATATTGTATTTTGGTTACGTTTTGAAGTATCTGACAACTTATTTTTGCTTCGTTGCTATGCAACTTATCAACATAATCCAATCAAAACTTTTTGACTTACTTATTTATACATTTGGCCATCTAGATTTCTCGTTTTAAAAATATTATTTTGAAAATTATGCAGAACTCAGAAACCGAGGTTTCTTTATAAAGTTCAGCCGACGACTAATCATTATATCTCTAGCTTTGGATTCAAAAGGTTTACTCTACTGAGACGATCACCAGCTTCCGAATTGGAAGGTCAAGACTCCTTACTTGCCTCTTCCAAATTGGAAGGACTAGTCTTCAAGTACAAACACCAGCTTCCGAATTGGAAGACTACGGCCTCCAGACATCGCGCGCGCCTACGCCTGCCTGTGCCTGTCTCGCCTGTCAGCCTGCACCTTCGCCTGCCTGCGCCTGGTGGCGCCTGCCTGCCTGCACCTTCGCCAGCCTGTGCCTGCTGGCGCCTGCTGCCTGCGCCTGCCTGCGCCTACCTGTGCCTACCGGCGTCTGCCTGTCGGCGCCTGCCTGTCGGCGCCTGCTTGCCTTCGCTTGCCTTCGCCTACCGGCGCCTGCCTACCGGCGCCTGCCTACCGGCGCCTGCCTACCGGCGCCTGCCTACCGGCGCCTGCCTGTCTTCACTTGCCTGCGCCCTTCGACGTCTGCCAAGTTCAGCGCTTGCCTCCACACCTTCGCCTGCCTCCACGTCAGCTGCACCTACCCCTTCACTTTTTATATTATCATCCTACATTTTAACCATCATCACCTCCATACTCACCATCCTCACTCACCTTTTTATTTTAACTTTGTTTGTAATTTTATTTTGACTTATAAATATTTGTAAATTTCTTATCATCTTTTCTTTTTTAAATGTCGCTTCACGACATTTTGGCGCCCAACTAGCTTTTAGATTCTAATCTCTTCTTTCTTTTTACCCACTCCCTAGAGATTTTCTTTTTTGTGTTTGCTTTCTTTTTCTTCACCATCTATGCATTTTTTTTTTCTCTCTAAATTCTAAAACAACACTTTGTCTAGTGATTCTACAGTTCTTTACACATTCACCTACTTAAACTCTTTTCATTTAATATTTTTATTTTCAGTTTTACTAAAGCTGAAAATATTTCTCCTCTTCAACATCCCGCAGCAGCCGTTCCAGAACCTGCTCTTACGACTCCTGCTGCCCTTCCTCTCCAACCTTACTGTCAGGTACCTCCTCAAACTATTCCAAACCTTCATCTTTTCAAATCTTTAAAAAAAATTTAACTCTTACCTGTATATTTTTTTTAAAATCTTTATATTTTTTTCTATATCTCTAACTTTTTATATCTTTATAATCTTTAACTTATCTTTGTGTACTTTTTTTTGGAGACCCTATTTGTTCGACTGGCAGATGGCACTTTACATTCCGCTCAATCTTAACTTCTCCTTCATCTTCCAAATTTAATATGATATATATGTTTTAATCACATTCACATTTTCATTCTATTAACTCATTAACATTTTTGTTTCTTTATTTTTTTTTTTGTTTACCTTAGCCTGTGCTCTTAAGCACGTTTTTAACGTTCTATAACGTTACTCAAGATCTATCTATTGATCTTCTCTATAACTTTAGTACCTACCTACTTTAGTTATCAAGCTTTGAACCCTACCGTTCTTAGCTACTTTATTGCTTCGAGCCCTACCGCTCGTAGCTACTTACGATATTATGTTTTGAGCCCTACCGCTCTCAGCATATCTTAATTTACTTCATTTTTATTTTCATTTCTTTATTTCTTTTTTTTTCCTTTTTTTTGTTAGGAGCGGCTGACTACTCCCTAAAAAAAGCCTTAGGTCTAACTTTCCACTTATAGAGCGGTCGACAACTCTTTAAATAAGCCCTAATCGTCATTTTAAAACACCCTTCTAGAGTGGTAGTCATTGAATGTGAACTCCACCCTTATTGAATGCAGATGATAGTATGTAAGAGAACGTATGTCTGTTTGTTAGGCGATGTATGTCTGTGTGAAGTTGTGTTTTTCGGATTCTTAAGAAATACACTTTAAAAATTTTCTCTGAGTCAAAAATTTTCTGGGGTCGTGGGGGAAATGTGGTGAAACCACTTACCTTTTCCACTTCCTAGGTATTATTTCATATAATCATCTCATATTTTAACTTCGTCTTATATATTTGCTTTTATTTTTCCTCGCTTCTGCAACGATACATAATGTTTTAGTAGCTACACACTACACTACACACATCGCAATTCCTTTATCTAAACACATTTACTTACGTGTTCTAAATCACGAAACTTCGGACACTATTTTTCGACACTTTTACGTATCCCACAAGTTTCGGATCACTTCGATAATCTTATTATGCGTTTTTCCTTGTAATATTTAAATGTATCTCACTTTAATTGTTTTCTATTTACTAAATATTGTATTTTGGTTACGTTTTGAAGTATCTGACAACTTATTTTTGCTTCGTTGCTATGCAACTTATCAACATAATCCAATCAAAACTTTTTGACTTTCTTATTTATACATTTGGCCATCTAGATTTCTCGTTTTAAAAATATTATTTTGAAAATTATGCAGAACTCAGAAACCGAGGTTTCTTTATAAAGTTCAGCCGACGACTAATCATTATATCTCTAGCTTTGGATTCAAAAGGTTTACTCTACTGAGACGATCACCAGCTTCCGAATTGGAAGGTCAAGACTCCTTACTTGCCTCTTCCAAATTGGAAGGACTAGTCTTCAAGTACAAACACCAGCTTCCGAATTGGAAGACTACGGCCTCCAGACATCGCGCGCGCCTACGCCTGCCTGTGCCTGTCTCGCCTGTCAGCCTGCACCTTCGCCTGCCTGCGCCTGGTGGCGCCTGCCTGCCTGCACCTTCGCCAGCCTGTGCCTGCTGGCGCCTGCTGCCTGCGCCTGCCTGCGCCTACCTGTGCCTACCGGCGTCTGCCTGTCGGCGCCTGCCTGTCGGCGCCTGCTTGCCTTCGCTTGCCTTCGCCTACCGGCGCCTGCCTACCGGCGCCTGCCTACCGGCGCCTGCCTACCGGCGCCTGCCTACCGGCGCCTGCCTGTCTTCACTTGCCTGCGCCCTTCGACGTCTGCCAAGTTCAGCGCTTGCCTCCACACCTTCGCCTGCCTCCACGTCAGCTGCACCTACCCCTTCACTTTTTATATTATCATCCTACATTTTAACCATCATCACCTCCATACTCACCATCCTCACTCACCTTTTTATTTTAACTTTGTTTGTAATTTTATTTTGACTTATAAATATTTGTAAATTTCTTATCATCTTTTCTTTTTTAAATGTCGCTTCACGACAAGTTGTGTGCAGAGGTCACCCCTTCCCCGTCGCCAGACAAACTGTCACGTTATCACGTAGGTACTTACGAATTTGCCAGACAACACACAGTCCATTTTGCACCACACAAAAACCCGCTGTATCGTGAACCGTACGCAACACAATGGTAAGGGCTACCGGGAATGCGTTTAATCCGGCGTCGGTGTACCATTTCAGATTTATCACATCCATTGCGGCGTAGCATTACCTTCAGCGAAGTGCATTCGATAACAGTGTCGACTTGAAAGACGACCCTTATTGTTTTTGGCGAGTGCATTATACAGCAAGTAAATAAAGTAAGTAATGCAAACTTATGAGATAGTCTCGAAGAACAATCGCTTGTAATTGTGATCGAATTAATAGTTGGTTTATTCCACATTGGGGAGCACACTTAAGTACTGATCGAGGAACTGGCTATCTTATGTTTAACTGTCCAAACACAATATTGTTGTGTCATGTTTTTAGATATTTCTAAAAATATAAAATGGTAATACTGATTTATCCGCCTCTTGACGTTACCTGTTTATCTGGGGAAGTGGTAGGAGTAGAAAGGCTCTGCTCAGACCAAGAGTTGAGTCGATGGCTATTATTTTGCCGACCACGACGGTGTTAAGACTACTTGTTAAATCTATGTCCGGTAGCTGTGTGATTTTATAAAAGTGTAATTTGTTATTGGAACAATATAGTTAACAGGTTCGCTGTCGAAGAATTATAACAATTGGTTTTCTATTGTTATGTATCATATCATATGTGATTCATGGGACAGGGAAGGGGTTAAAATAATTACCAGTTACAAGTTAGAGTGGTTTTATTTTTTTATCAGTTGTTACGGCGACAGACTTTAAGGCGAACTTTGTCAGGCGAACTTAAAACTTGGTTTTGTGCACTAGTCGATAAATCGAGGTTATCCTTGATATGAATTTGACATATGTAATTCATTAAAACATGATGTCTTAAAAACTACATTTTATTTTGTTTTCCTGATAACAAATCGTTGTCTTTTATTAGCTACTAGCGGCCGCTCGCGGTTTCACCCGCGTGGTTCCCGTTCCCGTGGGAATATCGGGATGAAAAGTATTCTATGTGTTAATCCAGGTTATAAACTATCTGTATGCCGAATTTCATCCAAATCTATTTAGTAGTTTTTACGTGAAAGAGTAACAAACATCCATACTTACAAACTTTCGCGTTTATAATATTAGTAGGATAGGATTATAAAGGTTATACACACGACGAAAGGTTGACATAGGTATGAGATGTACACACGATCTATCGTTAAAAATGTTGAAATAGATATTAGTTAAGAACAATTCACTACAACAAGGAAGCGTTACTATAATTTAGACTTTTTCTTTTGTTTTTCGGAACCGTCATCCAATATAGTATGATATTTTAATTACCGAGTAATCCGAGCTGCTACAAAAGAATGTCAATGTGTTACCACAAACGAGTAAACAGGCCCTACGTACAACCGGACACTCTCAGCAGGTGATAATGAGTTGTGTACGAAGATGCGATGGAGGCATTATTAATAATGTCCGATAAAGTTAGTTTTACTGTGTTGTTGTGTCTAAAGCCTATTTATATAGAGCAGTCATATTCAAAATATGATTTTCTTAAAGTTATCTAGGTTCTCAAAGAAAGTCAACTTTTTTTTCGATTTTATTTAATTTTTATTTAAAAAGACTAAAGCCGTGTTGTAAAGCGGCTCACTAAATGATTACTAGCTACCCATCTCTTCTCCTCGGTGTCGTAAAAGGCGACTAACGGACTAAAGACTTCGGCGATGGGCTTACAACCTATCGCGCCGCATCATAATCAAGGACCACCTCAAAATACTGGGCGTGTCGTAAAATGTTCCTTTTGTGGATAAGTCCACCAGGAAACAATATTACACATGCAAGAAATGGATTTGTCTGGAGCATCAGTTTCTCCAATGCGCTGACTGTAGTAAAACCGAAGAAAGTAGTATAGAAGAAACAAGTGAATAAAAATAAAAGTGTTTCAAGTTTATAAGTATGTCATAAAATTACTGATTTTCGTCAAATTTTCAGAAGTCTGACATAAAGTACCTAATAAACAAAAAAAAGTTATATTTTGTTTCTAGTAGATTTTTAATAAAGTATGTTTTGTTATAGTATAAATTATTTATTTTGTTTATTCAAATTCACTGAAAAACAGGTAGTTGAAATTGTGCTACGTCTACATACGTAGAACAATTTCAACTACATGTTTTGCGCGCGAGTAGGTACTGGCTTTCCAAATAGAGGCGCGTGTACTGTAGTATTAATATAAAATTTTACTCTTGGAGAGCTTGAGACGAAAGTCTTGGAGCGGGCGGGAATAGGCCAAAAAAAATGTTACCTCTTAAAGCATTAGCACCATAAAGGGGGTGGTCGTAAGGCACAGGTCGGTACGCTGGGTGGAGGGCGGCGAGGTAGCTCAGCTCACTGGTGGCGCCCGCCGCGGCCGCCGCTGCTGCTGCCAACCTGAAAAGAAGCAGACGTTAGGTATGTGACGGTCCACTTGTCTACCTTGACCTATGTCGATTCGACTATTAGCAGGGGGGTGTCACTCCGCAGTTTCACATGCAATTCACATGAAATTTGCTAGTACAAAATAGTCAAAACACACGACTTCCGGCCAAAAAAACAGAGAAAAACTGATACCAGTTTGGCTATACGGTTGCGAGCTGTTAACTACGTTGCTTTACAAAACTTGTCATTTTAAAAATCAAAACCGGTAAACCGTTGATTATACTTTTAAATGGGAGCCTAACGCCGCTCTATATGCTGTTGGACGTATTCAGTGCGATGGTAGAGCTCGCTGCGTTGCAGCACGCATTGGGCCGGCTCTTCTGGGGTAATACCACCCTCTCACGAATATCCGGCGTGAAATAATGGCACTTGGTGCTGTTGTGTTTCGTCTGGCCAGTGAGTTCCGGAGGCCCCCCCCCCCCCTCCGCACAATTCCTATTTCTTCCTTAACCCTATTCCCTTCATAAAGGTCGGCAACGCAACTCCTCTGGTTTTGCGGGTGTCCATGGGCGGCGGTGATTGCTCTTCTTCAGGTGACCCGCCTGCTTGTTTGTCTCCTTCTTACATAAAAAAAATCTCTTTCGTCAATGATATATAGTCGCCTTCTACGACTCCCAAGGAAAGAAATGGCTTGGTTGCATTCTTTTAGTAAAACAATATTTCAGATAAAGTTTAAATTTAAAAAAAAAGCCTGGAATCTTCAGACGCAAGTTACTGTTTATCATAACCAGCCTATTAGCGTACCACTGCTGGGCACAGGCCAGATAAATAACCCACGCTAGCTCAATGTGGGTTGGTAGTTACAAAATATAAATGATTAAGTACATCGAAAGTTACTTCGAAATCAGACCCTGATAAACGCGTCAAGCGTCACGAACTTCGACAAAAACTCATCTTAAGCCAACTAGGGAGGGCAAAGGCAATGATGTATTTTAACTAGACGAGACACCGCACATAAATTTTTTGCGCACCCTTTTAATCTGTGACTGGAGCCATAAGCTCGACATTCACGGTCAGTTAAACTGATCAGTTGAAAAACTGATCAGTTAAAACAACTGATCAGTTAAAACGGTGCCCACTCACTAGCTTCAAACCAGCCTTCATTTCTCGATCGAGGGGCAGTGTGGCCATTTCCAAAATGACGAATTAAGAAAATATATTATTTATTCATAATTTAAAAAATTATGATTTACTTACCAATTATCAAAAAAAAATTAAAAGGGCCGTTTTAACTTTACGTAAGTTTTTGTAAATTGATCGTCTCAAATGTGCCACAATGCCACATTAACCCTTAATACGATTTCTCGAATGTAACTTCTATACTTCTCATGAAAAGTGCTAGAAAAATACAAGTTTCTTAAAATTGTAGCTGCATGGCTCCCAAAAACAGCTAGATCTAGCTATAAAGTAGCTAAGTTGGCAACACTGGCTCCGACTGATGGCAAACGGATGTAAGCACACGCACTCACGGTCAGTTTGAACTGATGCAAACGAACTGAAGCGAGCGGATTACGGTCCGCCCGGAAATATCCGTGGTTGCAGTCAGTTAAAAATTTCAACTTAAGATTTCACACTCACGGTCTGTTTTTGGATGTACGTCAGTTAAACTGATCAGTTTAACTGACCGTGAATGTCGAGCTATACTGTCACCTCTTAGATCAGTTACTTTTCTGCCTAAAGCTCCACACTCACGGTCAGTTAAACTGATCAGTTGAATAACTGATTAGTTAAAACTGGCTGGCACTGGCTTCAAACCGGCCTTCATTTCTCGACCGAAGGGCAGTGTGACCATCTCAAAAATGGCAAATCTGCCCTTCACTGACAAAAAAATCTGCCAAAATCTGCCGCGTGTTTATCGCTATACTTCTCATGAAAGGTGCTAGAAAAAGTAGCTAAATTTAGCTGCAATTTTTAATAAAATTGTAGCTTCTAGTATGTTACTTTGTGTTTGTCCTTTTGTTGTTAATTTGGTGTACAATAAAGAATATTTTATCTTTATCTTTATCTGCTTGGTTCTCAAAAATAGCTAGATCTAGCTATAAAGTAGCTAAATTGGCAATAATGGCTCCGACTGATGACAAACGGATGTAAGCACGCGCACTCACGGTCAGTTTTGGACTGATGCAAACGAATTGAAGCTAGCGGATTACGGTTCGCCCGGAAATATCCGTGGGTTGTCGTCAGTTAAAAATTTCAACTTAAGATTTCACACTCACGGTCAGTTTTTGGATATACGTCAGTTAAACTGACCGTGAATGTCGAGCATTACAGTCCTATTTGCGGTATCGAGCGGACATCTCGTTGCGAACCTCAAGCACAGCTACAGCACAGATGCACAGACAAAAGGACTCAAGGCCTAACGGTGGGGTTCCGCACGCGATAAAAAAAACCGCCCGACTTGGACCACATTCTGTGACATAATGTGTCTGGAAGTTTCTGAGCAAAAAGTCTCTAACAGCTGGAGACTTTCGCGATATTGTGTCTATTCGAATTTCGAACATAATGCGGCGGCGAAGCGGTGTCGTAGACACTAAGCCGTTGGAATGAGTCAACCATGGACTTAATGTCCATGGAGTCAACTCTAGAATAATAAAAAATTAACAAACTGACACAATATAGGTACATTTAGGTCGAAAAGCATTTGCAACTTGGTAAAGAACAGCTGATTTTTTTATCGCATTCAGAGTTGCTATCATACAAATAACTGTTCTTTACACTTAATTACTAGGATGCTCAGTTGTGGGATTCTACATATTACCAAACATTCTGTAGACACAATCAAGGGACCAGCTGGTTCCAACAGAATTTATCTACATACATAGATACATTTAATCACTACTATTATCCCCGAAGGGTTAGTCAGAGACTAGGCAATGAGGGCAGCAAAAGCAGTCCTCAACCATAGTCCACTTTTCACCAAAGCGACTGCATATGTGCTCAGCATAACAGGTGGTGACCCCATCGCCGCTCTAAGCTGTTGGATGTATGTGCAGTCCAAGGTCCGTTAGTAGCCTTTTACGACACCCAAGGGAAGAGAGGTGGTGATAGTATACTTTCACCGCTAGACGACACGGTTAACCAACAGAATTTACCTAACAGTAAACAAATAAACACCTTAAGTGACGTGTAAAGGAGGCTTATTACCTACTAGCTTTTGATGATAAATTATAATATTATGTATAGTATTTAGTAATAGTAGAGATAAAGAACAACTAGATACGGCGACGCAAACAATTGCAATTTCCCACGCGTACTATCGCGCACAAAACAAAAGCGGAACGCTTAGCGCACGGACGTAAATAAAGCACGAGCGCACGCAATGAGACGGGTAATAAAATTATTAAACAAATCAAGTTCATAATAATGCGGCCAGAAAATTGTCGGGTGGGCCCACAACGCAAGCAGGATAAAGAAATTATCCAACTTACCCGAACAAAGACGTAGCATTGAGAGAAGCGAACCGAGTTAAAGAGAAAAAAAACGTCTACCGTGGCGAGCGGTACACAAAATAAATAAAATAAGTGCAAGAACACTCGCGCGCCTGCGCCTGCGCCCCGCGTGACGTCTTCATGGTCTTCCGTCTTTTTCGCACAAGGAATGACGCGGTGCCGAAACGCGGGTGCGACAGGGACGGACGCAAACTGATTTCACTCCGAATCGGAAGAAAGTTTTAGAATTTTGTTGTTGCTGGATGCAAGCTAGTGTAGAGGATTTGCGTGCGATAAGCTTTTTATTTGATTTAATAAATTACGAGTACATTTGTGTCAAAAAGTCTTTAAAAAAATAAGGTGGTTAAATCTCATAACTCATTTAAAAAAATCTCTAAAGCTCAAAAGCTTTCCTGGAAGTAATACAAGTGGTTCGATACAGAAGTCCCGTGTTCCATTCCCGGCTGTTCATTTTCATATGCACTGAGACATTTTAGTGGTTGTTTTCCCGCGGCAGAAGGATTTACCTTTAGTAGTACTATCGAATCATACAAGTTATTTTAGACAAAAATTTACCATAATTACGATGTTATCAAGATTCATCATTCCGAATGAATTTAGTCCTTATCATCACAAGTGAGATGATTAATAAATGAAGGCCAAGTGCATGTAGCAAATAAAAAAAGGACTTACCAATTGAAAGACAATTCACAAATTCAAAGAATGAAAGTTTTGACAAGTCTTAAGTCTTAAGGCGTAAGACATTATTTACGCGCGCTGTGCTGTGAAGATGCAAAAAAAAGAGTCTGTTTGTATGCGCGCACGCGAGCTCGGGGCGAACACGTGCGTCTTATTGTTTCCCAAATAATTACAACATACAGATTACGGACAGAATGCACAGATGAATTGACCAATACATGCTTAGTCTCGTACATAACTTGTTCTTTGAACAGAGTGGTCAAAATTTAAGATGTAACGTTCTAGTTAATCGAACAAATACGAAAGTTTGTTTTTTGTTTGCTTGTATGTTTGTTCTTCCTTCACGATAGAATGGAGGTACGAATAGACGTAATATCTAGCATAGTGATTGATAGTTGGAGAAGCCAAGAGTGACTTAAGACTTTTTTTAAACCCGTACATATATTGTAGGTACTAATATTCCAGGAGCACGCGAAGACTAAGAAAGTATACAGAAATGTATCAAATTTAAACTAAAACTGAAAAATAATAATTAAGATTAATTTAATAAATGTCATTCTGTTTCTCTAAATTCACACAATTGACTACGCGACCTGTAGGTACTTAAAATAAAGATTTATGTCATCACCACAATCTTAAGTTTAAAAAAAATATTTAACCATCTAAGCTCACCTTAAAAGGGACAAAACACTCAATTAACTCATTCGCCGCAAACCAAACTGAAAATCGGACAGTAAACTGACAGTGGCTCTACGCCATTTTGAAATATTAATTTACCATTCTCAATGTGAACGACTCAATCATTGCATCATGAATGTTTCATAGAGCCGGTTGGCAATTGCGAGCCATCCCGCGGGACTCTTGGCGCGGTCTTTTAGCTTTTTTGCTACACGTCCAATTAGTGTTCATTGCCTGCGACATACTTCGGCTAGTCTTTTAGAAACTAGAAAACTTGTGGGTGCGTCCTACTGTATTTGAAGTATGAGTTGTAAGAGCTTTTTTTAATTGCTACTTCACTTTTAGTTGCCTCGTTTGTGAAGTTGTCATATAAGATTGTTTACATTGTTTATATTTTTTGTAAATATATAGTTTAAATGTTAAAGCCTTGGTATGTCGCAAGATTTTTTGTCCCTCTTTCAAGGGCAAAGCCACGCTCAGCTGCCGTTAAACCAGACACTATATAAATTGACATGTTAGTAACCTCTAGGAGTCTTCATGACAGACAAGGGGTGAATAGCGTTTACTCATTTCGGTTTCCCATACAAACTTCCAAGTTGAAATTTTTAAAAACTATTGAGCCAATTTTTATAAAACATTCCATGCTAAAGTAAAACACAGAGATCTTAATAGTTTGATAAAAAAATTTATAATAACCTTTATTTAGCTGAATTATTGCGATTTAAAGTGCACTATTATGGAAAGTTCAAAATCGCAATAACTCTGCTAAATAAACTATTTTTTTAAATATTTTCAACAGCCTATTTAGATCTCTGTGTTTTCACTTTAGCATGCAAAGTTTCATAAAAATTGTTTAATGGATTTTAAAAATTTCAACTTGGAAGTTTTTGGAAACTAAAATGCGTAAAC
The DNA here is from genome assembly GCA_963921215.1 of Scoparia ambigualis. Lineage (NCBI taxonomy): Eukaryota > Metazoa > Arthropoda > Insecta > Lepidoptera > Crambidae > Scoparia > Scoparia ambigualis. Next base: position 12,206,727 of record OY992528.1, on the reverse strand, counting down.
CCTCTTAATTTAGCAAACATTCAACATTATTATAAGTTTTGTACAGTGTCAATAAAAAGCTTCTAAAGTAAGTATGCGGCAGAGAGGGAAAAGATTCTTCTAGATTCTGCGGAGTGAGCTGCATGGCTACCTACTACTATGAATATAACATATACTGGGTATAGTAATCCTATGATTACTATGTCAGTCCTCACACGCGGTGACCAATTCTGGCCTTCTCAGAAGGACGGATGGGTGCAAATGAGTGCATCACTTTAGGGTCAGAAAACAAAACTCAATTGATACGTCAATCAACGTTAACATGTGCAAAGTGTTTAAAACATTTAGTTATGAACAACAAATTATTATCATTTTAATGTTACAACTAGCGCCTGCGACTTCGTTTGCGTAAATATGTAGGTACCTATATTATTAAGTTAAATCTTGGAAGTTTTGAAAAATCTTTATACCCTGACTTGTCTACGTAAAGGGTCATAATGTGGACAAAATTTCAGGGGTCTAGGTCCAAATGTTTGGGTTTGGTAACCCAGTGAGTGATTAAGTGAATCAGGGGACTTAGCTTTTTATGTACTGACGTGACGTATAGGTACTCGTGTAGAAGATATGAGAAACAATGCTTTAAAGTTACTTTCTGTAGTGTTTGTATTTGTACTATAAGTTGGCAAAGCGCCTGATCTGGTAAGTCAGAGTCAGGATGCAGGTTCGAATACTCTATAATCGCGGTGGAACATAGACAGCTATGGAGTAACTAAAAAAAATCAACGAATGTGAACCTAACAAGTATTTTCGGAATCGCAAATAATGTTTTTTAAGCTAATAAAACTGTATACAAAACTATTTTTGCATATACACACACAGTCTAAAGTGGAATTAAAATTTCAACGCAGCGATTCTCATTGTAATAAATTGCGACTTAAAATTATATCTCTCTTGCATTTTAAAAATACCTTTGTTCGGTCTCAATAAATCTGTCTTCAATTTAATGCACCCGGGATTAAGTTTTCTGCATTTCTGTGGGAAATCATGATGAATTGATCAACTTTTGGATGGAAGCAGTATTGGAATAAAGAACGAGCTCACAAAGATAAAAATACATACATATAATCACGACTATTATCCCCGAAGGGTTATTCAGAGACTAGGCTATGAGGACCGCAAAAACAGTCCTCTGCCATAGTCCACTTTTTACTAAATTGCGACTGCACATGTGCTCAGCGTTACAGGTGGTGAGCCCATCGCCGCTCTATGCTGTTGGGAGTAGCAGTCTTTAGTGCGTTAGTCGCCTTTTACGACACCAAAGGGAAGAGAGGGGGTGGTGGTATTCTTTCACCGCTCCGCGACGCGACACGGTAGACCCTCCTTCCTACATAATAGATAAGTATTATCCCATAACAGTTGAAACATAATCATGTATGAGTATGACTAACATTTTTGACACTTGGACCTAAAATAATAGTAGCTAGATAAGCGGAATTAGAACAATTTAGAACACGAACGGTTTCCGAGGACTGTCATGTCATAACGGCTTGAGAAACCGTCAAATTAAGTTAGGTACGCTTAAAATTAGGTTACCCTTAAAGTGACCTTTAAGCAACCAGCGACTCTACTTAAAGAAGGTTATATTTCTGTCAAGTCTCCGTCAAAGGTACAAGCAAGTTTGCACGTAAACCCCGCATATGTCCTCTAGCTCGTAAACTCGGACAAAGCTACCGAACAATAAACTGCGACAGGTTCTAACGGGCAGCAACGAGGGTGGGGTGACCACGACTAACTATTCTTTTTCAGGAATTTGTCGTGATCATCTTGTAAACGTCCCAATTAGGCTCAGCCCCCTTACTCTTGAAACCGATCGCTATTGGATCGGATTGGTATTGTGAATTTTCGTATTTTTAAGTTCCGACACCAGCGCTAATTTGGATTCATATTGGGTGAACTAAATGGCATTGAGTTTTGTATTTTTTTCAATCAATATCCACGCAATATGAATCCATATTAGCTCTAGTGTCGTAACTTAGGAGTACGAAAATTCACAATACAATAGCGATCGGTTTCAAGAGTAAGGGAGCAGGCCTTTCTACATGAATAGTAGCATGTAGCAAGTAGCACATTAGAATAAGTAGAAACATACAGCGTTATTCATAAAAAGAAGTTAACCGACGAAATGAAGTTGTTTAACTTGACAGCTATTAAAGTACATATTTAAACAGATGATTATCTCTAAACAACGCTTATGAATAAGTATAGTATTTTATATACAATATTATGGCGGACTCCGTCGCTTTACCAGTCTAAAGGCCAAAATCCGTTGCACACTGCGTCGTCTATTTGGTACGGGCACGTCCCTGGGCGGTCGGTGCGCTTCATACGAAAATCGCTGCAAAGTGGTAAAGCGAGACGGTGACCCCGACCGTACATAGTTTTTATACAGTTTGACTAGATTTAAAAATAATATAAATCTATTATAGTTTTAGTAATTTTTGTACGGATTCCCTTCATCCTAATTCCAATTATTTGTAAAGCCTTTTAAGTAAAAAATAAAAATTCACAAAAAAATTACTAACGGAAAGCTTAATAAGCTTATTAATACAATATTTTTACTTAGTATTATAACTAAGACAATGTAAAGGCTAAATGGCTTTGTTAGGTTAGATAACAATATAAAGATGCAAATCTAATTTCCCACATGGTCAGCCACCTCTTGGTCGCCCTACCAAACAAGTTGTTTCCCTTTACTGCATTATTCAGCAGGAATAGATTGACATGTCCCTGTGTAGATCCTCGCTAGAGATCAGCGGATGGATTCCGAGAGATCTATCGCCTTGTTTTGTTCGTAAAACGTCAATGGAAAGTGTGAAGACCAGTGTTTAAGAAGCCGGTTTCTTACTTTGACAACTTTAATATCAAGCCAAGCACTAGGCCACCGAGGCGTTATTAGTTGATATAAAATAGTCATTAAAATAGGAGCTACGTGATAATCGTTTATTATTACAGAAATATACATAAATACAATAATCACGACTATTATCCCCGAAGGCTTAATCAGAGATTGGGCAATGAGAAAGCAAACGCATTAGTCCTCTGCTATAGTTCACTTTCACTAAATAACGACTGCACATGTCCTCAGCGTGACAGGTGATGAGCCCATCGCCGCTCTATGCTGTTTGATGTATGTGCAGTCTTTAGTCGTGTAGAGAGGAGGTGGTAGTATTCTTTCACCGCTACGCGAAACTAATACTACCAACTAACTTCAATTTCATCTTTTTTTTTTTCTTCATTTTCTTGGGTGTCGTGTAAAAGGTGACTATCGGACTGAAGGCGGCAAAGGCATAAAGCGGCGATAGGCTCACCTCACCAACTTTCACGCTGAACACATGTACAGTTGTTGTTCGGTGAAACGTGGACTGTGTCAGTGGACTACACAGTACTCATTGCTTAGTTTCTGACTAACCCTTCGGGGATAATAGGTGATAGATAATAGTCATCATAACGTATGTAACATTATATAATTATAATCAAACAAAACGGAACTAAGTAAAACTAAAAATCTTTTCAAAATCACACGCACATCTATTAAGTCATTAACACTCCATATTTTCCAAACGCATAGTTAAGATAAGGATCAAACAATCAACGGCTGGGCATACGGATGATTATTATAAATCAAAATGGCCGTCGTCGCACTGACGGAATGCTAACGCGCTAATTAACGGCGTCCTCCAAGATAATCGAGCTAATTGGGACGTGTCAAAACACAATTGCATGGTGTACAAACGGCCGCACGACAAACGTAACACAACCATGGTGCGTGGTGTTCAGTTGCTGACGCATAATGCCCATACAATATGATCCATCATACATACATATTATACCAACTTGATTGAGTATAATCTCTATCCCAGAAGGGTTAGCCAAAGACCAGGCAATAAGGGCTGCAAATAGGGTTGCCATCCGTACTCTAAGTATTGTCCTCTTTTTTCATGTAGGCGTACTTCATAATCTACGAAACCAATAAAGTACGCTAAAATATTTTATTTACGTAAAACTATTTACGTAAAAGGCAAATATTTGTTAAATGTCGCAAGGAGCAACAAAAATTAAGTTTTTAAGGACAAAAAACAAATTCTCTTTTTGTGTGCTATGTGTACTTTATTTTTGTTCTAACAAAATGAAAAATTACTTAATTCGTCCTAAAAAAAGGTGGCAACCCTAGCTGCAAACGCAGTCCATTGCCACAGTCTACGTTCCACCAAAGAACAACTGCACATGTGGTTACATCATCATCATCAGCTTAAACGTCCCACCACGAAACAATCGCACGCAAGCGAATATCGCTGAAAAATGGTCCACCGGAAACTTCGTCGACTGCATGTGCATTCTTTTAGTCAGTTAGTCGCCTTTTACGACACCCAAGGGAAGTAATGGGTCAATAGTATTCTTTTATGTTGTGTGTGTGTATTTGATGCAGCCAGTAAGTTAGTTGTTTTTTCTACTAATAACCAAGTTTGCTAATTTGAAATTTAATTAACAAAAACAGCGTTCGATTTTGAGATACGAATAGATACTTATCACTTGTAACCTTTTGTACTAATTTACATTAATTAAGTCTTTAAAACACTTCGTGTGTGGTCTTCGGGCATATCATTATATTAGTCAGCTCGGTACTAAATTACCGTTTTCTAGTCCTGGGGGCTTATTCCGAAAGTGAATTAATAATAACTTATTTAGATGCGTACTTGTCGTCATAAATTCAATAGGTCACAATAATGTTGACATTATAATTTTATTATGGTGTCCTTTATTAGCTTAAATGATACTTATAAAGTTTTTTATGCAAATTCTTAGTACGTAGGTATGTAACTTATTATTGTCATTCGTGTGTTTGTTGTATGATTCCAATACCTAACTGTTTTTTCTTCTTATCTTCTTCTCAAATACTTAATTATATAGGTTTAAGATAAGTGTACTTTTATGTAAATTACATTCAAAATTTCAAAAATAGAGAGACGAGAGAGAGAAATAGAGAGAGTTGACAGCAGTACCTAGCCTTATTTCAGTTCCAATAAAAAACAACCATTGGTAATGCAAAAATGAAGAAGTAAGACAGAATATTTTAATTTGGTCACCCATCCGAGGACGCACTATTGTGAAAGTTACTTAACATGCACGATATAGTTTCGATTTTCCTAATTGACCTCCTCTGACACAATAGTTCATCGTGAAGTGATTAATTTCCTAATGGCATGTTATTGTGATAGTACATTTGACCTATTTGTACATAAGCAATTTTATTCAGATAAGTAATAATTTTGGTCAAAGATCTTCTGCAACGACCTATAAAATGTTTTACTTGTGTTTTTCCACACTGTTTTGGCATCACAATATTTATAATATTGACGTTAGTATGTATTTCTGTTTATATAATTATGATGTGTATTGATTTCTTTAATTTTTACTCGAATCTGTTACCAAAACAACCACATAGAAAATATTTTTTAAGTAAGATTCCATAATTTTAGGTACTTACCTAATATTATTACTAGTCCCATAAGATAGGCCTAATCAGTTTACCGTGTCGCGTAGCGGTGAAAGAATACTACCACCCCCTCTTTTCTTGGGTGTCGTAAAGGCGACTAACGGACTAAAGACTGCACATGCATACAACAGCATACAGCGGCGATAGGCCCACCACCTGTCATGCTGAGCAGTCGCTATTTAGTGATAAGTGGACTATGGTAGTGGACTGCTTTTGCTGTCTTTATTGCCTAGTCTCTGACTAACCCTTCGGGGATAATAGTCGTGATTATATGTATGTATGTAGTCCCATAGCCCAATTTCCTCATGTAGGCCCAGCTGTGCGGCTTTTCTAAGCTGATGTTGATAATGATGTAACAAACTGTTGTAACAAAATAACTTGAACAAACCACACTGTATAATATGAATAATAATATATTATCCCAAAATGAAACACATAAAGCCAGCCACCCATGCACACATCACCAAATACACACAACAGGAAACAAATGATCATAAAAAAAAGCTAGTACAAAATTTACGAGCCACCTCTACTAACGTCTAATTATGTGAACTATTATTTAAAGCGAGCCGCGAACTAATAAAACTCATATTTTTAGGGGCAAATTTATGTCTCAATTCACATTCGGCGTTTTATAATGTCACTATAAGTTTAGAGCGTCATAAACTTGTCCGGTGTTGTTACAATGTTATGTTGTGTCAAGTCACTTTTTCTCTTGTTCAGAAATGTGACCTCTTGACGTTTTTTTATGGACATGAGCCGGCTAACAAACATACGGCCTTAGTGATTTTGCGCATCACACGCGCAACGCACCCTGACCGTCACTCGCGACAAAATGTATTAAACAAACGCGTTCTAATAACTTATTACGAACTTATGATTGTGTATAAGTTCGTGCAGATGAACGCGTACCATTACCATGCTTGTGTGAGTAAGATAAGAGAGACAAGAGACATGCTTTTTATTCACTCGGTAACTGTGAGGTAACTGATCGCGGGTGAGGGTGCATTCAGCGGGAGGCAGGGAGTGGCCATACTGTACGTAGTACTCATTATTATACTGTGCTGAAGCTTTAGTTCTTATGCATCTATGCTCTTTAATTTTATTGGATCTTGAAGACCCTCCAAGATGTGGAGATGGCCGATGGAGCAAAGCTTTGACAGAGTGGTGGCAAAAATCTGCCCAAAGAAATCGGAGACGTCCGAAAACACGATGGATGACATCGTCAGGGTGGCTGGCAGCACCTGGATGGGATCGGCATAGAACAGAAGGACTGGCACATAATAAAGGAGGCCTATACCCAACCGTGGGTGGTTGCCGGCTGATAATATGATGATTACGTACGAATTTGTAGATGGTCCACCGGAGCCGGATTTAGCCAGCTCGAAGGACCATGTACGAATTCGTGTTTCTCAGAAACTATCGTAAGGTCAAAATAATGAAACAATAAATTAAACTGAAGTATCAATATATTGCTCAACAAAATAATGTACAGAGCGCTATATGTAAATATCTATCTACGTAAAAGTTTCTGTAAGTAGCGCAATTCAGTTTGCGGAGTAACGCCATCTATCGGCGAGTACACGAAACAACATTATATAATGATGATGATGATGATGAGTACTCTTCAGACCAGAACGCAGCATTATAATACAATGCTGCTTTGCGGCAGTAATAGGTATTATGGTAGCAAACATCCAGTAGGATTCTGGGCATAATGAAGTCTCTTCTGTTTATTAGAATTCTTTTCTGAGCAGAATCCTACCCCCGATAACAAAAAATATAAGAAAATGGGTAATATTTGACACGCCTAAATTATACCTACAATACATTACGAAATCGTAAAAAAACATCCTTATCGGCTATTCAATACTTATCTGTAAGAAAATGTCAAATGAAATTTAAACGAGGCACCCTGAACTTTGGTTTAATCAAACTGTTAGTGAAACTATACACGAAACGCCCCCAACAGACAAACTGTAATCGTTTAACGACGCTGAAGAAGACATGTGTCGAAATAACTATAACAAGTTATTGATTTACAACACCTTATACCATCTTTTATGGCTAACTTTATTACTTTTGTTTCTGTTTTTTATTGCATGTAAAAAATATAGAGATCAGCCTCGTTAGTGTTTTAATAGAACACTCTGAGTTCATGTTTCAAAATCACCTCGACTTTAAAATATTTATCTGATGAATGTCAATGTATTTCAGGATCGTAGGTAGCAAATGGAACTGTAATTTTTGTGATTGTGATTTTTTATATTATAAAAGGAGGCGATATAGAGTAAGTAAAGCAAAGGATGTGTTTCAGGATTACGCTTAATCACCCCGCTTGCCAAATACGGGTTGGATCACAAACCCGGGCTATGCATCGAAAAATCCGAAAACACACATAGCTCGAGCTAGGAATTGAACCCGGGACCTCCGGATATCGACCCGAGCGCTTGACCACTCGGCCACAGAGGCTTGTTAAATTGTACACATTTTTTTATTTATTATAGCGCATTACATAAATAAAGCTATATAATAAACTTCAGAATGGCCGTGTTGAGCTTTTTAATCTATATGGGAGTAAAAATAAACATCCACACAATAAACAAACAGGCGTACAGACGCAGGCGGCTGTGGCTTGCAACAGCAATTGTGACGTTTTCATCGTAGAAAGATTACAGTTCTATTTATAGACAAAAAGCCATGGAAAGGAGGTAGTGCGCTATTGAAATAATGATTTATTTGCAAACGCCTTAGTGACTGGGTACAATTCTCAAGTTCGGAGAATTGTTTCAGATTTTTCGATCTAACCGGGTCCTTTATCAACTGTCTGTGATCATCACCAACCTAAATTCGGCAAGCGTCTCAAGTTGTCCCACTAATTCAAGCGGAGACTTGATTTCAATGAGGTCCAGCAGTGGAGCAGAAGGCTTATTTATTACATAACCAAAGTATTAAGATTTCCTAATTTGTCCATGTAAAAAGTTCCGAGACCAGCAGTGGAACTTTTTATATTGATAATAATGAAGCTTTAAAAAGCACATTAACAAAGACCACTAATAAAACTGTCACTTAGCTTTTGATTCGTTTTTACACGGTGTGTGTAAAATTAACCGAACATTTACTCAGGCATTGTCTATAATATATTTGTGTAAAGACTACCTAATGAATAACAAAAGTGAAGCAATAAGAAAAAGTAACCCAAAGCTGAACTAATCGAAACTGAGAAGCACTTTTCCACACTAAATGTGAGGCCAAAACAAAAAGTGACAGAACACTCGTACCACCTTAACTAATTGAACGTAGCGAGCACTCTTTCAGTCTCGCATTCCACCCGCATTGTCGACGTAGACATAGCAATTTGTTTAAGTTATCTACTGGTGGGTACTAAAATAAACAGCCAGTAAAAGTCGTCGTACACAATTTCCTGTGCGTGTACGCGCGTTATTGTGCCGCGCCGATCGAGACTGTTTACAAATAAATCATCTGGCATTATTTTATTGCCTCGCGCCAGCCTCGCCCGCCGTTGTGCACCGCAGCCTACAGCGATTATGTCGTGCGGGTGTACAATGCAATGCACCATACCATTTGCACCTTAACATGTGAACGGTAAAGTTGACAATTGTTTAGCCATGTGAAGTTTACTTTGGTGAGGTCATCGCTCTCTATGAATTATGAAGGAATTATTTTAGGTCCGGAAATGAGGCCTTGGACGGAAGTCTTCCTCGAAGATCTGGCGAGCAGATATTGTCAACACTAATGCCGTTTTTTAAAGAAACATCGACTTTATTTTTATAGGGTTAAGAGTCAGATTAGGGATGTCATGTCGGTCAGTTTTACGAGCTACAAGCTTACACGTGCTTTCCATATTTAGTGACCGTTAGATAATAGTGTGGAAAGGGGTATTTAATGAGATAAGTAATTTATTTTTAAACGATTTAAAAACAGTTCTAAATTTTTTTTATAATGCTAGAGTCGCGAAAGTTATTCTTTTCCTAAGATTAAAATGGACAATACACAGATAGTGAAAGTGAGAAGTGCGCTTTCAGAATCCTACGATTAAGGAACTGATTATCTTAATTCTTACCCCTAACTGATAGAATACATAACATAGTGGTTGCTATAGATGGACTCAGGAGAAGCATCCAAACCGGGTACAATATAATTGGCCACCTCTAGAATCAAACTCGGAAACTTTAGATTTGAGAAAGATGCTCTTAGGGTGGATTCGACCAAACTGGAATAAGGTCTTATACCTAAATTAAACGCCGAATTTGTATAGACTAATCTCGGAGTAAAGTCTTATTCCAGTTTGGTCGAATCCACCCTTAGACCAATAAACAAAGTCAAATTGGCTTAATGCGTTCACCGCAAAGTCAATTATTAAAATAATTTTAATTATATTAATATTTTCTATCGAATAGAGAAACTGAATATATTCGCACTGCATGTGTAGTTTAAACATTTTGAAATGTTTCCTTATCACAATGTTGACCTTAAAACAGAGCAGAATATATACAAACTATATTAAAGCATAGTATACAATATATACGCCGTTAGTTATCTTTAGGGTCAAACAGAGATACCCTATCACAATACTTATTGATTACTTCCAGTAAACAATCATCTGTACTATTGCAACGAATGATTACATATCCTTAAACTCAATTAGATCACGAATGATTCACTAATAGCATTTCTTTTCTATAATTTTTTTTACTCGGCAACGGGTAAGCGCTTGGCCTTTATCTCACCTGAGGGTAAGTGATGATAATGCCGAAGGTGGAAGCGCGCTTCACCCAGAATGTTCAACCACTGAGGAACTGGCTATCTTATCTCAAACTGTCGGAACACAACAATGCTATAAACATCGTCGTTATGGCAACAGACTTAAATAAGATGGTGGTAGCTAGCCAGGCGGACTTAACAGCCCTACCACCAACCAAACCGGGCACACAAAGATGTACCTCCCGCTGGGAATCGAACCCGGGACCTCTGGGTCTAAAACCGGTGGCTTAGCCACTAGACCACACTAGACCAGTTAAAGTATAATGAACAGTGTATATAAGTATAATCACCATTTCTAAATTCCGAATTATACTTTGGCCGATCTGGTATCAAATTGAAGCCAGGACTTCCTGATATCAGACCGCGCGAGTGTTTTGCAACTCGGTCACAACTGTTTAATTTCTTTCTATGTCAGTAAATGAAATAAATCCAACCATAACAATTATCAAATTAACATCAATATGCCCCAATGAAGTGTAACGAACAAAAGCAAAACGGAGATCAAACGTCAATTGAGTCATCGATCCGAGTGATCTATAGATCTATAGATCGCGATCTATATTAGTGCCGCCCTTGTCCTGTCAACGTACGCGTGTTGACCTCGCGGCCTCTCAACGGGCTCTTGTTCGTCAACTAGTGATGTGCCTACGATTTCAGGAACGGGATTGATATGAGTTTATGTAACTATAATATAATATACAAAGCGTCTGGGTCCACACAATACAATTTTTAAGCTCAAGCTTTCTAAGCTTTACCTAACAGCACATAATACGTATTATCAGCTCACAATAATATGACTCAAAATATGTTATATTTTTTGGACAATTTGATCTTGAAAATTTTATTTGATGGGTTGATTCTGCAGGCGTACATAAGCTACGGTTTCCGCTTACCATCAGACGGGTAATAGCTGATAACCACCTTAGCTTAGCTATAAAAGAAAATAATAGATTCTAGAAAAACAGAATCGACAATAGGAAAATGAAATATATTTTTTTCTGTTTATTTTGACACATACAGTAATTCATTAAACAAAAAATATTTATAGTATAAATTGAATTCATTATACAAAAAATATTTATAGTATAAATTGAATATAGTAAGTACCTAATAGACAAGGAGTGCCGAAAAGTTTAATAATGAAGTTGAAAGAGGTTCCAGTCAGCTTTCCGTTCCGCAATTGATAAAATGATTTCATTTCATTTCAATTTAACAAAATATTATACAGACATACTTACTATACACGCCCATTTCCCGGAGTGGAAGGTAAAGTCCACAGCTTTTCGTTTGTTACCTATCCTAACACACTTCCTTTGCTTGCTCTCATAACGTTCTTCATACATGCTCCTCAGTTTCAGGTGCTCTTGACAAGGGCTTTACCATCAACTCTTAGGCTCGTATTGTAAAACCCAAGTCAAACTCAAATCTCTGCTTGAGTACAGTTAGAAATGGATGGTGCTATTCATCGCATCTATGATGACTGCTAGAAACCGCAAGAAACTTCAAGGGCTAGTAAAGTCAAGATTTTTAAACATGACAAAAATGGTCTCATTGCAGACTAACGTAGGTACTTATCGCCCAGCTGACGCGAACGGGTCAACAGAAGACGCCGGTCGGCCAGCCGGCCGTTGCCCGCGCTTAGTAAATAATCGTTATTTTTCATTTTATTTTTCTAATGTTATTATTTTAAAATATATAAGGTACTCAAAGACTATTCAATAAAAATTTACAAAATGAATTATTCAATTAAAAATGAAAAAAACACGGTTTTTGTCATGTTTAAAACACTTCACCTGTCCAGCCCATGAAGTTTTTTGCGGTTTCTAGCAGTCACCTTATATATCGCCATACCTTTCTAACTGTATTCAAGCATGGATTTGATTTTGATACGAGCCTTTATAGGCTCTGGCTGCGATGAATAGCGACAACCCTTTTAAACTGTACTCAATCAGAGATTTGAGTATGAATTTGGTTTTATAATACGAGCCTCAAAGCAACATTACTTAATCTTACCTACTATGCAAATTCCCATAAAAAATTTGCATTGTAAGATCCGTGTCGTGTAGCGGTGAAAGCCCCTACCACCCCCTCTCTTCCCTTGGGTGTCGTACAAGGCGACTAACGGACTAAAGACAGCACATACTTCCAATATCATAGAGCGGCGATGGGCTCACCACCTGTCACGCTGAGCACATATGCTTTCGCTAATTGGTGAAAAGTGGACTATGGTAAGGACTGCTATTGCTGTCCTCATTGCCTGGTCTCTGACTAACCCTTCCGGGATAATAGTCATGATTATATGTATATATGAATGCTCTATGAGCTGTCAGTAGGGCCCCTGACCTTTAAACAAAAACGTCAGCAAAATATCAAGTGACACAACACTAGAAGTGTCGTTTCATGAACTTTAGGATCTTCGCACTTTCTAGATATGACATCACGCACGCATGCAAAGTAACGACTATTGAGGGACATTGCTCGCCAGATGATGCACATCACAGTACAGCGAGTGTCTGTTTTTAAATTACTATAAATAATGACGTGTCACAGTTGAATACGCATAACTTGCGACGTGGAATAGTGTCGCAAATGAAGGTATGACCGTTTTCGTTTCAAAGCTCTTTGACAGAAAAAGGGTTGCAAATCAGAAACTATTATGTTACTTTTTCTCTAATATTTGGCATTGTCCTTTAATGGGGTTACGTTAGTTACCTGATGGTAATCGAGGATTAGGCTGATCGTGAAACCGCATTTTCCCCCAGATTCCTCAGTTTGTAAGGACCAGTTGCAGAGTTATACATACTATCCTACTAATATTATAAACGCGAAAGTTTGTAATTATGGATGGATGTTTGTTACTCTTTCACGTAAATACTACTGAATGGATTTGGATGAAATTCGGCATACAGATAGTTTATAACCTGGATTAACACATAGAATACGTTTTATCCCGATACTTCCACGGGAACGGGAACCATGCGGATGAAACCGCGAGCGGCCGCTAGTACACACTAAATGATTTAATTAGCATTACGCAAGCCTTGTCGCGTAGAGACTCATGAAAGAACACACCACCCTTTCACCCCCTCTCTTCCCTTGGGTGTCGTAGGTGACTAACGGACTAAGGAATGTACATACATCCAATAGCATAGAGCGGCGATGGGCTCACCACCTATCACACTGAGCACATGTGCAGTTGTACTTTGGTGGAACGTGGACTATGGCACTGCTTGAAGCGATCCTCATTGCCTAATCTATCGACGATCCCGAAGAATAACGTCATATTTGACGACCTCCTTGGTCGAGTGGTTTGTACACCGGTTTTAATGGTGTCGCCATCTCTGAGGTCCCGGGTTCGATTCCCGGTCGGGTCAATTTAGAATTTATTGTTTTTCTAAATTGTTTCGGGTCTGGGTGTTTCTATGTATAATAAGTATGTATTTTATTTGACATTTTAAGTATGTTTATCCGTTGTCTAGAATAGTAACCATTTAACGAGTTTCATAACGAAGCTTCTCTTGGGCTAGATAATTGGTGTGAGTGTAGGGCAGTTTATATCTGCAAAATAGTTGTATCGCAGATATGACGTTATTCTTCGAGATACACTAATGGCGGCCCATAGATGAAGCTAAACGCTCATCGTCACAATAAGAAGAGATTCGCTACGCAAACATTTTTACTGCCGCGCGGCAAAGTGCGCGTTCTCACAGCGATTATTGACGATAAATGCCGCTACTGAAATGGCAGTGTCATAAAAATCTATTCCGTCGGCACGTTGATTAGCGCAAATTATCCCTGATTGCGGATCGAGAGGTACTAAACTAAGCACGTTTCGTTGTACAAGCGAAGTCCGACTATTATCTCCAAAGGGTTAGTCAAAGACTAGGCTATGAGGACCGCAGAAGCTGTCCACTGCCATTGCCACGCGAGTACTTCTGAACATCTCTGCATTAATTTCATAGTCTGACATTATATAGCATTTTTTTATATTTTATTATCATATTTCTATATTTATCATATATATTATTATCATATATATATTTGTCTACAAATAATTAGGTGGTTAGTCTAGTCTTTTTTTGCAAGTTTGTTTTTCTCTAGACACCCTTACTGGTCGACTGGCAGAGAATGCCTCAGGGCATTAAGTCCGCCAGTTGCTGTAATTTTGCAATAAAGAATTAATAAATAAATAAATAAATAAATAAATAAATAGTCCACTTTTTACCAAATAGCGAAAGCAGTGCACTGCGTGACGGGCGGTAAGCCCATAGCCGCTCTGTGCTGTTGGATGTGTGTGCAGTCTTGACTCCGTCAGTCGCCTTTTACGACACCCAAGGGAAGGAAGGGGTAGTATTCTTTCACCGCTACGCGACACGGTATTATCCGATGATTATAAAAATAACCTTACTCAAACTCAAACTCAAAAATGCTTTATTCAATAAACTTAAAATAAGCATTTTGAATCATCTAAATTTATTTGGATGGCACGCGCCCACCCACCCCACCTATTCAGGAAGTCTTTTAGCTGTGGAGAAGAACGGGCGCAAGAAACTCTACAGCTTTAAAATAATTTAGAAGTAACGACATTTACAAAACAACATGTCGTTACCAAATTATACAATCAGTTATAAAGATAATGGATTAAGAAAAAAATAATGTAAATATATTATTATAACCAGGCTGTTAGTCTTCTAAATATTCCTTGACTGTGTAATAACCTTTTCTAAGTAAAGAAGATTTTACATGATTCTTAAACTTATCTAAAGGTAAATCTAGTAAAATACCTAGTACTTACTGTATTTTATTATAATAGTGTATACCTTGCCCCAAGAAAGAGCCGAGAACCTTTTGTAACTTAAACAGTGGCATAACTAGTTTTGATGTAAAGACCCTTAAAATTAAGTCGTGATTGCGTCTGCCCTTCGGTTGTTAGTAAAAGGTCAGTCAGACCCTAGCAAGGGCTGTCGGGCGGTCGTAAACTGAATCCCAATAAAAAAAATCTTTAGCCAGCAACCAACTATTTTTACGACTCGTTCTGAGCTTTATAACACCCATATACAGGCTGTCATTGAATCATGTGCGCATATATTTTCATACAAACATAGACTCGCTTATTATCCCCAAAGAGTTAGTCAGAGAGACAATAAGGACAGCAATAAGAGTCCTTTACCATAGTCCACTTTTCACCAAATAGCGACTGCACATGTACTCAGCGTGACAGGTGGTGAGCCCATCGCCGCCGCTCTATTCTGTTGGATGTAGTGCAGTCTTTATTTTTCCATTAGTCGCCTTTTATACCCAAGGGAATAGAGTTTGGTAGTAGGTATTATTTTGGAAACACACACCGCTGTGTTTTTAGTACGCCCTTAAACTCAATAAATTGTTCTGTAAACAGTATAGGGATTCTGTAAGCTCATTTCGAGCCTCGGAATGCTGAATCCGTAGTGAAATGAAACGCCGAGTACGCACCAGTCAATTGAGGTATTCCTCGAAGCGCACCCATTTTGAAGCGCACCCAGACCAAGCGCACCTAAACTATTCCTCCAAGCGCACCCGTTGGGTGCGCTTCAGAATAGGAAATTAAAATATTATATTTTTATTCCTCGAAGCGCACCAGCAGATAAAATGAGGAAAGAGATGTAGTTACTAACAGAAAATATCGATAACGAATAACGTACGTTTATTTTTAGAGTATCTACCGCTTTACTTATGTCACCCTGGTACTTTTAACACAGGGACCTACATACATTATAATCACAACTATTATCCCTGAAGGGTTAGCCAGAGACTAGACAATGAGGACTGCAGAAGCAGTCCTCTACCATAGTCCACTTTTCGCCAAATAGCGACTGCACATGTGCGCAGCGTGACAGGTGGTGAGCCCATCGGCTTTCTATGCTTATGGAAGTACGTGCAGTGTTTAGTCCGTTAGTCGCCTTTTACGACAGCCATGGGAAGGTAGTATTCTTTTAACGGCCACATCGAGATATAGGGTAGAATAAACGCAGAATCCTTAAAAATCTTGATTTCAAAAAGTTTTGATTTCAATGTGTATTAAGAGTAGATAAACTTTAGATGACATTTTTTGAGCATGCCTTCGGAAGTGGATAGCTCGAGATATTTCATATGGTCACCCATCCATTGAACTGGTAATTTGAAAGTTCCGATCGCGCACTAAATTCGGATATATAAAATAAAACAGTATACAACCTCATTTGCATTGAAGTACTTAAAAGTCGCAACTTTTATGAAAAATAAAACTAACTACTAACAGCAGGCGAGCATTGACAATATGTTTCGTAAAACGCGCGGCGATAAACACAAATATAAAATCCCAATGTGTTGATAACCCAACAAGGGAATTCGGTGATCATAAAAAAGTTCCGGAGTCGAACCCACGTAGTACACTTAACATAAGCATCAAAAATATGTAATCACTATAGCACCTTATTCCCTTAAAATAAGATCTACAAACAGACAAAAGGGTTTACATATTTTTGCTGATGACTGTACCTACTTTCAAAGTGTCCACTTTACGCACCGCGCTGTCATTGCACCGGTTCTTTATAATGAAATTGTTATACTGAATTTTATGATTTTACGAAATCCACCGCCGATTTCCGAATAACAGAGCGCATATGTGTCATGAAGGTTATGTGGGGCGCGAATGTTAGGAGAGAGCGTATGTTTAAACATACCTACATACATATTTATTTATTTATTCATCAAACATTGCCAGCATTACAGTATACATTAATGCACTGAAGAATATGTAACATACACCAATAAACAATGAAAAACATATAACAAAGGACAGATCATTCAATCATCTCTCTCACAGAACTTCAAGCAATTCGTACATCCGTCAATCTTCCGGCAAACACATTACACTGTGGTGCCACTGCCAGAAACGCATTCAGATCCACCATTGTACGAACCAGAGGCGAGTTACGATGCTCCACGGTACGCGCGTTGTCGATTGCCAACAAACGGTGGTGACGGGCTCTAAAATACCTGCCTGGAGCAAACAACTACGTACATCACGCACGTTTCTCGCTGGGGAAGAGGCCACAGTTTCCCGTTTGCTTCGATTCTGTCACGCCTCTTTTCCTTCATGTACACACGGCGTCAGATCAATCTACCCTAAACTGTCAAATTTCTCCAATAAATATTGATCCTTAAAACCAACCTGTAAAGTTCAAAATTGATTGTAGACATTTGACAGTTTTGGGTAGGTTCATCTGACGCCGTGTGTAGGTACACTCGTAACATTCTTTATGACGTGTGCTTGTAAGTACTCTTGACCTGACCTTTCACGAAAACGTCTGCGATTAAGCGGAGCACGTTCGTATTTTGTACATGAGACAACTTTATTGATAAATACACATTTAGACGGGGATTAACGCTAACTACACATTATAGGCATACTAACATACAGATAGTTAGCGTTTATCCCCGTCTAAATGTGTATTTATAATGGAACGCGAAAGTTTAAAAGTAAATAATAGATATAAATAAAGTAATATAACTTTATTAAAATTTCTTGTTCCAATAAAATCAATTAAATTGGTATGAAAATTGCGATTAAGGCTAAACGTCAGAGAAGTGAATTATTACAATGTTCTTCCTAAATTCTTTAATTGAATTTGAATGAGATGTATGCAAAAATGTTAATTTAGCTTATTTTGTCCCACTGCTGGGCAAAGGTCAAAAAGTCCAAGCCTTTCCCCAATATTTATTTCGATTATTGGCGGTTTCATGTTTGAAATTGAATTAAAAAATCGCTACCTCTTATGACACAGACTAAGGCTGAGGCAAAACATTTTTATTAAAATTGTCCCTAAAAATACGACTGCACTTTTATTCCGTGATAAAAATATAGACATGACCGCCCCGTCGGTCGAGTGCCACGATAACGCCTACATTTTATTTTTATACATTTCGTGACATATGCGGCTTCCAATTAAATTCATTTTGGGGTTTTATTTTGCCTTTTAACGATTACGTTATAAACAATACTACGAAATCGGTATTTATTTTTTATCACTCTTTTATCAAGTGTTGCTTTAACCAAATTACCATTGCGCATAGTTATCTTTCATAATTTAATCAGCCTGTTAACGTCCCACTGATGGGCGCAGATTTTCCCACATAAACTAGAAATTGGGCAAAAAATAGCTTACCACGCAGGCTCGATGCGGATTCAGTTGACGACAGCAACCGGAAAAATGTTGATGTTATCAAACCCATTAACTGTCATAATTATTTTCTTTAAGGGGTGCCAGGATCGTAGCAAAAGGGAAGCTGTGGTCTGTGCCTCAGAATCCTATCCTATTAATATTATAAACGCGAAAGTTTGTAAGTATGGATGAATGTTTCTTACTCTTTCACGTAAAAACTACTGAATGGATTTGGATGAAATTCGGCATACAGATAGTTTATAACCTGGATTAACACATAGGATACTCTTTATCCCGATATTCCCACGGAAACGGGAACCACGCAGGTGAAACCCCGAGCGGCCGCTAGTATAGTATAATATTATCTTCTTTGGTATTAGTAGGTTTCATCTGATGAGCGGAAGCAGAGTCGAGATGTGAAGATTGTTCCGCTCTGGAGATATTCGTTCAGAGATGTTTCATAGAACACGTTCAAAAGAATGAAAGAATACTTTCGATATTTCTGACTCTTTTACAGTTCAGACTATTCATTACCCCTGTTTAAATTTAACCCTTCACACATTCATATTTATTTACGAAAATAACCGATGGTCCAAGAAACAATACATACAATTTAATTTGAATAATTGAGCTATAAAAGTAGCGATCATAGTAAATCTTTTTCTACTCTTTCCTGAACTGGTCTTTTTATATTTAAATGTAACATGCACACAAATGAATTTAAAGGTTTCAGTTGCTAAAATATGCCCTGGCTGCAATCAATGTTTAAAAGTCTGATGTAAGTAATCTTTTTTCTGATTTGGTTTACCATTTATAATTAAAAATCTTAAAGAATAGATATTTAGATTAATGTTTGTAGTCTCGTTTTAAAACTATCTACTAAAGATTGTGTTGACGCGATTGTTTTTATTATGACGAATTTTAGTTCGTCAACATAAAACTGAGAGAAAAATTAACACCTCCAATTTATAAAAGACGACTTTTATATACTCATGCATTTTGAGACATCGATACCGCTGCCGCTACCTTCCCCGCTACCGCTCCCGCTACCTCCCGTACCTTGTCCGCTACAACAACAGTTTGTTGTCTCTGTAAACACGTCCACAGGTGCCCGGTTTCCGAGCGAGCGCGCTTTGATAGCGTATTGTGTTACAGGGTTATTTTGTACGATTCTAAACGATTTCGTGTTGAAATAACACAGCGCCAAGAAAAACATCCACGGTATATAAAAGGGGAACCAGTTGTACATAGTATTTAGTTATAGGTAAATAGAATCCCGCAACAATCTTACAACTTTTTACATGGGAGCACATCTGAAATACATACATACATAAAAATTCATGATATTTACAAAACAAATGTAATAATAAAGCAACAACATATTTAACTTAATTACAAACAAAATTAAACTCCTTACCTAAACTTAAAACTAAAGAAAATAAACCTATAAATAAAAGATGTCCTCCAACTGTGGACTAATGGGTACCATGCTGGCAACATTACCTCTTTGGATTGCCAGGCTGATACGCTGGCAGAGGTAGCTGCCAGCCTTCTTGTCACCGGAGACTATAATAAGGTGAGTACTTAGCTATAATCACGACTATTATCCCCGAAAGGTAAGTCAGAGACAAGGCAATGAGGACCACAGAAGCAGTCCTCTGCCATAGCTGTTCTATGCTGTTGGATGTATTTTGTTAGTCAGTTAAAAAATGACGTCCTGAATGGGCGGTAGGTTAAAAAAGATTTGGACGATTCAAAGTACTTATTAATTGAGTTTATTGAATAAATATATTTTGAGTTTGAGTCCGTTAGTCGCTTTTTACGACACCCAAGGGAAGAGAGGAGGTGGTATTATTCTTTCACCGCTACGCGACACTGTTAATTAATAGTCGAATAGTAGGTATAAGGTAGGTATAGGACATCTAAGACCCACCACGCTGGCCCAATGCAAGTCGGTGGGTTGTAAACTTGTAAGGACTGCCGTCTTACGGGTTATTCCACTTGACTCCAAAGCCATTGTTCACAAAACTGCACCGTCCATATATTGTTTCCACTACGACTCCAAAATGATTTTAGGCATTTAATTTCCATGTAGAAATATGTACGTAAGTACTTCAACTCCACTGGTCTCCAAAATAATTTTGGTAGAGTCAACAAATCTATTCAAAACTTATTGTTATAATTTATTAGAACTGGTTTGGTTTACTGAATACTAAGAATTCACGTTCTGACTGTGAATCTTGGAGTCAAAGTGGAATGATTTAAATATAAATAAAATATACACTTAAAAGTGTTTTGGAGTTAAAATGGAAAGTTATTTGGAGTTAAGTGGAATAACCACATATTACGACATCAAGCTCTCCACAGAGAGCTAGTACTGTACTAGCTTCGCTCATGATGTAAAAATGTTCCGTTTTGTAATTTAGTCACCCATCCAGTGCCACGGCAACACGAAAGTTGCTTAACGGTAAGATCGCAAAGCGTCATCTCAAGCTCCTGCCGAGTGCTGCATTATACATTTAACGCTTCTCTTGCGAAAAACACCACGAAAATCTGCCAAGCGCCAATCAGGCGATACACCGTAATCCAACCGAATTTATAATCCAATTAATTCAGAAAATTCCTGCGAAAAAGTCTGCACGCACAGCCCCTCATCGCCTAATGATGTCCGTCGTGCACCCGCGCCGCACCCGCACCGCAAACTCACCGCTACCGTGCGCATGCGCACGCGACGTCGCATGACCAGACAGTTGTTTTATTTTAAAATGAGATCAGTGGCGGATTTTGTGTGCTCTCGCTAAAATGAGAGGTTTAATTCTCTCGGTTTGATATAAAAAAGGTGATTTCGAAATTTGAAAATTTTCTGTATTTTTTCTTTTTAAAAACTAAATAAGGAATCTGTGTGGCGGTGGTAGGCGATGGCGGTGGGCTCACCACCTATCACGCTGAGCACATATGCAGTTGTTATGTGGTGAAACATAGACTGTGGTAGAGGACTGCTTTTGCGGTCCTCATTGCCTAGTCTCTGACTAACCCTTCGGGGATAATAGTCGTGATAATTCTGCTTACTCGGTTATAAGGCTTGGAGCTAGAAGATATTTGCAGCAGCATGCAAGCACCGCCCTTCTGCTCTCAAGCTCATGTATAGTAAGAAATACTTGTAATGTTTATTTACTTTTTTTTTACATATTAGGCTAAACTCAATTCAAATATGTTGATGCTTAATAACTCAATTTCATACTACACGTATATTCAAAAATAATTTCCAGAGAGAGCCGGAAGTTAACGACCTCCTTGTTGGAACGTCGACCGGAACTTACAAACTCGGTCTATTAAGGCTCGATTTCATTTTACAAGTCTGTAAAGAAGACTAGAGCTTCCAGTTTTTAGAAATAAGACTTAGCAGTTATATTAAGTATTAAAAGACTTAAACGACCCGAGCTTTTTTTAAAAGAACTTGCGCCTGAGTCGAGTTTGATATTTAATACAGCTGAAGCGAGATGGACTTATAGTTGGAAGTATGACAGTCCGTATAATTTTATAATGAGAATATTTTTAATTGTTGTTCTTAAAAAATATATTATCACAAATTATTATATTAATACATGTGAAGTACGTGTCACGACTCGAGTCATAAGACTCACGACCAAAAGACTACTAGTCTAGCCGAGAAGCTTCAAAAATTAGTCGAGACTTTGTTAAAGCTCCAAAACACTGAGTTTCTTGCATCATTGACCGGAACCAACCTTCCAAATCTCCTTAGCATCCTTATTTTATTTTATTTTAGTCATTCTGTCGCTATAATCGCAAATTATGTCGTGTCAGTGTCGTTATCTTATACATATATTTTTTTAAAAGCACGACGAACTATGATTATGTAAAAAATACCTTAATTATTTAAGGTATTTGGGGTATGTTATACATCTAATTAAAGTTAATTAAGTACTTATATTGTATGCTCGTGTTTAGCTCCACAAAAACTTATGTAAGTACTTATTTATAAATTGTGACCAGCGATGTTGTGTATACAATAACTAATGTAATTAGAGTATTTCACATAAATAAGTATAGTGTTGTAAACCTGTTTGTAGACCATACTAAGAGGGTTTACGGTTTCCCATACAAATTTCCAAGTCGAAATTTTTAAAAACTAACCACTCACCAGCCCACGACCGTTTATACAATATGGCTCCTACCGTCCACTCAATCTGACAGCTGTCCGAAAGTTGGCCGACGCTGACCCGAGACTACCCGAGCTGACAAAAAAGCTTAGAACTAACCCATTGCTAAAGCTATATCAAAACCTAAACTACGTACCAAATGCTTAGAAAACTCAGTATTTTAATAAGTTAAAAGTTAATTACGAAAAGCTACAACAAAAATGACAAAAATGAAGATTCCAAGACAAAAAACAAAAATATTTTTTTTATATCGACATTTAGAAGTCGTTAATAACCCAATTTTGTTTAAACTTTGCATGCTAAAGTAAAATACAGGGATCTAAATAGTTTATTAAAAACATTTTTAAAAAACGTTTTTTTTAACTGAGTTATTGCGCTTTTAAACTTTCTATAGTGGACTTTAAATCGCAATAACTCAGATAAACAAACGTTTTTAAAAAATGTTTTCAACAAACTATTTAGATCCTCATATTTTACTTTAGCATGCAAGGTTTCATTAAAATTGGCTTACCAGTTTTTATAAATTTCGACTTGAAAGTTTGTATGGGAAACCGAAATGCGTAAACTCTCTTAATAAATTTTAAATAAATTTAAAAAATCATTGTATTATTGGTCAAGGTCAAACGTGGTCAAGGGTGCTAATCCCAGGTCGGGTACATCGGATTTTTCGCCGCATAATCCGGGTTTGTTTTCACGGGTTAGGGGTGTTCGGTCATGGTGTCGTTTCGTCATTAAGAAAACATATAGCGTTTCGTCATTGCTATTTAAATTAATTATTTTTAGTGTCGTTCGGTTATTCGCTTATAGTACAGTCTTCAGAATATTTTTACCACCAACCCCGCATTTAGCAACGGGGTGATTTAGCCAACACTCATCAATTGTAGCAAAGACTTTAATTACACAGGGCTTTGCCCAGCAGTGGGGCAATATAATTATATTTTACTTTCATCATCATTAGGTGTACCCGTGTCGCATAGCGGTGAAAGAATACTACCACCCCCTCTCTTCCTTTGGGTGTCGTAAATGGCGACTAACAGACTTAAGACTGCACATACTTCCAACAGCATAAAGTGGCCTGTCACGCTAAGCACATGTTTGATGAAAAGTGGACTATGGCAGAGACTGCTTTTGCTGTCCTCATTGCCTAGTCTCTGACTAACCCTTCGGGGATAATAGTCGTGATTATATGTATTTAATGGGTGTTATCTCCAAAATGAAGTTTTTTTTATTCTTCTACGAGTAAGCGCTTGGCCTTCTTCATCTCACCTGATGGTAAGTGACGATAAGGACAAAGGTGGAAGCGCGCTTCACCCGGAATCCTCAACCACTGAGGAACTGGCTATCTTATCTCAAACTGTCGGAACACAAAAATGCTATAAACATCGTTGTTATGGCGAAAGACTTAGATAAGATGGTGGTAGCTAGCCAGGCGGACTTAACAGCCCTACCACCAACCAAACCGAGCACACAAAGATGTACCCACCGCTGGGAATCGAACCCGGAATCTCTGGGTCTGCTCTGAATCCGGTGGCTTAGCCACTAGAACACAGAGGCGGTTAAAAGTTTGAAGGTCAGTAGACGAATTTACTTGCGGTCCCATGGGGTAACTTTCAACTGACGATAGCTAAGTCCAGTCCACTATTTTACTTTACTATTTAGTATACGACCGTCTGCATATTAAGTGATTGATATGTCATACAGACATGCTAGTATTGCAATGAAGTCATCGCTACAAGTTAAGTTTTATGACTGCTATTGTCTCCTATTTAGTGAAACTATCAAGAATCAATTGCTATGCAATGCACAGGGTCTATTACTTTGTGCAACTTCGTACAGCTAGCGACAAAGCTGTCTTGGCAAAGGGAGTGACGACATTATATCTAGAGAGAGAGAAAGATTAGGTTTTAAGATTTAGCTAGTAAGTATGTCAGTTAACTGTTATTTTTGTTTTTAACGTCAATTAGTGCCTGTAAAGGTTTATATAGAATAAATGATTTTGACTATGACTTTGATTTGAGAGAGAAATAGAGGGAGAGAGAGATGACATATTTTATCAATCAGGCAGGACACCGCTACAGCTTGCGTTGTGTGTCGATTAAGAAGTTCGATAGTGCAGCTTCTTGCCCAAGTTAAGAGCTTTATATTGATTAAATAACGGATAAACATACTTAATGAATACATAGAAAACACCCAAACCCGAAATCAATTTTAGTTAAGTACCTACTTACTTACTTAAATAAAAATAAATTTAAAAAATCTAAATTTATTATTCTTAATTTTTAATTTAAATTATAGGAGGCCAAGACTCACTTTGGGTATCTGCGCTAACCCAGTTAGCACGGTAATATAATCAGTTAGTTAGTTAGTTTATTTCTAAATTGACCCGACCGGTAATGGAACCCTAGACGTCAGAGATGGCGACGACCGGGACGGACTGACGGAGGTCGTCATTTACAGTCGAGACAGCAGTGGGAGAAACTAAATTGCAAACAATTATAATCCTTATAAATTTTGACAAAGTTCGCATTACGGTTACGCTATGGTTATTCGGTTTACGCATTTCGGTTTCCCATACAAACTTCCAAGTCGAAATTTTTAAAAACCAATAAGCCAATTTTAATGAAACTTTGCATGTTAAAGCAAAATACAGGGATCTAAATAGTTTCTTGAAAACATTTTAAAAAAAGGTTTATTTAGCTGAGTTATTGCGATTTAAAGTCCACTATAGAAAGTTTAAAATCGCATTAACTCAGTTATTTAAACGTTTTTTTTAAATGTTTTCAACAAACTATTTAGATCTCTGTATGTTACTTTAGCATGCAAAGTTTAATTGTAATTGGCTTATTAGATTTTAAAAATTTCGACTTGGAAGTTTGTATGGGAAACCGAAATGCGTAAACCCTCTTAAATGCTTGCAGCCGACCGTACAAAAAATAGCGTACAATGTGAATGAGAGAAATAATTATAGTTATTTTGTGTGTGCTATTTTTAGTTGACTAAGTGGGAGGTATTAGTGAAGATGGACGTGGTGCTGAGCAACGGGGCGCGCGTTTAACCCAAATTTACAATTGCGACATTAATCATCATGTGTAAAAAAAAATATTCTAATTGACATAATAATTTTGAAGAAAAAGAATATTAATTAACCGTGTCGTGTAGCGGTGAAAGAATACTAGGAATGTTTCCTTTCAGTAACATTTGCTATCGTCAAAATTAAGAGAACTTTTTCTCCAACCACGGTCTTTTATTTCCACACTGTATAGAAGCGTATTTATTAGCTCTTTCAAAGTTCCAAACTAAAAGACACATTTTCAACAAGATAAGATAAGATAAAAACAATATATTCAATACAATACACCACATTACAATTTGGACTTTTGGATTATAATTTCTAATAGCGTTCATATACTTGTCTAGGCAACAACAAAACACACGTGTTCTAAAAGCAGGTCTCCGTACATTAAGAAGCAGAGTAATTGTCTACACACTTCCTAGTCCCAGCATTCCGGTTTATTTATACCGGGGGCGTGGCACAATAGTCCCTCTGTCAGACAGGATGCAAACGGAACGGTCAATTTTACGACCGGACAGAGTTTTATGGGTGATGACCTGATCGGGTAGTTTTTGGAAATAGTCGTCTAATTGATACTATTTGGAAGCGTTGCGACTTGCACGTGAGACATTTTTAGGGTCCTGTATTCATAGATATTTATTTATTTGATAGGTACAAAAGCAGATAACAAACTATAACATTTAATTGATTTACATTGTTAAAATTCTCTATAATTTGTTAACCTCAATACTGTACACGGCATTAACAGAAAAATAAAAGTAATTTTGGACAAGTTATTCCTAAAGCAATTAGCATTCTGATGAAAAATATCGAGCTCATGGCACACACTGTTATAAGCTTCACACATACAATAAAGTGGGTTGTTTTAAGATACATTATTGTGGGATAGTGGAACGCTGAATATATGTCTCTATTGCTCATATCTACGTCATGTTCTCCTTTGAAAGAGATGAAGGAATTTCAATGAAAAGTATATTCTGTAAAGACATACATATTGTTAAATAAACAAATGGCGTGCTCATATGTTTATTTAACAATATGTATGTATGCGTAGTTGTATAATATTTAATAGTAGGTTTTATTTTTTATTTTTCATTAATATAGCAGCGTTCAATGACTCTGTTACACTCATGGCTGGGTTGATATTGTAGTTTTGTGGCTGATGGGATTTAATTTAAGTTGTTTTAAATTACTTGTAACTTTGAGCAAAAACTTTTATTTCCGATACACAAATCTTAAAGGTAATAATATTAATTTACTTAAGTATATAGTAAATGCAGAAACCTGTAATTGGCTTTACTCAGGATAATTGTTAGCAGAATAAGTAAACATTGTGATAAGCTGTTGGTTTCTATAAATAAATAAATAAATAAATATCTACATACATACATAGACTCATGACTATTATCCACAAAGGGTTAGTCAGAGACTAGGCAATATGAGGTATTAATATAAAAAAATGTTAACTTACTGAGGCATGTCTAACATAAATGTAGAAACTTTTGATAACTTTAAACTATGTATACAAAATGGTGCATTTGAAATTAAATTGAATACCTATGTAGGTTTACAAAAATACCACGGACCAAACAATTATTATAAAGATGAGAAATACTATAAAACTGATAACTTACCCTGGGGCATTAACATCAATCATGCAAAATTCCATAAGAATTTAGTATAGTAAAATTAAAGTAATGAATTTAGTATAGTAAGATTAAAGTAATACTACTAAGTAGACCCCAGGTTGCGTGAGACCAACCCACACTTGACTCTTAAAAAAGGGCATTACGACATTAACCTGTTTTTGTGCTTCAGGACGAGTGATTGTTTGAATGGGCGGAAGTGGGAAGCAGTTATGAAGACATTATGGTGAAACATTAGCACCCTGCCAAGGAGTCGCTCATTAATCACAGGAGATACGAAATAGGGCGTAAATAAACTTGCAAAATCTTAAGACAGTTCGGTCAGCTTATATAGAAATGCTACTTAAATACGTCCCCGCCGGCTGAGACGAACTGAGTTAACATTTCCAAACGATAAACTCGCGCAAATCCTGCTCCAATACGTCTCAGACGGTGATGTACTGCAGTGGGATTACGAGCAATATAACGCGCCACAAAGTACGGATTATCCTACTTCGCGATTGTCTTAAATTTCTAACCTATCACGTGACCTCCTGCATGTCACGTGATAGGATAGAAATTTTAAAAAACGCGAAGCGCAGCTTAGCGATTGACTTAAATTTCGAGGTTATTTTTTTTATTAGACAACAGAAATACTAGCGGCCCTACTCCTGTAGGTCACGTGATAGGTTTAACTTTAACATTAACTCGTTTAACATTAACTCAGACGTTAATTGTTGTTGTGATGTGAGCGTGTTATCGTTTGGAAATGCTAACTCAGTTCGTCTCACTCAGCCGGCGGGGAGTTCGGTCACCCGTGTGACCATGTGGACGATCGGATTGTCATCCGAATTTTGTTTATTTCGACGATCATAATTTTTTTTTTTTTTTTTCCCAACCGTGAATACACCATTGCCACAGTGTTCGATATAAGAAACAAACATACCAATCAGACCTACATACCAGCAAATGAAAAACTGAGCACAATAAGACGTAACCCCTGCTAGAACCCAATACTGGTACACCCAATACCACTAGTAAAAAAAAAACAAGACGGTCAAAAGCCATCCATTCGGAGTTGTATTGCAGATGTTTCTTAATTTTGCGATCTTAATGTAAGTGCTTTAACAAGCATCTTAATATCCAATAATGATGATAAAGTATTTTTATTTTTTGGTAAAAATTATTAACACAAAGCCATTCCTTCGTTCCTGAACACTTAAAGTCATTTTAAATCACTTTTTCCACTTTCGAGTGCCATTCGATAATTAGTTTTTTAACGTACACACGTATATATTTCGGTTTCATGAAAATAATGCAACCGTCTGTCTGTATATGCAAACTAATAAATCACAAGCTGAACGTGCCAAGATGTCCCGTAGCGTTCTCCGGTTTCCAGGAATCGTAAACACCTTAAATCACCTTAAAAGGTTTTTTTTTTATTAAATAGTCATACCTAAGGAACCCAAAGCCGGAATCTCATTTCAGTTGACGAATGTTTTCGAATAGCACCAGAAGACTTGTACTTTTATAAAAAGGATTAAGATCATAGGACGTGTTTCAGAATCGTAGCAAGTGGAAAGCTTTCGTCAGACAGATCTGACCCCTCCGGGAATCGGACGTGATATTTTTATATAAGGACGAAAAAAACTGTAAAAGTTTTAAGTGAATACTTTTAGCTCTTACGGTGACTTGCACCAACAAACTTATCATATTAATTATATTTAGAGAACAATGAAGCAATTTCAGTTTCAAATGTCCAAATGTCTTTTTTTTATTCATATCTATTACAAACCAGCCATAATCTTACGAATTTATCAATATAATTCTATAATAAATACGCCTTCGAACAATCTCCCACGCTATAAAGACACAAAATTAACAGTCGCAGCAATACAACATCGCATTAGATATCACGATAAAAAGAAAACGCACACCCAAGTAATAACATTGATTAGGAACTTGATAAAGACGTCTTCTTAATTGTCTACGGCACTTCGGATTACAACAATGCTGATGCCACACACGGCGTCCAATCATCGAATAATGCCTTTGTCTATACCAGTACTTCTTTCACTTGATGATTTGTGAAGGCAGGACGCGGTTACAATAAGATTCGAGCGGGATGCGGGCGAGAGAATAGCACTTTATGGTTTAGACGCCATTGTGGCTCTGCCATATGGTAAATGAAAGGCAGACTAGATTCTGTGAACACAAGGAATCTGTATTTTACTATGAAAACTAAGAAACAAAGAAGCAATGGTTATCAAAAAGGTCAACAACTTTATTAAAACACAATACAATTCAAAATAACAAAACGCAATCGAACGCAGCAGTCCGAGCGTATCTCTTAATGAAACTGAATCTACTAACGATGCGTAAAGTCAAAGATGAAATAAGAATAGTACGAGGCACGACCAAAAAGTCACTGGCAGAATTAATCGGTGAACTGGCACGCGATACGATCCATCAGTTCAAAGGGGTACTTAATGAATCAAATGACAGGTGACTCGCAACACCTCTTTTGTGGCCGGACAAAATCGACTTTGACGGAGCGAACGGAGCCAAAATAACCAATCGTGTCCAACCCATTGTGCGCGCTATAATTAGACAGCTTGGAAATAAACACGTGGGGGCAATTATCGCGGCAGCGGGTTAAATGAGCCACCAAGAAACTGTCGTTAATGGGAACGAACCAGCATCCGGCGAAGAAAACCCTGCCACCGCATATATTAAACATCGCGCCGCTTCCAAGAAGAAAGCAGACGGACTTTATACCACCAATTTATATCCGATTTTATATTCACCATAACAAGTTACGCAATCATTATAAATAAGACGTAGAAAATAACAAGTTTATTGCACAGGTAAGGGCCCAAATAAATTGGCCTCGGCAACGATGCATCCATCTTCCCGCGAGAGATTTAAGGTACTCGAAATTACACATCTGAAGCGGTCTCGCACAAAAGCATTTATTGATACTTGGGATATTTAGTAATAAAGGATAAAATATTGCAAGTTCGCGAAGAGTTATTATGAGAATGCATCCATCGGTGCGTTAAATTTGAAGCGTTTAGTAAATTAACATTTTGTCCATTTTTTTAATTTCGATTGTGTGGCGCGAGGATGGCCGGAGTACCCCAAGGCGCGGTGTCGGGGCATTAATCATTGCACTGGGCCGAGACGGCGTTCGGTCAGCGCGATACATCACGCACCTTTTAAGCGCAGCGAGCGACCATCTCATTTGTTAAAATACCCCCGTCTCACTTTTATTAACGGCTCAACGTTGTAAACGTCTCAATTCAACTGACGATTTCCTGCTCCTCATTTGTCAGTGGTGCATCGATTCAAAAATCGATCTTTATTCCGTGTTCGCGATAGCCTTTTATTGTGGTCCGTTACAGAAGATTAATGTTGTCGTCAAATCGGGCGGCTTACGCGGCCGATGTTAAGCAATAAATTATCATTAAGTAACACCTTGTCCCACCTGAGCGCAGTTTTATGGCTACGGCCGTAAACCACGGTTAATACGCCGACTCTAATCTAATCTAAGAATTTTTACCTGCTCTCGATATAAATTCTGAAATAGCATCGAGTAAAAAGATATTGAATTCGTAATAAACGTAATGGAACAGGATACCCTCAAAGGTGCGCAAGGAGCAAAATATGAATTTTATTGTCCATAAAAAGAACTGTATTTTTGTTATTTAATTGATACCAATCTACAATGTTGAAAAATTGTGTATTGAAAAATTGTTGTTCTGGTGAAAAACTTGCATTAGCAATTATGCAATAAAAGGTCTCGTGGCATGTTCTAGTGATGCTTAATGAGGCACTCTATGTTATAGACTGGTCCAATAAAATGAACCGCCGTTTCGGAACGAGTAGCCATCACGAGAGCGGGTATTAAAGGACACTTGCTGAAGCGAATCATAATAAAATTACATATGTAGATAGAATCGTCCGATACGAAGAGGGTTCATGCGCTTCGGTTATGATTATGACAACCGATGCACTAACAGGGACATTAAAACGAAAGTGTGCGCGGAAAACAGGTATTACCGTGGGAGGTAATAAGCGTGAATTACCAAGTGAGCCATTGAGTTGGAGTGGCAAATAAATTATAAACGCTCAAATTTCTACACGCAACCAACGAACGGAAGCGAAAAGGGTAGAAATAAATGTTTTAACTGAAACAAGATAAGTACAAGAGCTTTTAAATGTGAAAAATACAAAAGTAAAGTTCTCTTTACTTTGGAACACTACAATTTTACCAACTTTGTTGCTATGGCGGCAGACTTAAGATAAGACGATGATAGCCATTAGCTAACCAAACATAGGTACTTAAGGCGTTGCGCATACATAGACACTTTTTGTCAACGGCACGGGGACACCATTAAAATACAAAAACACACCAACAACACGGTTTGCGTCAGACACTGCAACTGAAAGTTTACGTTTGCACAGCGCGCCTAAAACAATTCCTACCACAAATCAAACGGATAGATCGATACGGACATTCCATTTAATGAGACATTTTACATCTCCTTCAATCCGTGGGTAAAACTTTCATGCATGTGAGGATCTCTGATGGCTTAGGAAAAACAAAAAGAAACCTTATGTTAAATGTAAATTTCGATCACATAAAAACTAGATGCATAGTCAACGCTCTCAAAACGTTTGCACGAAAAGAGTATCTACCTAGCGAGATGTTTAGGTCAGTAGTGTCAACATGATGAAGAGCTCCTTCAAAAATTACAATTTTGCCAAAACACGTACATATAAGACTTTAAACTATCGCGTTGCATTGCATTAAAACAGTTTTAACACATACATAAAATATCATTGCATACATATACTTACGTCAAACGTATATGTCAAACCTGCCACTAATCCGCTACGATTTGAGGTGGATTCACACACTCAGTGAAGTCACAGTTCCGTCAACGTGTTCGCTCAGTTCAGTATCAGTGCTACAGTGTCAGTACCCAGTTCACGGAGCTTCAGTGAAAACGTGTCCGTCATCAAGTATCGTGATTGTTGCTATGGCTCTGTTAAATACTGCGGAGCTAGCAATGATAGCTATTGCTTTAGACGAAGAAGAAGAGCAGCATCAACACTGAGAGCACTGTGTCGTCATTGACACTGACAAGTGAGGATGCGTTCATAGATAATGTATGAAAGAATATTTCGCACTGTGCCGGTACTGTGTCGGAACTGTGACTTCACTGATGTGTGAATTGACCTTAGTAAGTATAGAATTGTCAATCTAGTTTTTGTATGTGATCGTAGAGTGTAAACAAAAAATAGTGAAGTACTCACTGTGCATGGTGATGGTAATGGGTAGCGTGATGCATAGCCGTGGCTTGCGCCCCGCCAGGGGGCGTGCTGGCGTGGAAAGCCGCGAAGGCAGACGGGAACTGAAGAGGCAAGAAGCCGCCACTCCCCGCAGTCCCAGGACCTCCAACGGACTCCCGATCCGGCATTATACCAAATCCTCCCACTGTTGCATCACCTAGTCTTTCATTCACTAACAGTACATTAACAACACTATCTCTATCACTGACTTAAACTGTTACAACTTCTGCACCGATCGTCAGGTCAACTCCAAACAGGTTCCATCCATTCTCTTGATCAACATTTTAATTTTGCTCATTTTGCGCTCGGCTGCTTGCGAAATGTTCCGTTTCCAAATTCCCGTGTCTCATTCTTCCTGTTCTTGTGGCTGAAACAAAGAATTAATTGGTGTTAATTATGATTTTTGTCTGCCCAATTCGGTAGTCGCATACGAATCGCTTATTACGTCTTTGTGCGTGTATGATGGGTTAATGTAACAGAGTTGGCGTGTCCGTCTGTTGTTACACCGATTGCCTCCATTATGATTTATTTTAAAAGTGAGATGAATTACCTCCCCTCCGTTTTGCGTCGGTGTTGCGCCCGATAATTTACAATTGTGGGAATATTAAATTGTTTTACACTATTCATCTAAATCGCTATTATTAAGTACCCTTCTCATTTAACTTAATTATAGTTTTTTTTATGAACAGTTCATTTCTAATACAAAAACTGTATTGCCTTGGGTAAAAAATCTAAACTGCAAACTACTTTATAAGCTCAGCTATCGCAATACCAGACACAATAGAAATTCAATTGTTAGCAACTTTTAGGAGTCTTCGTGACAGACATGGGTTAAGGCTAGGTGTTAGTGAAAAATTAACATAACACGTTTTTAGAATTAATTTTTGAAGTAGTAAACAGTATAATTAAAATCTGCGAAAATTATGAAATATTGTTGAGGCTTTATTTTGTGAAATATACCCGATGGAAACACGATTTGATAAAGTTGGCTCAATAGAATAAATTCACAAAGTTTTGTGTTATTTTATCTTCCTTTCTAGGTTTTATTCTTAAAATAAGTGATTTGATATTATGAGTTATTTACAAAAATGAAGTTCATAGATAACTTGAGGGATTATTACCGATCGTTTTTTTTTATTATAAATGTTTTTAAAATATAAAACGCGTCTTTTCCTGCCGCTTCGCTGTTATACCCGTCCCTTACCGTCGTGCCGTCGAGAGAGCGAGAGAGAAGCGCTCGAAATACCTCCCCTTAAAAGTACAAACCTTATTTGATTGTATAAAAAGGAAGCATTACGTTAACGTGACTATAGTGTAGAAGAAACGTAACTGTGGGTAAAAGATCAATAACTCTATCAACGAAAAATATAAATATGGAGGCCTAACAGTGTATTAAAACACGCTGATTATGATGATGATGATATAGTATAATATAATGTTAAGCAAATGCATTACTATAAAACTGCACATAATGTCTAGGGTTAATTAATACACCAACCAATAACACTAATTTCCCCGATGACACAGAACATACATTGGAATTGAGCCCTATTTTCATAATTTACACTTTAAAATTCCAATCGTCATTCCATATATTGAATTGAGTGCAGGTGTGGCTGCAGACTGAATTAACAGGCTTAATAGTGGAAACGTAATAGTTTGAATAGCATCTGCAGACGTACACATACACACGCCTATCAAAAACTGTCAAATTTCTCCATTCGATATTGACTCTTATACCCTAGCGGCAAAGTTCAAAATTTATTGAAGAAATTAGACATTTTGTGGTAGGTTGAAGTGAACGTCTGTACAACGTTGGCGCAACGCTCTTAATCAATTGTATGTGTGACCAGTTTGCCGATCAGTTGACAGATTATCAAAAATCGTAACAAAGATAATAATAAGGCAGCAAAAGAAGGCGCACTTCACCAGGAATCTTCAATAATCAGGAACTGGCTATCTAATCTCTAACTGTTGAAACTCGACATGTTACTATCATTAATGTTATGGCTACAGTCATCATAACATAAGATGGACAGTTCTCTGAGTGGTATAGCAACGCTGCGTTGCAGCACGAAATGGGCCGGCACGCCCGGCGTAATACCACCCTCTCACGTAATATCGTCGTGAAACAATTGATCGGTTTTTCGTCCGGTGCCCCCCCATACAGTTCCTACCTCTCCTTCGAAGATCCTACTCCTCAAGGCCATCAACAGATGTGCCTTACGTTGAAATTAAACATCTCATCATTACTGCCATTTGTATTGTTGCCTGCGTCGCTGGTGTGCTCTCAAAATTAATCTCGATGTCAATACTTCGTAGTACTAAATATTAAACCTTAGTGGTTTCTAAGTGCTATGGTGATTTATAGTATTGTAAAACGATGTTAACATGTTAAATGAATTTATAAAAAAAGTGCCTGAAAAAGTGTATTTTTGCAGAGAATATACTCACATTCACTGCAGGATTAATAACATAAGAACCAAAAGCCTCGACTACGCGTGGAAGTGCAACAAAAAGCCGAGCGACAAATCGTTGCGGCCAAGCCGCCCTCTGCCTCATAAATTGAAATATTAACTAGAGACGCTACCGCGAAGTAATTTTATGGGCATCGAGTTGCGGCCCAGGGACTGAAGACGCATCGCATTAAGTGACTAGGAGTTTGCACCCCATGAACCGCAATTCAAAGCGCAAAAATTGTTTGACAGTCGGTGCGTCTCTAGTTATGATACCTCAATGAGCACATAGTACGATGAAACGCATGGTATCGGCCACGAGAGCATATCGTGTTTTGGTACAGTAACATGGTAACGAAGAGACGGCTAGATGGACGGACGACATCACGAAGCTCATGGGGAAGAACTGCCTAAAAAAACCTAAGACCAGAGAGGTTGGCGTGCATATGAGGAGGCCTAAACTCAGCAGTGGGTGGGGTGTTCAGCTATAGGCTGAAGAAGAAGAAGAATAACGAATAGACATAGAGTGTTTACCACTGGTCTAGGGGCTGATGAATTCATTCGATCGGTAAAACTAAATCCAGCATTTTAATGGGGCCTGCAGGAACTAGAGGGTTGATGAGGATTCCTCTTCCGCTTCCACATGTTGCGGAAGTTCCGCAATTATTACAGTTCCCCTACCGCTATCGCTTCCCCATAAATTAAAGTTAAAAATTCCTCTTCCGCTCCCGCTTCCTCATAAATTAAGAGGAATTAGGAGTTTTTGAGAGAATAAGGAGTAATTGAAATTGCACGCTAAATCTCTGGCCGGCAACAAATAAATAAAACGGTTACCTATCATAAATTCGAAATTTGCCGGTACGAATTTTATTTGGCCGAAAACGTTTTGTAATTTTTTGTTTTCCATAATTTTCTTTTACCGAAAACACAATTTACAAAGTTTTGAAATGCCGATTATCGATTGTTATTTTTTTCAAAATCTCTATATTTGGAAATCCTACTCAACGTTTAGCGAAGCTATTAATGCTAGACGATTTATTTTCCAGAAACACGTTTCCAATATTATTAAAATACAACATTTCAAATAATTGAAATCCATAATATCATCGAACAACTTGTAATCGTAGTAACGTTTAAGCATGCAAACAAGCATGCAGCATGGAAGCAAGCATGCACCACGCAAGCAAGCATGCACCACGCAAG
Source organism: Scoparia ambigualis (assembly GCA_963921215.1). Taxonomy (NCBI): domain Eukaryota; kingdom Metazoa; phylum Arthropoda; class Insecta; order Lepidoptera; family Crambidae; genus Scoparia; species Scoparia ambigualis. Next base: position 12,170,333 of record OY992528.1, on the reverse strand, counting down.
CAAGCATGCAGCATGCAAACAAGCATGCAGCATGTAAGCAAGCAAGCTTGGAGCTTGCAAGCAAGCTGCGGCATGCATGCAAGCATGCAGCATGCAAGCAAGCATGCAGCATGCAAACAAGCAAGCAGCAAGCAACCAAGCATGCAGCAAGTATGCAGCAAGCATGCAGTATGCAACCAAGCATGCAGCAGGCATGGTTTCTGTCACGGCTTCGGCGCTGCGAGGCTCCGGCCGGGGCGGTCCCACGCGAGCTTATCGTCGCAGATGGCTTACGCTCACCACCGCAGCTTCGGCTCGGCCAGCCTCAGCCGCAGCGGCGAGCGTTAAACCCACCTGCTCCTCAGCTCGCGGGCCGCCTCGCCCCTCCGCGCCTACGCGGGCTTGAATTAAACTCTAGCGTAGGGCAGACAAGACTACGTGGAGTCGGTTTTGCCGCGATTCGTTTCTGTCACTGACTTTTGAAACACTATCTTACCGGAAACATAAAGTAAGTTGAGTGTCAGTTGCATAGAGTGAAAATAATAATTGATAGAGAGAAAAAACAACACGTGGATACACCGAGTATACCCGTGTTCATTGACAGAAGGCATTCCCGGGACGAATCCTTCTCGTGGAATTTCACACTTAACTACATACATTTGCGTTAAAAATATATAAAAATTATCAAATTATTTATTGGAGAAAAAAAAAATATTTTATTTTTTTATCTATTAGTCATTAATAAAATCATAATCATCATAAAATAAAATAATAATTTTTGAATTTGATCTGATTTTGTTTGTTGATGTTAATAATTTGATAGTGTTAATTTAATTTAATCTGATTACTCTAATTTAGTTTACTAATGTTAATTTAATTTGAGAATATTAATTTTATTTTGTAATGTTAATTTAATGTCATGTTATTAGAATTTACTTGCTTTATGTAAACAAGTTAATATTGTTAATTTAATTGTATATTTACATGCCATAACGGCAGAACATACGCCTTAATTATTTTTGTAACACCCTATTCACTATGTTCTAGTAAATAAAACTCATTTCATTTTATTATATTAAAAAAAAAAATGCAAACAGACAAGCTTATCCAACCGTCAGAACACGGAAGGAAAAAAGTATATCCTACCATAGTTAGGTATTTATGTAATATCGCCTAAGGTTAGATCTTGGACCAATTCTCACAGAAGACAACCATCGGAAAAATGTCTTTAGTAATTAATGAAGATGTGATTGTCTCAACGTGACTCGAGCATTGTACCTCAATAAGGCCACATGCTATAGTGCGGGTAATGAATCGATCGTAAAACTCGATATCGACATATCGATAGTCGATACTCATTTTCATTGAATGAGATTTACGATGTTTATGTATGCAAAATTGGCGGGCGCTTCGAGTGTCGAGTTTTATCGACCATTCAAATTTCGTATCGTGATTTTTGAATGGACACGATTAATATGGTGTTTTGTTTTTTATTAGCTCACAGCTTTTGTGTTGATTTTGTGGCTTTACTGAATCGGCATGGTAATTAAAATGCGATTTGCTTGTTTTATACCCGCCTTATTGTTCTACGCTGCTAAAGTAAAATCATAACAATTTTACGATAAACACTGTGTTACATTTCTTTTTGTTAACTTCAAGGAGGCAAATTAAACCTTTTAGTACAGCCATTTCAATGGTATCGTGTTCATGCGGCTTTTACAATTTTCCGTAGCTAGTGCACAGACTGATTAACTAATCGACTTTTTTACTATTTTTTTAAGAAATATAGTAAGGAGCTTGCATTATAAGCAATAACTGAAATGTTTTGTGTAAAAATGAAAGTGTTTTAAAGAACATTTTTATTTTGTAAAGTTTTATGAGTATGTTTCTACTTACAATTAGTATTAAGTATACTTTTAAAAATACTTTGCGTATTGTAGTTAAAACGCTCTTGTTAAATAGTTCGCAATCAATAGGTGTCCGTAGGGCTTAGCTTTTAATAATGACTCAATGAATGATTTTAAATGGCAATATTTAGCATAGCATTAATTAGATGCCGTACAAACCAATTGATTACGCACAATCGATAGATTTGTTCCCATCACTATTGTTGAAATATGAGCGGAGCAATGCGCCCCCGCATTCCAGACCTCTTAATATGGACTTTAATTACGATTTAATTGTTTTTACCAATCCAATTGTTTGAATTCTCAGAAACGGAACGAAAGGGCTATATGGGTATGGGACAGTAGGTACTGGATTCGTAAATACCTGTTTCTTGAAATAACGAAAGCTTAATTACTTTTCAAAGTTAGTGCTTACGTTCGTTATGCAAACCACTCATCGATATAAACTTCGTCTTTTGTGTGTGATTTACTAATCTTTCTCCCCTTTAAAGAGACAGAGAGACTAACGTAATGTCAATTATCAACTACAAAAATAAATGTCAATCAAAATAAGACTGAAGAATGAGTAATATTGAGAGAATGAGAAATATTCAGATTAGAAGTTAAGAAAAATCCGCCTCTATCGAAATATTTGTGTATGACGACATCCTTGGTCGAGTGGTCCCGGGTTCGATGCCCGGTCGGGTCAATTTAGAAATTATTGTTTTTCTAAATTGTCTCGGGTCTGGGTGTTTTCTATGTATACTAAGTGTGTGTTTAAGCGTTTTAAGTATATTTTTTTAATGTTTTATATTTTAGCGTTTTATTAACGATACTTAAATAATGTTTAAAAAAAAATTTACTTAAGTATATTTAAGCGTTAATAAAACGCTAAAATATAAAACATTAATCATTTTAAGTATCTTTATCCGTTGTCTAGTAACCATTTAACGAGTTTCATAACGAAGCTTCTCTTGGGCTAGACAATTGGTGTGAGTGTAGGGAAGCTTATCATATTTTTTATTTTATTTATTTCACCCTTTTATCGTCTAATCATTTGAAAATTTCCCTTTTATTATGAGCTACCCATAAACGACAAATGAAATTCAGTTGTTACCAACCTCTAAGAGTCTTCGTGACCGACAAGGATTAAGGACACTTTTTATCTGCAATCATTATCATTTAATCAGACATCAATGTTACGCCGAGGTCGTTTGAAATGTGCCGAAGTTATGCGAAACGCGCGCCGACCGAAACTTTGTCCTAATCCGCCATTAAACCTCCCTGACACGTACCAATAGCAAGCCGTCACTAATAAGTCTCTATAACAATGGACACCCATCATTAGAATGGCCTCCACATGTGCACGTGTGATGAGAACACGAATCGACTAATTAGAGAGTGACAGATCATAAAATAATTGGTTTCGTTTAAGAATTGTTTATATAACAACACCACTTTGTGTCACTTTCCTTTTTTGCTGACACTAGCTACACACGTTGCTTCGTTTGCTTACATCTACCTACTTGGCTTAGTAGCACAGGAAGGCACTAATAGGAGTAAACTAAATTGTACACAATAACCATTTGTAAGTATTTACAAAAAAAATAGATCAATCGATTAACACATATCTAATGTCACCGTACCCCAGCACTAGTTGCCGAAATTTTGACACTTAAGTTACCGCCCTTTTGGTAGTAGTTGAAAAATACTTTATTACATACTAGCGAACCGCTCGCGGCTTCGTCCGCGTGGACCCCGTACCCCGTGACGAATTATTAAAAATATTATATAACCTATGTCTACCGGAGATAGTGTAGCTTCCCAAAAAAGAATTTTTCAAATCGGTCTAGTAGTTCCGGAAGCCTATTCAATCCAAACAACAAACAATCAAATCTCTCCTCTTTATAATATTAATAGCGGCCGCTCGCAGTTTCACCCGCGTGGTTCCCGTTCCCGTGGAAATATCTGGATATAAAGTATCCTATGTGTTAATCCAGGTTATAAACTATCTGTATGCCGAATTTTATCCAAATCCATTCAGTAGTTTTTACGTGAAAGTGTAACAAACATAACAAACATACAAAGAGTAACAACTCACAAACTTTCGCCTTTATAATATTAATGTGATATACTTCGTTTATTATTAGTATAGACATACAGACATTCGCGACTATTATCCCCAAAGGGTTAGTCAGAGACTAGGCAATGAGGACCGCACAACAATTCCACTGCCATAGTCAACGTTTTAATTGTTATTAAAATACTTGACATGCTCGGCAGACAGCGGCTGTGCTCAGCTACCCTATCGGCTAAAAAATATGAATATGGACATGGACTTCATTTGACATTTGAAGCCCATAATATGCCCATATAAGAAAAAAATATGAGCTTCCAATGTCAAATGAAGCCCATGTCCATATCCATATTTTTTAGCCGATAGGGTAACTGGTCTTATGTTTTTGAAGTAACACTGCGCTTTTTGTTTGGCAATGAACTTGAAATGCACACACTTTATGCACTAACGAACATACCGTATAAACTACTAACATGATTGTATGTATATAGGGCATAACAATTTCCAACTGGACACAGCGTAATAGGTGGTAAGCCTGTCGCTCTATGCTGTTGGATGTTTGTGCAGTCTTTAGCCCGCTAGTCGCTACGACACCCAATTGAAGAGAGGGGTTGGCAGTTTTCTTCTAACGAGCCGCTATACCACACGGCTACATGTATTATTTTAAAAGACCAACGGATCCTCGCGGTTTTACTTGCGTGGTACCCGTTCCCGTGGGATTATCGGGATAAAATATAGCCTATGTCACTAAGGAAGAATGTAGCTGTCCAATGGTCAAAGAATTTTCTAAATCGGTGTAGTGGTTTCGGAGCCTATTCAATTCAAACAAACAAACAAATCTTTTATCTTTATTATTGAAATTTTTGCATTCACAATGCTATTAAGGTGACTGCTAAAAACTGCAAGAAACTTTAAGGGCTGGTCAGGTCAAGTGTTTTAAACATGACAAAAATGACAAAAAAATTGCAGACTAACGTAGGTACTTATCGTCCAGCTGACGCGGACGGGTCAACAGACGGGTGGGTCAACAGCCGGTCGCTGCCCGCGCGTTGTAAATAATTGTTATTTAAAAGTTAATTTTTTCATTTTATTTTTCTTATGTTATATAATAAATTAGATACTCAAAGTCAAAGTCAAAGTCAAATTATTTATTCAATGTAAACCTTTACAGACACTAATTGACGACAATACTAATAATAATAAAAAAAAACAGTTAACTAACTTATAGCTAAGACTTAATAACTAATCTAACGAGCTATTATAGTCTGTGCCAGACAAATGCGCATTGCTACCCCCAGTACCACTGCACGCCGAAACAGAATCGCGTCGAACCGAAATATAAGCCGTGGTCATAGAATTGTGTAATATGATTTCCAATTATCGTATTGATACTGTGGTTAGTAATATAGATTGGAGAGTTTTTGAAGTAAAATAAAGTAGCGGCTGAAATGAGTTTTGGAAAACATTAGTACCTAACCAATAAGGTTGACATTTTTAATCATTCAAATATCTTTTTTTATAAAAACTTAAGCATAAAAAAACGTCAAAAATTAATAAGCATAAACTTGTGTGTTTTAAAATTGTTTCGTTTTTCGTCTTGGTACAAGCACAGAATAACTAATACTACTACCGTACAGAAGGTTCACCCTCCAACGAC